>HG995385.1:26605657-27024161 GCA_905333075.3 Atethmia centrago | reverse complement strand
CGGGTGGAATACGGGTCCACAAATCTAGTCACTGCCATTACAAATGTAACAAGTCTTAAAGTATCCTGTCCACACACTAATAAATAGTTTGATATCAAAATTGTAGGTATATAATGTCAAATAATAAAAATATTATCTCAAGGAAGTACATATGTATAAAAAAATAAACATCGTAATTTGGGAGCAGTTAATAAACATTCAAATAGTTGTGCCGTTAACTTGTAAAGCCCACTTAGCTGTGATAGTTTCTTTTTAATTTCATTATATGTACTACTGCCATGAATTATTTCACATCTCTATAAAAAACACTTGACTCTAACAAAAATTAACACTTAATGCTTAATATTACGCAACCGGATCCTTGAATCGAAAAGTGGTGTTCACAGACCCGCAATAGTTTTGAACGACCTATCCAATGATACCCCACACCATGGGGTAGACGAGAAAACATAATACCCACATTACGTGCAAGGCGCGTAATGCCCTTGCACGTAATGTGGGGACATTTATTTAAAAAAATATATATATTTTCAACATTTTATTATAGCACTTTGTTGGCGTGATTAATATGTATAACCACTGACCCAGTTGGGTAGGTAGCTCCGTTATAAGGTAGGTAACTCCGATATATTAAATAATGCTTCGCGGTGAGGATAGAAGGAAAAACACACCAAATTATTGATAGGAAAGGTCCACTGCTAGGTATTTTATCACACTGTTAGGCAAAGTATGACGTACGTGCTCATTATATATCCTCGACTGCGTCGAAATTGATCGTATTAATTACGTAAATGGGTTTTTAGCCTGTACTTACAGCCATTACTAAAAACACGATAAACGAAATAAAATAAATGGTTACACACAACGAAAATATTCAATAGATAGATGTTGTAACATCCATACATTGTATTCTACGAAAATCTACCTAAAAAAAAAAATGAAATGCTGTTCGTTGTCAAGCGCATCAGATGAACACGGCTGGATAGATTTGGCAATTTTTATTCTAAAATGTCTGCGATAGTCCGAAAAGTAATTAGGTAAGCAGGTATGCTGGAAAAGATTTCTTCTTTAGAAACAAGCATCACCTTTGTACGTATTTTTCTGTTCCTTTCTTCTTGTCTGTTTATATGTGTGTACATGAACTGTTTAATAAATAATGAATGAATGAATGAAATGCACCGACCCCAGCTTGGTTAAACCAGACTCGATTGCTCGAATGAACCCAAGGATTCGCACTAGTCCCTGGAGCCTCATGTTTCATGGGACTACAGAGACCATTGCAGGAAGTCAGGAAGACGTGCCATTAGGATAGGAAGGATTATTAGAGCCAACCAGATACGCATCCTTGAGTAAGCAATGGAGTAGTGGAGAGACGGGAAATTTATCTATGGAATCATTCAACAACGTTGCCGCCAGGTTGGCTCAGGTCCAATTGCTTTCTGGACTCTTTTCTGTGTGTGTCACTGCTATGCTGTGTTGCACGTTGCTGTTTCCAATGTCTTCATTTGAGGTCTCGTTACTATCCGTTTTTGATTTCTTGTAAATCTCGCTAGCAGCCTTCCTAATCTTATCTTGATCTTCGGCCGTGTCCATCCAAAAGTTGATTTCCATGTCAAAATAATTCATGTCCTGCTTTAGGTTGTCATTCCAGGTGTAAATAGGTCGGGCGATTTTCTTGGATTTGGCCTTATACTGCATTGCTGCATGTAGTTCGCGTTTTGTGGTTCGCGGTGCCTGTGCACATGTGCAATACATAAACTGTTCAATAAATAAAAGTTATTTTTTGTTTTTTTTTTTATGGTCATGGAAAAGTTATCAGGATAAAAATTCGGGAGACTGGTGAATATTACGCAAAACTAATTCTACTCGTAGTGCCCTACGAGTACTTCGCCATTACGTAAACAACATCTGTGGGGTTTATTGGTGCTCTGACGGGATCATCGTAATGAACGAAGAAAAGAAGACTGAATCAACATTGCCAAGAAGTATATTATTATGTTCGAGATCGACTATATCTTGGCTATCTATTATAGTTTGCAGTCATAATTGCATGGAGTTAAACGATCTAGTGCCAATATTAGTCCCTTACTAGATTGTTCTCGACTCGACTTACTCTTGACTCGATATAAAGTCAGTCCAACAATATTGATCGTTAAACAAAATAAAACTATTTTTCAAAGGTTAAATATTTTATTTTTTAGCTTTTTTTGCTTAGCACATTTTATGAAATTTATAATAGCTAAAAAATAAACTACAAAAACAGAAACAGTAAATAAAATTCATTCAAATTCATAATCAATTATTCCAAGATGGCGGCAGTTAGCTGTTATTTATGTTTATGTCCAACAGTTATCATAATTGTCATGGACGTCATCTTGGACGCTACGCTGTTCAGATAGAATCGTGAGTCCAAGTTTTTGCGATGTCGAAATGAGTAATCATAATTTCTCCGTACGTTAACGTTACTATCGCTACGCTAAAACAATTGGTGCTAGACCTGCAATTGGTTGTCTTTGGGTAGTCACTCTATTGTCAAGTTTGTAGTTCTGGGTCTCAGGTTAGCCAACCGTTAATATTGCATGAAAGTGTAATATTATCATCAAGCGATCCTAACCCAAATGACATGCCTGTCAAACACACAAGGACAAAGATATTAAGGTGGATCCGCAAAGGAAGCACGCAAAATTAAAATTTCTCTTATTGAAAAGTACTTATGGAACAAATCTAACTTAGAGAGATGTATCGATGGCCTTATGGTTAATATTTGTTATAGTCGCGAATCATATTTTGATCAAGATACAACTTGACACTGACACATGAACTGAAAATTGTAAAAAAAAAAAAAAAAATTCGCGGGCTACCTGTGCGTATTCGACTTAAATATATATATTTTTTTTTCTATAATAGGAACACATTCACTTTCCATGTCTGGATGTACAAGTACGAGTATAACCGACTAAACCCGGTTTGCATTACACGGCTAAAATACGAACAGTGCTAAGTGGCTCATCAATTCTCCGTGACTGAACTTATAAAACCTATTGCCATTAACCATTAACCATTTGCACTGCCTGACCCGAGAATCGAACCCAGAACCTCATACTCAACAGTAGCCCTTGCGACCACTAGACCAAGAGGCAGTTTTTATGATAATGTGGCTGTTATTTTAGTATTTTGTGGTGTCTTACGACTTTCACGCGAATGAAGTCTAGTTAGTCTAGGCTACTTACTGAATAATGGAGATCATAATGAAACTGCAAGTATTTGACTTTTGAAATCTAAACCTGAATGTGGGTCCACCATCTGGCCATCACAACCATTTAACTGATCCGACGCCGTTCATCGACAACCACGACTCTCAAGTGCAGCGCGCACTATGCGCAGGCACCACTAGTGAGTTGGTTATCCCGCCTCGTTTAATGGATGTAGTTCATCATCATCTTTCTTCCCTCCCTTGTCCTGTAGTTCGTCATGTTACACGTTTTCTCTTTCCATTATCCCCTGTCAACTGTCACGCTATCAGTCACGGGAGTGACTGATAGCGTGAGCTCACACTATTCATCCATTTTTTCTTTGGCCTTTCTCTCCCTCTCCATCCATCAACATTTATATTCATCACTCTTTTAGTCACATTTCCTCCCTCCTCATCACAAGCCAAACAATTTCATTTCAACTTTTCTGTCACTGGCGCCACTTTCAAACTTCTCCTTATGAACTTATTTCTAACTATATCCATTTTCGATACTTCTATCTCAACATTCTGATCTCCGCTGCATACAATATTTTTCATTTTTCATATTCTTCACAGCGCAGCATTCCAATCCATTCCGGATTGGAATGCTGCGCTGTGAAGAATATGGGTGGGGTTTGGGTGTAGTTATTATATCAAAATCGTAATCATTTATTTGTCAGAATATGGTACACTATATGGTCTTAGGTATAGTCGATGGTATCATCACATATTGCCATTTGTGGCGTGTAAATATTAGGTAGGTACATACAATTATTACAGGATAGAGATTATTAGGTTAGTATTAACATTATTGATTGCATAGTTACGAATTAAAATTACAATTTGAAATTTGTCAGTTAAAAATAATATCCTGTTATACACACAATTTATAGAGGATGTTAAAGTATAATTTAATTTTAGAGTATTAAAGAGTTAGATGTCAAAGTAAAGAAAAAAATACTATTCAATTCGGATGTCAAAGTATCATTCAAATAGCCGTTTAAATTATAATAACATTTATTAACATATATATTGATTTTAAAACGAAGGTTTTTCTGTTATGTAAGCTTAGTAGTTTTCGAAAATAAAAATGTCATGTTTACTAAATAGGATAGGTAATTTTGGCTTTTCACGGTATTTATCATTATTATGATTAAATGTGAATTTATTTCTTGTGTATGTGTGTGTGAATGTCACACGTACAAGAAATAAATTACCTACGCCCGTAACACGGCCTACTTCATCGCGTAGCAGTGCCAGCCACACGACGCGAGTACCTATATAACAGCGCACGAGCCGGTCCGCCATACAATATCACAAGTTCTCCCAGCAAGAGCGCATACCTCTCCAAACCGCTGTCATTTTCCGCATTGAACATGTCGAGTGCAAAGTACCTCGTGATAGCGATCTTCACGTGTGCGGCGTGTGCAGTGGTGGCCAAACCTAACGGAATGGCATTTGACATATTGCGGGATCATACCGTCTGCAGGGCGAAAGTAGTGTACGACACGAACGAGGACAGAATCCCGAAAACTATCAAAATGTACAAGTGTGAAGACGATCCCTACGAGATGTGCCCCGCGAGCAACGGCAAGAGCATGCCGTGCTGCGGCGCGCTGCAACTGACCAGCACCACCAAGCTCTCGTGCACCGAGGTGCAGGACTTCGTGATGGTGACGAACGCCAACACCATGACGAAGGAAATCATCAACGTGGCCATCGGCTGCTCCTGCATAAAGCAGAACCTCAACTAGCTCGAGGAGTGACCACACCCGACAGTGTACTAGTTTAACTTACCACTGATGTTCGTTACGAAGCAATAATGTACTTATTATCACTGTAGGGTCCAGTAATTTTATTATTGTTGTAAAGTGCGATATCAGACCTCAGTGTTCAACTCACAGTATATTGTGTTGTGACTTAGTCAAGCGTAAGGTACTTATTCATCATCTGCCTTTTCCCAACTGTGTTTGGGTCGGCTTCCAGTCTAACCGATTGCAGCTGAATACCAGTAATTTACATAGAGCGATTGCCTATCTGACCTCCACAGCCCAGTTACTGGGTTTACGATACACGATACCCCTTGGTAAGACTGGTTGTCAGACTTTCGGGCTTTTGACGACCCGTAAAGACTGTCAAAAATCCACGAATGACAGCCGGGAGCAATGGCTCAACGTGCTTTCCGAAGCACGGAGGGGTCTTGGTATGTAAAGATGGTCACCCATCTATGGACCAACCACGGCAAGCGTAGCTTAACCTGATCGATAAGGTAATTTATTGTTTACCTAATATAGAAAATGTATTTTCAGTCTGAAAATCTTTAAATCGTTTAAGGATTATAAAAAGATTTTTTTTAGAACTAAACATAATATTTATGATCTACGAACATTCAGAGCATGCAGTGTACGGTGCTGTTAATTTGTAATAAAATATTAAATTAAAGAACTTTTGTTGTTCATTATTTTAACTTACCTGATATTCAAAAAACTTATCGCTACCTACCTACCTACCTACCAACTCGCACTGGGCCCGCGTGGTGGATTACGGGCTTACGGCCCACTCCCTCTAGCAGGGAGGAGGCCTGTGTCCCAGCAGTGGGAACATTATAGGCTGATTATTTGTAAGTATATTAATTATAGGATTTTAAACTGACATGGTTATTTTCACAACTTGTGGTTTTTAAAAAAGGATATTTACCATGTTTTTAAAAACAAAAAACATTGTAAATATCCTGTTTTAAATAACTTTAGTGGTACTAGCTTCAGCCCGCGACTTCGTTCACATGGAAGTCGTAAGACATCACAATATACTAAAATAACAGGCACATTTTTATTTAAAATAGTGTCTCGTTGGTCTAGTGGTTGCAAGCGCTACTATTGAGCATGAGGTCCTGGGTTCGATTCTCGGATCAGGCAGTGTTATTGGCTTTTCCATCTGGAATTTCTCAGTAACAGTTCGAAATATGGATTTATTCCCGGTTAGTGGCGATAAGGTCGCCCCCTATTACCTGGGACCTAAACAACTGGTGAAATGCGGGTTTACAATAGGTACATCTCTGCCTAACCCTTCGAGCAATACAAGCGTGATGTTATTTTTTTATAAAACTTCCCTGTATACTACGTTTGTAGTTTTGGTCTCAGTAGCCACAATATACAGAGACTCAGGACTGGTGACGCGGGAGCAAGCGATGTACAGTTGTCCGTGTGGTCACACAACAGTTAGTCCTGAGTTCGACTCCGCAGTTAGGCATTCTCTACCAGTCAACCAAGGGTGGTGAAGAGATAAGATGGCAGGTGCTCTGAGAGGAAATAAAAATAACGAAAAATATTAAAGATAACATAATAGATTATAAATAGAATAAGTACAGAAATACATAAATAGGTTACAAGCATAAAATACAAATACATACATATTTACTACAATATATACCTACATTATACATATATATACATACAAATTCAAGGAAAAGAGATACATAATTGAGATGACTCTACGGTATTTGTTTTGAAAATAACTCTGCAATTTCCGCTTAAATGCATACCGACTGGTGGCCGTCCTGATATCAAGAGGAAGCGCATTCCAAAGAAGAATGGACTGAATATGAAAGGAAGAATGAACAAAGTCAGAAGTATGAGAAGGACAGAGTAGAAGAAGTTTGTTGGAAGAACGCAGACTTTTAGCGTGCGAAGAACATAGATATTGGAAGTGAGACATAAGATAAGAAGGAGGGGTGGGAGAGTTGAGAAGGGAGAAAAGAGTGGTCAAAGCGCGCAAGCTTCTTCTTTGGCGAATGGACATCCATTTGAGCTCAGACCTGTAGCTCAACACATGGTCATATTTCCTTAGGTTGAATATGAACCGGATACCATTGTTGAGTAGTCTGTCGAGCTTATCCAGCAGAACCGCGTTCAAGTCAAAGTAGCAAACGTCACCATAGTCGATTATAGGGAAAATCAAAGTCTGCACAAGCATAGTCTTCGTCTTAGCGGGCAAAAAGTTTCTTAGACGATACAGGTATCGCAGAGTACCGTTGACCTTTTGACTAACACTAGACACCTGGCGTTGCCAGCCCAGCGTTGAGTCAAGATGCAAACCGAGATCTTTAACCGTAGGGGTAATGGGTATGACGGTACCATTAAAAATAAGAGAAGGAAGAGAGCTAAGTGCCACCCTACCCATCATGCGCGAGCTTCCAATTACAATGACCTGGCACTTTGAGGGGTTTACTGACACCCCAAAACTATCATACCATTTTTTGATAGCGTCTAAGTCTCGGTTTACATCTGCTATAGCGTCCGATAAACCTTCTACCCGCTCAGCTGTATACAACTGAAGATCATCAGCATAAAGATGATACGAACATCGAAGACGGTGAGTAATAAAATTAATGAAGATGGAGAATAACAGTGGAGAAAGAATACCGCCTTGTGGAACACCAGCATTCAGGACGCGCCAACTCGAAGAGCTCTCATCAACGCGAACCGACTGCTGACGACCCCGAAGATAAGAAGAGAACCATTCCAGGGCCTCGGGTGAAACCATAAGATGAGAGAGGATAGAAAGGAGAATATCATGACTGACGGCATTAAAGGCCTTGGAGAAGTCAGTTAATACCAAAACGGTAACCTTGGCCATCGCTTCTCTAATGTCACCAGTCACTTTAAGAAGAGCGGAGGCTGTACTGTGCCCAGGCCTGAACCCAGACTGAAAAGAGCTAACAAGGTTGTTCTGGTGAACAAACCCCGTAAACTGCCACTGCTGGGACACAGGCCTCCTCTCTGTAAGAGGGAGTGGGCCGTAATCCACCACGCGGGCCCAGTGCAGGTTGGTAGATGTCACACGTCTTCAAATTTTTGGTTCTAGGACATGCCGGTTTCCTCACGATGTTTTCCTTCACCGTTTTGAGAGCAGTGGTGATGAAATAATTTATACAAAGTAAAGCGCCTGTCCGGGTGTGACCTTCGACCTACAACTCGTAAGTCACGGCCGTTACCACTGGGCGACCACTGCTCTCCGCCTATAGTGTATCTAGATATAATTATGATTTCCCTCAAGCGCATACGTCGCAAGGTGCGGGCTAAGTGGCATTCGCGTAGGCGAGCCAAATATCATTATAATATTGTGCAGCTATATTAGCTACTACATTTGGCGACGAGGATAAAAACTGTAAGTAAAGTGATCTACTTTAAAAAAAAAGGTAGGTAAATGTGCCTGTGGCACAACAACAACATATATTAGAAAACAAAACTTAAGTTTAGTTTAGGTTATTTGGTTAATAGTATCATTCTAATATTGCATTATGCCGCAACGCATTTCAATTCCTTAGCTTCATGTAATTGCTTACCTATTAAAAACAAGGTACCCGTTAAACTTCGCAGCCTCTGTAATGACCTATGCTATCATGGCCTATAATAGCACTATCCATAGCACCACAGATTTAACCGATTTAACAGATTTAACCGTTTGAAGCCGCGTTTGGTCATACTGAATTAAACTCTACATTTAATTCTGAATTCGATAAAGCTTACAAAGAACAACTGATTAGGGACCATAAGAAGAGGACTCAGGCACTCTATAAGTATATTTCGGAAAAGGTAAAAGGTCACAAAGAAAAGATTTTAACGAAACGAAGAGGTGAATTAGAACCAGCCTTAGAAATACGAAAACCGATTTTCGCTAAAGCCGTTAATAAGAGACAAGCAAAAGATAAGCCTAGGTACCAAAACGCCGTTGTCACAGGTCAGACAGACCGAAATGTTATACCAATTAAACGTAAAAATAGGGATACCAAAGTACCTCTCAAAAACATAAAACGTCCTCCGCAGGTGGAGTTTGATCCTGGTGATATGGACTACAATCAATTGGACTCTCCCAAGCCAGGCCCTTCAAGCAGTAAAGATTAGTCAAAACGCTGGTATTCTTCCGGTAAATATGGGTCAAGCGGTTATTCAATATGTTAAGTGGTCTATTGTTAAAATAAAAAATCTTCAGGGCATAAGCACTGACCTTTCTTTCAATATTCAAAAATATTCAGAATTCAGCTAAATACTACATCCAAACAAATCCTACGCAGATGAGTTCATGGGACTTAAAACACAAGCGGAGTTTATTCGAAATCAGACCGTAGAGAAATTACAACAATTAATTCCATCCAAAACATTTAAACGTGGTGTTGTAAATCCTTTAGACTCTATTATCAAAATTATAACTGGTTACCTTGTTATGATAATTTAATCTATGATATTCAGACTAAAGAACAGGCAATAACTAATAAATTCACTGTGATTTCTAAAATGTTGGATCACTTTCTGAACTCTTCTGAAATAATAAATGAAAATACAAATAAAATTAACAACCGCATTAAATTACTTGAAAGGCCTTGTAGTTAATCTTAATACAAAAGATAATCATTCATTTTATATGACCTATGTATTTGGATTACTATTTTTATAGATTATTTGTTGTGAACTTTAGGACTATATATGTCAAACTTAGTGAATTAGAAACTGCTGTTGCATTTAGTAAAACATCTGTTTTACACAAAGCCGTAATAAATCCCGACGAATTGTTAAATTTATTAAAACATATTGACGAACATGATAACTTAATGTATTCTGTAAATGATAAAAATTTCATTAATATAGAAGAGTCATTGTCTGTAAAAGCTTACTACTTATAATTACTATAAATTGTATTCCCTTCCTATGGATTCCTTGAACCTAACCTATGTTGTTATTCCTGAATTTCCTTTCCTTTTGGTAGAAGGGTCGAAATATCGCCCGATTGATCAACTATGCCAAGAGATAACAGTCAAGGAATATCTCTGCTCGGAAAATAACCTAATTCAATATGTGGAAGAAACCTGTATCGAACAACTAAGAAATATCACCACAATCTGTCGCGATGTCTTCCCCGCCAGATAAAGTCTGAATTCCTGAAACTACAAAAAAATTGTCCAAATAGTTGGATAGTGTATACGAAACACAGACAAATTATATCGCAAACTTGTGGCAACGACGACACCAAGGAACGCATACAAGGAACATACATTATAACCGTAGAACCGCAATGTGGTGTTTCTATAGAAAGTATCCAACTCCATGGACAGCGTTCTTCCTTCCTGCAAACAGAAAATAAGCCTGTTCCTGTGATAAACTCACCTGATTTACGAGAACTTACCTCTAACGCCGCGAAGACGGAACCTGTAAACCTGAAAGGAGTTAATCTTGATGCTATACGCCATCTAAATTACCTTCTGAAGAATAATGCGAATAGTGAAATCAGTGAAAACCACGGTGCTAGTGTCAGTGTCGCTCTTTACTCTCTGTACGCGATCGTCTTTTTATTGTTAGTAGCTATAGTTATGTATAAGTATATTATAAGGAAAATGTATAAAGGGCAGGATCGTCGTTCTAATGATGTTGAAGATAATCCTACTCAAGAGGAGGAAAATAGAGCCATTCAGAGACCTGTGTTGTTAGTATCTTAACTCTATAATCCTCAATTTATGATGAATCCTCTTAAATTAGGTACCTAATCGTTATAACAGCTTTCATTTTGTAATTTTATATTTCGTTTCTTTTGATTTTATGAAGTTCTCGAAAAATCCTTGTTTTTCCGATAGCTTCGGTCCAAAGGAGGAGGAGTTACATTCTCTGAACCTACCTTTTCGCTGTGGTAGAGCCATAACATCGTATGCTGCGTTTTTGTCCTTATCAGCCAGACATGGCGTGATGTGAAGGCGCCAGCGACCACCAGCTTAGTTGTAAGTTCTATGTATGGATTAGGCTAGATAGAATAAGCAGTCTTACATCAAACTCTGTAAGCTCGGGTCGCTTTGTCTAATAAACTCTTAGTTACATAAACGAGTCCTAAAGTTTGATTTTTGGCCATCGCTCCGCTCCCGAAATCTAAATATGTTTGAATAGTTTACACCGCCTAAGTACACATTATGGTAAAGCAATAAAGATATTGAGTATTGAGTAACCATTGAATGAATAGTTGAATGATTTATTTTATTTAATCAAATCACTGCCTTTTAATTTCTTATATTTTTATATTTATTAATTTAAATAATAATATATTTATTAATATTGCGAGGATATAGATACGAGGATATGGATGGACGGATGGATACGAAAAAAATGAATACGAAAAGTGCCCAACATGCCTAAAGAAGTTTTCACTTCAAAACGTCATTGGTATCGTCGAGCAATATCACTTACCTAGTTTTTAGGTTATTTTCGTTTTTGAAAATAACTCTGAAACACGGATTTTGTTTACAAAATGAACTTTTGTAGGAGTTAATATGATAAGTATAGTCCATAAAAACAAAGTCTGGTTTTGATGTACAATGTCCGTACATTGTACATCAAAACCAGACTTTGTTTTTCCCATACATCCATGAGCATTCTCCTTAGTTTACTTTAATTACTTGACAAGCTTCTATATCATTGTTATATTTGTCAAAAAACAATATCTTATAAAATGCCGGCACTGCATGTCGCGTTGATTATCGTTTGTCAAATTTGATTAAAGTATCAATTAATGAATAGTTGTGATTGGATTAATTAAATTCCAGTCTTAACGTGCTACAGATTTTGTACCTGTCCTCTGTCAAGCCGTTTGTGATCCACCCTTTTTTTTTTTTAAGGTTGGGAAATCATCAAATAACTTCTCCCGCTCTGGGCGGAGCGGGAGGGTGTGTCAGACTCTTACTGACTAAAACCCACCCGTATTCCTTCCTGTTGCCTGTGTTGCGGGGGCCTCGGTGAGCCATAAGTACCTTCCCGCGACCCCGGCATTGTGATCCACCCTACGGTAAGCAGATCCTGCACGGCATGGCTCGGACATTTCGTTATAGGTATTTACGATCAAATCAAAGGTGTGATAAATAAAACGAATGTTACAACTACTAAAAAGTATTAAACCCAATACAAGGAACAGCTGCAAAACATTTGATATAATCTTAAGGTAATAAAATAATATACCTACCTATCTTATAATATAACTGTATAATATACTTTAAAAATATTTTGTAATTTTTCGAACGTGATTAAGCCGTCCTATTGTTTAACCGGATTTTCAGACGTTCTCACCAAATAACAATAGTAATACACTTACACATAGAATATTAACTTACGAGTATCTTTATGACCGCTGCAAGAGTTGCGACAGCAATAAACAAAAAGCTCTGATAACATTGTATGGACTGGAGTATTGGTTCAAATACTTGGCGTAGTCAGTTGACAATTTCTAAAAAAAATACGTAGCTTGCTTCTATTTTGATATATGCCCAATTTTAAATACATTAACTTTTCAATAGCACAAGTAAAAAATCCCTCACACGCTGATAAAACACAAAACATATTATTATACTGTCGCGGACAACACGTTTAACGCGTTTGTTGCGATTTGTATGGCGGCATCATAGGATACGGAGGCGTGAATATTGGGGAAGCAGTGAAAGTGTTAATAAATAACTAAATGTATAGACCCAACAGAGCATAGCCATGTATGTGTAGGTAATAATAAAATATTAAAATGGATAAAATAAAGTAAAGTAAACATTTATTTGCATAGATCGTGGGTAAAGGTAAATAAGATGTTACAGTTAAAATATGGGTAACTTTGTACAATCTACCTTATATTAGGCATGCAACATTGTTGTAAAAATGAGTGAATTGATATAAAAAGTAATGCAATGATGACTTGGTTAAATTATTTTTGCAGTATTTTATTTGAACAGTAGTCGAAACATTTATCTAAATATCTACGATACAATAGTTATAAAATTAAATCAGTCGAAACAATGTCATAATTAGGTGTGTCAAAATTAAATTACATTAAATAGTTCAGTACATAAGTCAGTGTCATTTAGAAAGTCATTCACATAATAATAGCATTTTACAATTAAAAATGCTGTCAGTTTTTTTTTTAAGTTTTGAACTGTCATTTTTAATTATATTAGGTATTTTATTATATATTATTGGGCCCATACTAATAACACTTTTTTTTGTAAGGCGAATTACAACTCTCAACATGTAGTGAATATTTATACTGTTTCTTATAGGTTGGGTTAGGCTCTTTCTATCTTTTGACATGGCAGTGAAAAGGTTAATGTTACATTTAACCAAAATAGCGACTGCTAAAATGTACATCGCCGGGAAAGTTAACAGTTTGAGAGACTTAAGACGCTGACAACACCTAAACCGCGGTCACTGTCATATTGCACAGAAAAGAAAGAGAAGCGCGATGACACAATGGTTGTAATTTATTGCAAAATATGAAGCAATTATCTATTTACTCAAAATCGAGTTGAGTAATCGAAAATGAAAAACAACCAAGTTCTACATTCAAATAAGACGTTCTTTTTATTAATTAAATACGTAACGTATGTTGATATTTAATACAGATATTTTGGATTGGAACTCAAGGTAAGAGGTTAGTTTAACGTTAGTTTGTATCGAGTTTTTTTTCAAAATGTGTTTTGGTAACAACCAAGTTCTGGGAAATATGTTGATTTGGCATTTTTTTTTTCTTAAGAGAAGCCTATTTTGGCCAATTGCGTCTTGTCAGCGCCTTAAACACAGGAACGCAACTATCCGTCACTTTCTTAATAATGATTGCCCTTAAGCTTTTTGTTTTTATTATTTCTCTCAGTTAGTTTTCATCTTAGTCTGGCAGTTTGAGTCATTTAAGCGGCCCAATCAAATATTCTTTCTTTGGTATTGTTCGTCGAATCGTGGAGCTCCTTAAGTCGTGAGTTGAGCTGCACGATTACTGACAAATGCGTGCACTGACTGGATAGGCCCACTCAATCTGTGTGGTTTTTTCCTCAAAAGACCATTTCAGACACCAATCTACATGGTCTTCACATGATCTGACCATGATTATGTCTGGACTTTAAAAGAGACTGTGACCTCTGAGTTTGTTTCGGCCTTTCTTCTCAGAGTAGTCAGATAGGAAACGCCGAGCTCATCTAGTTTTTTTTCTAAATATGATTGACGTGTAAAAGTGTTTGTACAAACCTACGTACAGAAAAAAAAAGCAACGTTTTTGGGCCTTAAACACATGGTCTCTTAGAGTACAGTTTCCCCAAAAGATTATTCCGCATCTAAAAATGGACGCGACTAGACCATGGTATGCAGTTACTGTTGTGGTGATGTTGACCTTTTTCGCTAGATTGTATAGGACATACGCGGATACGCTCAATTTTTTACAAAGCACTTCTGCTTGAGGTTTCCAAGTCAATTGACTGTCTATCAGTATGCCTAAAAATTTTGCAACTTTTACTTTGTTTATATTACAGTTATAACATTCTATTATTACACTTGGTACTGATGTGCATTGATAAAAATGCATTTCGTTCGTTTTTTATGTCTTAGTTAAGAGTATTATTTTTTTATGTCTGTACATTTAATTAGTACGGTGCTGTCGTCAGCGAATAAGATCATTGGGTGTTCAATGCGGTGTGGTAAGTCATTTATCTTTATATTTAGGCCTTTTCCCAACTATGTTGGGGTCGGCTTCCAGCCTTACCGAATACAGCTGAATACCGGTATTTTACATGAAGCGACTGCATATCTGACGTCCACAACTCAGCTACTGGGTAACACGATACCCCTTGGTAAGACTGGTTGTCAGACTTTCGAGCTTCTGACGACCCGTATCGACTGTCAAAGATCTACAAATGACAGCCGGGACCAAGAGCTTAACGTGCTTTTTGAGGCACAGAGGGGGGTCTTTGTATGTAAAGATTGTCACCCATCCACGGACCAATCGCGGCAAGCGTAGCTTACCCTGATCGATCAACCCGTGCGACTGTTATTACTTAGCCACAAGCCCCACCAAGTCATTTATATATAGTAAGAATAAAAGTGAGATAAGAACTCCACCCTGAGGTACACCTTGTTTGACAACTCTTGCTTCGGATATGTATTTCTTCTCACGCCTAGTGCTCGTACAAATTTTAGATATTTCCGTATATTGTTTACGGCCACTTAAGTATGATTTAATAAGATTAAGTATGTTTCCTCTTATCCCATACATATTGAGCTTATCAATCAGGGTTGCGTGATGGAAACAATCGAAAGCTTTTGTCATATCTGTAAGTATTGCACAAATTGGCAATTTTTGATCAACATTTCCCATTAATATACTAAGCAAGTCGTAAATAGCCATATTGATACCTTTATTCTTCCTAAATCCCTTTTGTTCGTCCCATAAAGTATTATATTTACATTTAATAAAATATTAATTGATTCATACATTATCTTTTCGATTACTTTAGAAAATATTGGAAATAGGGCAATGGGTCTATAATTTACTAAACTTTCTTTATCGTGTTTTTTGAGAAATACTCCAGAACTAATGCACAGGATTATAATTATACGAGTAGCTTAAGTGTGAGGCAATATTATTCGAGACGAATTTAACTACATTTGTAGCTATATTATCATACCCAAAGCTGTTTGTATTACTCTTATTACATCTTGAGGTATCACTGGAGTCATAAACATTGTATGTATGATGCTAATTAAACCAGTAGTTACATGTGTAGATAAAGTATTAGATTGTACCTGTTCAATGAAGGAATTGTTAAATGCTTTTGCAATATCTTCTGGGTGTCTTGGATTTTGATTTTGCATATTGGCTCGACATTGCGTGTATTGTTATTTATCTACTCCACGATGCTTTTGATTTAATACTGGAGGTGTTTATAAAATAATTGTTCCGCGCTCACTGGGTTAATTTTATTATTTTCCTATATTTTAGATAGATAGATAGATAGATAGATAGATAGAATACTCTTTATTAGGTACACCATAAAAATAAGGAGTAATTTTAAGAAGTAATTTTTGAATTTATTTTTGTTGTCGGCTGAAGACTCACGTCTGTATTTCTACAACAGATGTCTCTGTATTTTACTACATACTCGTGTACTACGCAACGTTTTTTGTTGCTGCGACTATTTAGATGAAACCATCGTTAATTATCTCCCGTCTGACCACAGTGGTCAAACCGTAACTTTTGAGTCCAACCTAACAATAGAAAAAGTGCAGATACAATTCAGACCAATAACATCTGTTAATTTAAATAAATTTAATAGCACTTTAATTTGTAAGTTAAGCGATCAGCAATGCTATTCTGTAACGTTTTCACCGTGAAACCTTAAGTGAAGTGAGCGTGGAGTGAACTATCAGTGTCATCCTACCTGATAATAAAGATGGACCAAGGATTACATTTACAGTCATAATCGAGATTTTAATAATATCTTTATGCTAATCCTATTGATCATAGCTAGTGGATTGAGTCGAGTAAAGACTGTGCGCCGTTATTCAGCGTTGTTATTAACCCAAATATATTCAATAAGAAGAAATAACCGAGTGCGTCAAGTGATCAAAGGTGCTAAAAGTGTGCCTGGCTGATTGACCATAGAATTTATCCCCTCACAAACTATGTGGAAACCTAACATATATGATGTGTGTATCTGTGTACATAAGCCATTTGAATAAAAAACGTGTGGATAATTTAATAAGTACATTTCTAATATTTTATTTTAGGTAGGTAAATTTATACCGACCTACGCGTTGCCAATAATAAAATAATATTCATAAAATCAGCGTCATCAATACTATAACAAAATTCAACAGTTCAACTGAAACTCGCGCAGCGTGCGCACCGGCGCACTAGGCTCACTTCATCCAGCCCAAGTGAAGTGGTGTTGCTATGGCAACGAGAATCGAGTGAAGTGATAAGATCACGACACTCGCGCGTCGCGCTTACCGACTCACTTCACCTAGCCGATTCCCTTCGACGCGGGTGGTTACTATGGTTACGAGAATCGGGTAAAGTGATAAGATCACGCCGCGCTTGCGCGTGAGGCGCTGTTATTAATATCAAGTTGAGTTATTTTTTAAATTTGTCGTTTTTTCGTCTATAATGCATATGAATTCGAAACATCAAATAGCAAAAAAATCTTTTAAAATAGTAACCAGTGAGACCCCTAATAAAATAATAAGAAAAATAAAAATAAAACACCACACAAAAACAGCATCTAGGATTTGTGCCAGAAACCGCAACATGACTCTTGTTCTTCTCCTACAATGCAGATGAATTGCTCTACTAGTCTCAATTATAGAGGTACAGACTTTAATGGACATTCCCCAAAGATCTTCAGACAATTTGATCTTGATTTGCTTAAAAGCTTTTATTACTATTGTTGCATTAATATGCATAAAGTTAAATTCAATCGTGCAAGCTGAAACGTTTTCCCTTACCAAATCAAAAGCGAGTGAGGGCGAGGAATTTAAGGTTTCAGTAGTTTTAAGCGGGCACTGGTAAAAAAAATTACAAATTCTTGAGCAACTTCTTTGCTATCGCAAAAGAGACCACACGAGGTCTCCAGTGTGTAATCAGAGTCATGGTTTTTGTTCCTATTGGTTTCATTATTGATAATTTTCCAAACTGTCTTTATTTTATTGTCTGCTGATTTAACCTTGTTGCTAATGTACAAGGCTTTAGCTGCCTTACAAGTGTTCTTAAAAATTCTAGAGTAAGTAGCAACATACCTATTAAAAGTTTTAGTGTTTATGTAAGGCTTAAGGCCATACAGCTCGATAAGTCTTTCCCTACTTTTCCTGAGTCCTTTATTTGCCCAGTCACTAAATAAAAACCTAGGGCTGATAGTTTTAGTGTTCTTCTTAAAATAATTATTGAATTCGGTCTAGACTACCGAAAAAAAATCTTTATACAAGATATTTACATTGTTCATTGTAAGATCCTGCATGTCGGGGTGCGTGCAGAAAACCTCCTCGTGTGCCTGATTGCTGCTGGTTCCCTGCGAATACGTTCGGGGGAAAGAGCAGTCGTCGGGCCGGTGCATCCTGGGCACGGCCAATAGTCTCTCCATGTTTCGGAGAGGGTATTGACTGTGGCGAATTTCTGCGTGGCGGGGAGCTTCATGCTCGATCGTCGATCGTCCACTCCCCCCTCTGATTACAGAGGGCTGGTCGAGTGGGCGCAGAGTGGCGAGGCGGAAGGAAAGGTCCGCGAATTAGGGGCCAATATGGGCCGACGTTTTTCCTCGTGTCTCTCTGATCCAAACAGAGGACATAGGGGAGAAGCAAGGGCGGCGCTCGTTGTGCACTCACCCTGCCAGCGAGCTAGCAGCGAGAGAACTGATTCTCCTGACTGCAACCGTCGAAATTGTAATCCGTAAAGAGATCACAGTCATGTTTTGTGACTTGGAACGGGACGCCCGCCCTTGGTCGCCCGGATCGCGAGGAAGATAGCCTCTATAAACAATTCCTCTAATATCAAGTTTTGGTGCGCAGCGAGGATATGAATGGCTGAGGAGTAGTGTCATCTGCAACTTCGTAGTTGTAGGTGGCGCATCAGTCGTTAGCGCACCCCCAGCCAGGGTACCAGTGGACCCCCTGGTTGGGTTATAAATGCACACTTACCTAGGGACAGGGGGTGAACCTAGGTGGACCGAATAGATCCCCCACACTCTTGGGAACAAAAATAGAATCTTTTTTAAAAAATAAAAAAACTGGACGTCAAGGGGAGGAGAGCGATGCGGGGTCGGAGTCCGACGCTGCATCCGGCGCAAAGAGCTCCGGGAGCTCAAAACGCGAAGAGGTCGCGGAGAGGAAGCAAGGGTTTTTAATAAACCCGAAGCGACCCAACTCGGGGTCGTCCTCCGACGAAGAGGTCGGGCGGAGGACGAAGATACACTCCAGCCGGCGGGGTGGAGCCCGAGGAAATAAAGAAGTGGATAGAGGGCCCTCCACTAGGGAGGCCGGCAAGCCAACCAGCTCAGCTCAGCCGGCTCAGCGAGCCGAGAAGCTCGCCATGGAGGGGCCCCTCTCTAAAATTCCTGGCGGGGGTCGGAAGCCGCTGGCTCCAATTCAGAGCGTGTGGCTGGGTTTGCGGAGGTCGTGCTAGCCGCGATCAGGGATGTGGCCGTGAAAAAAAAAAAAAAAAAGAAAAGATGCGGGCGGAGGTCGCCCGCTTGACGGCCGCCATGGAGCTTCTCCGAAAGGAGAACGGCAAGCTCCAAGCGGACCTGGCTGGGCTCCGAGGATCCGGCCCCCAGATGGAGCCGCAAGGGGGGCAGCAGCAGGGACAGGGACGGCCCGTGTCTGTGGAGGACCGGGTTTTGACCCTGGTGCGGCAGGAAATGGCTTCCTTGCGGAGTCGTTTTTCCGCCCTAGAGGCCATCGTCCTGCGCCCCCCGTTGGCGGCGAGCCAGCCGGCCTCGGGCAAGCAGAAACCTGCCTCATACTCGGCTGCCGCGGGTGTCACGGCCAAACTGGGGTCGTCGGGGCAGAGCAAGGGCGCGGCGAAAGCGCAGGCGGCGAGGGCTCCAGCCCCAGCAGCGAGAGCTCCAGTCCAGGCGAAGAGGGCTCCAGCCTTGGCGGCGAGGGCATCGGCCCTGGTGGTGAGACGGCCGCCGCCGCCTCCTGTATCTCTTCCGGCCGATGCCGAATGGCAAGTGGCCGGGGAGAAGAGGGCGGCCAAAAAGAGGGAGAGGCGGCAGCAACGCAAGAAGCACACCGCCGCGGCTAGGCTCCGCACCCCGAATTCCACAGCCGTAGTGATTACACTACAGCCGGATGCGGAAAAAAAGGGCGTGTCTTACAAGACCGTCCTTGAGAAGGTGGATGAGGTGGTGCGCCTCGAAGAGCTCGGCGCTGCCAGGGGCCTGAAAATGGAAATTACGGCGACTGGGGCCCGAATGGTGCAGGTCCCTGGTGCGGCTAGCGGCCCGGCCGCTGACGCCCTGGCCGAAAGGCTTAGGGCGTCACTAAATGCGGACGAGGTCTGAGTGTCCAGGCCCACCAAGTGCGCTATCATGCGCATCATGGGCCTGGACGATTCCGTGACGGAGGACAAGGTGGTCGCCGCGGTGGTTAGGACCGGGGGGTGCTCTGCCGAGCAGGTGAAGGCAGGCATCATCCGTCCTGACTCCACGGGGCTGCAAACCGTTATGGTGAGCTGCCCCGTGTCGGCGGCCAGAAAAATTGCCGGGGAGGGCCAACGGCTATTGGTGGGCTGGGTTTCCGCGCAGGTGAAACTGCTGGAACCCAGACCTCTGAGGTGCTTCCGCTGCCAGGTAGGCAACCACGTGCAAGCGAATTGCACCTCGGAGGTGGACCGCAGCGGTCTTTGCTACCGCTGCGGTCTGCCCGGGCACAAGGCCGGCTCGTGCAATGCCACGCCGCACTGTGCCGTATGTGCGGCGGCTGGCAAGCCGGCCGAGAACCGGATGGGGGGCAAGGCCTGCGCCCCACCCACCAAAGCCAGGGCCAGAGGCAAGCCCTCTGCCACCGCTGTCACCGCCGCAGCCGCCGTCACCGCCGCAGCCGCCACCACTGCCACCGCCGCTGCTGCCTCCAACACCGCCGTCGTCGCCGTCGCCACCGTGGCCGCTGCGGCAGGCCCCTCTCAGGGGGCTGGGAAGGAGGCCCAAGAGGGGGCTGACATGGAGTGCCCTTAATGGACCCATTACGCCTCCTCCAGGCAAACATCAACCACTGCGCCGCCGCTCAGGATCTGTTGCTCCAGAGCATGGCGCAGTGGTCGACTAACATCGCCGTGGTCGCTGAGCCGTAATTTGTCCCGCCCAGGGATGACTGGGTGGAGGACCTGAGCGGCTCAGTGACCCTAATTTCGTCGGCCGCCGCCGCACTGTGGTCTCGTTAGTAGGGCTTTTGGCTTCCAATGGCAATGACTGAGCTAAGCCATTATATCTGGTTCAGTTACCCACTAGTTGTCATACTACCTGAGGGTATAAAAGGTTTTGCAATCTATTGTTCGCAAGCGTTCCGTTTGACCGGGAGGTACTACTGCCCGCCCGTACATGCGAACCACCGAGACGCAAGTTCAAATCTCACTAGCTACAAATTATTTTCAATCCCGTCAAAAGTCAGGCTGTTCTTTTCACCAAACAGCGTAGAAACCTCATCCCCCCCCGACCGCTCACCATGTTCGGCAAGCCTATCCCTTGGGAGAAGCGAGCCAAATACCTAGGCGTGACCCTTGACCACCATCTCTCGTTCTCAGAGCACATCAAGCAGGTGCGTTCGCGTGCCGCTTTCGCTCTCGGTAGACTCTACACTCCGTCCTAAATGCGCGCAGCAAATTGTCCCTTAAGAGCAAATTGCGTATTTACATAGCGTGCATCCGTCCCATCATGACTTATGCCTGTGCAGTCTTCGCACATGCTAGGCCCCACCACATCCACAGGATGCAGTCCCTTCATAACCGTTTCCTCCGAAAGGCAACGGGAGCCCCTTGGTTCGTCCGAAACGAGATCCTCCATCTCGATCTCAAAATCCCCACCATCAAGCAGTTCATGAAGCGCATCACGAAGCGCTTCTTCGACTCCACCGCCAACCACCGCAACCCTCTGGTTGTGCAGGCCGCCTGTTATAGGCCCTCCACCATTAGCTCTATTCGCCGTCCAAGGCATACCCTCTCCGACCCCGATGACCCCATTACCCTCCTCCAGGAAAGCAGTAGGGCAACGAGTACAGTGCACAAAACACACCGACCTACGTTCTGACCTCGCCGCCGAGGTCCCTCGCGTAAACCCCGACGTAATTGTCCCCCCCGACCCTTGCTCGACGAAGTGCCAGCCCGCGCCGCAGCTGAGCCTGTAGTTTTAAAATCCCCGATAAATAATAATAATATTAACCAGATCCAGCCTATCCCACCTTGCTGTCCTCCCCCCAGCGACGCCCTAAGCCGAGGTCCGTACCCCACAGGGGGTGCCCTTAGCGTGCAGTCGCTTAAGAGAAGTATTATAAGAAATTCGCCCCTGGCTGGAGGCTTTGAGTTCGCTTAAGGCAGCCACAGGAAAGTCCGGTTAAGTAGTCACGACCTCTCAAGGTCAACTACGAGATGCCATACACAAAAAAAAAAAAAAAAAAATTGTTCGCAACATTCCTTTGTCGGCATCGGAAGTAAACACATGTAATTAGTCATCAACCGTGTTATCACCAAGCGCTAATTACCCTAAGACGCGACGCGTGTTTTCAAGATCGAACTTGTTTGTGACCTGTTATTTTGCAATGGACATTCAAGTTACAGGTATGTATTATTAATTTACTTTACTATTTTGCATTTTTAATAAGTACACCATTTTTTTTTTAAATAGAGTGCTACGCCGCAGCATTTCTTGCGTATTTATTTCTGTATTTTTTTTATATTGAAGCTTTTACTTATGTTTGTATCTACTTGTGCCATTGAATTAGGTATAAAAATTTCGCTTAAAATCTCTACTACTAGAATTTAAAAAAAGTACTTGCGGCATGCTGCATCTGTAAGGTGCAGCCAGGGTCTACGCCGACCGGCTGGGCGCGTAGCACTTGCTACGAAATATGTATTGTTTTTGATCCGCATTTAACTGTTTGTTGTTTTGTTTTAGGTACTAGTATTGAGTGTTCTTTTAAAAGAATGCTGAATGATCCTGCGGGCCAGGGGGTTGGCCCGCGAGGAGTCGCTGGGGACTCTGGACAGGGACCCGTGGGGACGCCCGTACAAGATGGTGCGGGATAAACTCCGCCCATGGGCTCCCCCGCTGACGCAGAGTCTCCGGCCCCAGCTTGGGGAGGACGTGGTGAGCGCTCTGTTCCCTTCCCGAGGGGAACACACCTCCCCGCCTATGGCTCCGCCTACTGCGGTGCCCGATGCGGACCACACCGCCAACGATGACGACGACGACGATGCTCCGGAGGTGACCGAGGTAGAAATGAGAGCGGCGGTACGCAGGCTTAATGCCAAAAATACCGCCCCAGGACCCGACGGCTTACCTGGGAAGGCCTGGGTCCTGGCCTTGGAGGCTCTCGGACCTCGACTTAGGGGGCTCCTAAGCGCATGTTTGGAGAGGGGCCAGTTCCCGCTTCGTTGGAAGGCGGGAAAACTGGTCCTCATAAAGAAGGCAGGGCGCCCTGCGGACTCTCCGTCCGCTTATCGGCCCATCGTACTGCTCGACGAGGTGGGCAAGCTCTTTGCAGACCGCCTCGTCGGCTAGCTGGTGCGGGTGGGGCCGGATTTGGCGGAGAGCCAGTTTGGTTTCCGCAGAGGGCGCTCTACGGCGGCGAGACCTGCCGACGGGGAATGCTATTGCCCAGGGTGGGGTCGTCTTGGCGGTGTCTCTAGACATCGCCAATGCCTTCAATACCCTGCCCTGGAGTTGCATCAGGGAGGCACTCCGGTATCACCGGATGCCGACCTACCTCTGTCGTGTGGTCGAGGCCTATTTGACGGACAGGGCCGTCATTTACCAGGGAGTGTGGAACCGGCAAGAGATGTCGTGTGGTGTCCCACAGGGATCGGTCCTGGGCCGCACCTGTGGGACATCGGATACGACTGGGTGCTGCGCGCCTACCTCCCTGGCGGCGTCAGCGTAGTGTGCTACGCTGATGACACGTTGGTCCTGGCGCAGGGGAGGTCGCACCAGGCGGCGGCCGAATTAACGGCACGCGGGGTTGCGACAATCGTCGAAAGGATCCGGCAATTGGGACTCGAGGTGGCCCTGCACAAGTCCGAGGCCATGTGTTTGCCATGCGTTGGGGTCCCAAATAACGGTAGGAGGGGTTTCTATCGGCGTCGAGTCGACGATGAAGTACCTGGGACTCGTCCTCGACAGCCGGTGGAACTTCGTGGAGCATTGCGCTTGTTGACGCTGCATTGAAGCGGCTCCTGCCTAATCTAGGGGGTCCAAACGCCTCCTGCCGGAGGCGCTACGCGGGGGTCGTGCGGTCCATGGCCCTCTACGGGGCTCCTGTATGGGCGCGCTCTCTGGCGCTGCGGCCAGCCCGCCGGTTGAGCGCGGCCCAAAGGGTCATGGCCATCCGGATGATACGGGGATACCGCACGGTCTCCTGTGAGGCAGCGAGCCTCCTTGCCGGATTGCCGCCGTGGGATCTGGAGGCAAAAGTCCTCGCGCACGTATGGGAGTGGCGCGAGGAGGCGAAACGCCGGATAGTAAGGCCGCTGCCGCGAGAAATCGCGGCACAGCGGACGGAGCCCCGGCGGGATCTCATGGCGTCATGGAAAGTACGGTTGTCGCAACCCAGTGCTGGGCACGCCACGATTGCGGCGATAAGTCCCCTCTTTGAGGAGTAGCTGGAGAGGCGCCATGGCGTCCTCACCTTCCGCCTGACGCAGGTCCTCACCGGACACGGCAGCTTCGGGAGGTTCCTGTGTCGGATAAGGCGGGAGGAAACGTCCAGGTGTCACCACTGTGTGGATCGCCCGGAGGACACGGTGGAGCATACGGTGGAGGTCTGCCCGGCTTGGGCAGAGCACCGCCGTGTCCTCGTGGAGGCGGGACGGTTGAGGGAAAGGCACGTTTCACGCTCTCTCGCCCCTAGACGCCGCAGGAGATGTCCTGGGCGTCGGGAATCTCGGGCGGATTTCCAGCCACCGTAGGCGCGGGCTTGCGGACGGTGAGCAATAGGTAGCTCACCGTCTGGTGAGGACCAGGTCCGGGTCGACGGCGAGTCGTATTCCTGGCGCGCCTCAAAGAGATGTCGTCAGCACAAAAGTAGGGGTCCACTAGGGCCGATGCCTGCCGGGGTCGCGGGAAGGTACTTATGGGTCACCGAGGCCCCTGGCAACACAGGCAACAGGAAGGAATACGGGTGGGTTTTAGTCAGTAAGAGTCTGACACACCCTCCCGCTCCGCCCAGAGCGGGAGAAGTTATTTGATGATTTCCCACCCAAAAAAAAGAAAAGATCCTGCATGTCGATTCTGTAAAAATCTCACCGTGAAAACTCGCGTAGAGTGACCTGTCAGTGTCATCCCACTGATGCTAGGGAGTGACCAAGCATTACATTTAAAATCATAATCTAGATTTTAATCATTCAAATAATTTATTTTCTCTTCACAAACAATGACATAATAAATATATAAAACAAACTTAAAAACTACTTGACAAAGTTTATGAGAGACTGGTTCTGCACTAGGAAAACCTGTACAGGAGACTACCAGGGTCCCACCAGAAGGAGTTTAAACATATTAAATTATACTAAAATTATACAGTAAAAATAAAGGAGCTGTGTGCGTAGCAAAGTAAATGAAATGTAAATAATATTAAAAACCTAAAAACTAAATCAAAGTGAAAAACTATAAAACACAATAATCGAGAAGTGGAAAAATGCGGGATATATGTATTGTGAGTAGGGAAATTAGCGGGACGGACTAATTTGGGTGAGTCAGTAACTCCTCAGTTGCTTTATAATCTAAGTTAAGGTGCCATTCAATTAGAGCACTCTTACATGACTTTTTTGATAGGTATATATCGTGGTAATGCGATTAATTTTATAATATTGGTGGGAACCTTGGAATGTATAAAATCTTTGAGAGAAGCACGTTCTTAGACCCTTAACTGAGTATTTTCTGCGTTTTCCTGAGATAGAGACGAGATCAAATATGATGGAGGAATGTATATGAGTATTTAAGTGTTGAAACATTACTATATAGGGTATTTAATAATAAAATAGCAAAACAGAAATTAGTCAGAAACTCAATTTTGTTTTTTTTCTCATTATCAGTTTTAACACCCCCGAAAACCATGAAAACGACACCCATGATGAAAAATTTTAACATTTTCGCAGCCGCCATCTTGCTTTTTAGATTTGACCTCAGTATCGGCTGTAACACCCCCGAAAACCATGAAACACCCATGATGAACAATGATTGTAGCCGCCATTTTGGATTTTGATATATAGGTGGTAAAACCAAATTTTTGTTTCTAAATGTGCGAGAAAAAAGTTAAAAGTTTATGTACACACATATAAACAGACAAGAAGAAAGGAACAGAAAAATACGTACAAAGGTGATGTTTATTTATAAAGAAATATCTTATCTCCAGCATACCTGCGATAGGACAGTATTATTATTTCACACAGTTTTTTTTTTTTTAACATCAAAATTATATCTATTACTATTTCTATTATAATTTTATTGACAAGATGTAGATTTTTCTTACATACATATTTTCTTATTATAAATTAATTGGCAAGGTACCGTCACAATATTAATCTGTTTAAATAGGTCCCTAAAAGATTCGCAGCGACTGTTTGAATTTATAAAGCTGTGATTGATACAATACTTGAGATACAACAAGATTGTATGCATTAGGTTTAAAGGCAGAAACATCGACTGCACATCTCTGTCAATCGAGTTGTCCAACGGGAGTAGTAGTACAAGACATGTTTTTATTATGCTATTTTCGTTTTTCTTCGAATTTATATCAATTTAATTAGGTTATGTAGATACAACCGAGCCATTAAATCTAAAGCACGACCTAAAACATATTAAACTTACAATTTATTACAGATAAATGTGAAAAAACCCATTAAAATATTACCTTAGTGTTGTTGTACATTTATGGTGACATATTTTATTTTAATTCACCACTTATTTACATTTTGAATATTTCTGTTTCGCTCTAACAAGTTAAGCGAGCAAGAGACAATGGCGTTATAACCAGAGATCGGATATTCGGATGCATATTTAAAGAAAGTATGGAAGCGGCTTCTTAAAAATCTTTCTTTTTAAAGAGGCCACGAACAACGGGAATGCATAACTAGTCCGGTGTATAGTATGGAAGCGACTTCTACAAAAATATTTATTAAAAAAAAAAACCCAGGATTATTGATGGCATGTTTATTTAAAATTAATGTTTCTACCTACTTTACATCGTAATATTATTAGGTTGGTACATATGCATCCAATTACATATGTAGTCAGAAAAAACATAAAATTTGTCGATTCGGGAATGGTGGGCGGGATTTTTACGATCGATACAAAAGTGCATTCCATATAAGCTAACATTTGAAAGTAAGTTAATATACATTCGATTCTATAATCAGAAACCTAAATTTGTATTCCCAGAGCCGCGGGATTTTGCTATACAAAAGCGCATTCCATATTAGCCAACATCTCAACTTTACGTGAACATGCATCCGATTATCCGATATCTAGTTATAACCCGTAAAATGTGTTAGAGCCATTCAATTGAAACTTACCTACATAATTATCGTAGTCGGGGATAATGCATTTTTCAAATTGAATTACCTTTACCTAACACAAATCAATTTTGCAGGAAAGCTAACTGCAAGAGCACAATAGCATAGTGAGAAAGAAATGACATCACACGTAATGGATGACTAATATCTATGTGGAACAGGCCACAAGCACTCATCTTGTTGAATGACGTCCGATGCACCCGCAGGATGTTTTTGCATAACTTCTTTTGACCATCTGTAAGAAATTCGTGTGGTGAGCAATTGATAAAAAAGCAGCCAAGTGCGTGTCGGACCACGCACAATGAAGGGTTCTCTTGTTGGGAAGTTGAGATGAATTTATCCCGAAAACAAACTTAACATTGTAGTTGAAAAACATGTTCTCCCATACCTCGATATATGCCTCGGTCAATTATCCAACTGCAAATTTAAGTTGGTCTACTATTACTCGTTATCTTATAAAGCCCACTTAGCTGTGATAGTTTTCCTTTTCATTTCATTATAAATGTACTACTGCCTTGATTTTTTTCACATCTCCATAAAAAACGAAATGTGGTTTGCACAGACCCGCAGTATTTTTGAACGGCCTAGTTAACGATACCCCACAGCATGGGGTAGACGAGAAAACAGAAACAATAAAGAAAAAAACAGTAGAGACAGACAGACAGGCAAACAGACAGCCATGGCGAAATTATAAGGGTCCCTTGTTTACTACGAAACCCTGACAAAAAGTTTAGTAAAGCAAAATCTAAATCAAGTCATTTTTTCAAACTAGGCTAAGAATCAGTACTTTTCGAACGTCAAAAGATCATAAGACAGTCCCCAAAACGCCCGCCCTCACCACTACACACACACAGTAGAATAATAGTAGTAGTGAACAGTTTTATGCACCTGTTCCTGTTATATATTATCTAAACAAAACATAATACACACCTGTACAATCTGATGTCAGAATGAATAAGCAAGTATTTTGTGCAAACTTGACAGCTTCATAGAATGCTTCCAGGTTCAGACTGAGTGAGATTTTGAACACCCAGGATTTTAATATCCAGAGAAGAAGAAACGTAGACAACAAAGGATGGTTGCTCTAGAACATATTAACACAGATCATTTATAATTATGTGACACACGACGTGAATCTCACGCGAAAAGTGATTAAGAATATTATTTTATATTCTCATGTCACCCGCACAGACCGTGAAAGCATGGTACAAAATAGTGGAGGCCTATAGGTAGGCTCACAGTACTGGGACAAAATTATACGCGTGTTTATCGAACAACTTGCTTAATTATTACTATCCTATTAATTCATGACATATACAGTCAAAGTAAAGTACTCTTGAAGCTGCCTCCTGGTTGTTTTCATAATATTATTAATACGAGATAGTGTTTGTCTCATAATTATGCCATTAACTTACTTAGAGCAAACTTGCGGAGGTTGCATTGAAGCATCAAGAAGGCTATCATCTCTACAGTATTCAACAGTGATCGTAACAAGGCAGCCGATATTGATGACGATGATTGTCTCGTTGAATAAAGACTGAGTAATGATTGCACCGATATTTATTATGACAAATAAATTAAAACCAGATAACTTCGATCATCACCTGAAGATATAGTTTGGTAAAGGGTAGGGTTTGATGTAAGAAACATAATAGATCATCATCATCATTTTTAACCCTGTTCCACTTTCCGTTGAGATGAGCCATCTCCTTTTTGTGCCATGCTTCCCTGGTACCCAAATGTTGTTTATTCCTCTCTTTAAGGAAATTGGCTCACTGTAAGCTAGATGCTGTTTTTGATGCCAAAAGGCCTTTTATATCAGCTAAAGTTTTTATGCACATAATTAGTCTTCCAATAGACTAAGAAGAACTTACCTTCCCATATTTCAAATTGTATTTGCAAACTTGTATCATAATTTCAATATTAATCAAACCCTGGCAGAAGACTTCTGCCGTTAGATACAATACCTGAAAATAGTAATTCAATTATAAATTGCAACTTCTTCCTTTTATAATATTGGTTGCTTAGGCCGACGCACATACGGGTATTTCATTAATCTAGCCGGCCAAAAATATTAGTGCGGGTTTTTTGGTTTAAAATGACGGAAATAAAACAAGCGAAATATATACGAACAATAACTTTTATAATTTCATAAAAAAGCAACAAAATACAAAAAAAATGGTGAAAATAGGCCATATATTTACATATTCTTACGTACACTTATCTACATTACACTATATATTTACATAATCTTACATACACTTATAAACACACACTATATATTTACATATTCATACATTACTTAATTAATTTACCAATAACAATACATACTTTTTCAAATCAATTCACCTCCTCGTTCTCACTTTCTAATTCTGTTGGGTTTGGTGTAGCAGACAGAAGCATGTTTAATGTTTCAGGCAGAAACGAAGACACCTTCTTTTTTTTTTATTGCCCTTGAGGCACTAAGAAATGGATCTGAGCTTAAAAGAAGCCTGTTTAAGATATCTCTATTACAGGATTCTCTAGAGAATTTCCTTGAGTAATCCTGTCTGTACGTCCTAAAATGTATGTTGCGTGCCTCTGTTGCTTCCTCAGACAGTTGTCCTATAGGTAATGTGACTGTTCCTAAATGTCCCTAGGCCGATAAAATTTTCGTTTTTCCTAATTCTGTTAATATGAATGTTTGGGTCGGTTCCTCATATTGAGGAAAAGTCGTACTCCGCTGCCGTACGACTCTGTAGAGCTCGTCTCCAGACTGGTCTCTCTCCCACCGACAGAGATTAAATGAATTCCAAATATGAAGAAGTCCAGCGCCTTGTCCCATTAATAGAACAAGGAAAGGATTGAAAGAAATAGTACATAAGATTTAGGAATTCATAGTTATGAAGTTGGATGTGGTTTAGAAAGACAATAAATAATAGAATAATGCTAAGTATATTATTATATAGATTTGTGAGTAACTCTTACGCTAGCGTAAGAGGTATTTGGTCAGGCATTACTCACACGATACTTTACATCTGTACTTGGAGTACTCAGAGCAACACTTCCATAAAGTGACGCAAGCGGCTTTTCAGCGGCATTACGACGACATCATGCTCTTTTGGAGACATGGTCCCTAGCAGTTCTTTCAAACTGATAAGCGTGACGAAGCGGCTTTCCCTGCGGCAACCGTGTGGACCGTCCTTGTCTAACAACGGGGCGGCTAGTTTCAGCGGCATTGCGTCGGCATCATGCTCTTAAGGAGACATGGTCCCTATCAGTCCTTGGACTGGATATGAGATAGATGTGGTTTCCCGAACCCCTGGAAGTTCACCCTTTGCACAACAAGCATACCTGCAAGACATGTGTTCATATCAGTCTAACCGAATTATTGGTTTGTGATAAAGAATACAACATTCAAGAATTACTAGATAATAAGAGTTGAGAATTGAAACTCAAGAATTATTAATTAATAGAGCTCTGAATCAACTCTCTCTATAGACAGCCCCAAAGCGCCCACCCGTCATTACTTCCTAGTGTTTGAGCTGGGGAGAAGAAGTGACGCAACAAACTCCCCAGCAACACGTCTCTGTCTGTTTAGTTACAAGAACTTTAATTATACTATCAGACTAGGATAAATATTATAATAAAAGACTCTCCCAGTCGTCGCAACAAACTCACACACGCACCCTATATTAGGTGCTAAATTAGTCTAATCGGGGCTTTAACCCAACTATAACTCATACTCGCTATCTAGCGACAGCCCTCTCGGACATGGTATTCACCAAGCCTCCTAACTTAACTCGCCTAGACTCCAACGTCTGTATCTTTCCGTAGTCTTAAATCATCTTGTTGCATTCGTCTTGGATAGTTAGGACAAGGAGGGATTACAAGTAAACAATGTCAATATAAAATAAGGTTGGGAATTCACAGGTTATGGAAAGGAATCTAATTTATCTACTTTTCTTTTGATTATGAAAGTTAGAGGACATGTTAGTAATATAAAAGGGTAGGTATGTGACACGTAACGCTTGCGTTGTACGAGTATATCACTCTAAGTTACGTTAATGGATTTCTTCACAATAATTACAGACCCACCCCAAGTGACGTGGAACTGCTTTACACAGCTGACAGTGTCGTGCGTGTATTGTTAGACCTGAACGCATAGGACCACTAAGGACACTGCTACGATTCTAACAAGCCACGCTCCCTAAGCTCTAGTCATGTCTTACTCAATCCTAAGGCAGAGTACTGCGAAGTTCAACTGTCATTGAGCGAGACACGTTCCAGCAATCACTGGGCGCGAACTAATGTAATGAACCCCTTATAACGGCCTAATCACCCGTTACAAAGACAATACAAAACTTGCACAAGCGTACCGCATCGTCAGTCGGTAGTAGAATTCCTTACAATTGCTCCTGCTATACGCCGAAGTGGTTATTCCAAATCGTCACTTCTCACTCTCTTAATCTCACCCATTAGAAGATGCTTTCAATGTAATCGGCAGCCGTGCGACTAAATCAAGCATCGGAGCGTTTCTATCTGGGCATCCAAATGTTGTGTCTCGCTAATGATAATTTGTGAGAGGCCGATAGCCAGGTGTGGTTTAACGAGACACAATCCCTAGCGTTCTTAGAACGAACTATCAATCCAGTTTAGGAAACTTGGTGAAGCCTACCCCCTCTACCAAGAGTCTGCATACATCAAGGGCAATGTAAAATATCCTGCAGTTAGTCAGTCCATAGGGATAAGATAGCCATCACTAGCATTTGGTTTGTTTGTGTTCGTAAACAATTACAAAGTAGCATTATAGCTCAAATTGGCCCTAACGAGTTGCGAGTATTAGTTCGGTTCAGCCTTCCATAAGCGGTGTGACTGCCGTAAGTGTCATGTCTTGGTTGTGGTTGTCTATAGTCTGTTGGTAGAGTAGTCTACCGTCTCTTGTTAAATGTCACACCCAATGGAAGGCGTTCTCCGAGTCCCTAGAACCAAACGCTGGTGTAGGATACCTCGATCGTCATAGAAAGGAATAAGGAGGAATAGAATAGTAAACACTCACCCAATCGTTCACAGATACACTCACTGAGATTCGCGCGCCTTACACACAACTTACATTATACTTGACTAATATAACCTAGTCTAAATCTACACTTATCATCACAACTTAACGTATTAATTAAACTGATAACACTTTCATTATACTTAAAGTAACATTGTGTCATTATAATCGACCTAGTTCTATCTCTCCTAGTCCGGCCTAATTCAACCGCTCTTTCTCGTGGTATTTTCACGAACTCCCTAACTTAACCCGCTAGATATCACGTCCGAACCCTGTCGCGGCTCATCACCGACTCCCCTCAGCCCTACCCTTTTCGTCCTCTGTTCCATCTCCAAAACGACCGGAGCGTGGTGTTTTTCCCATGCCAACCGAATTACTCAGAATAGGTTTATTGCCTTTTTTGTACCCTTTCTCGATTGTTTTAAGGGCCTGTTTGGGTTTTGCCCGCGGCCCAAATCATCCTAAACAGATGTGCACTACTATTGTGCTCTGCGATAAGAAATCGAATACTTTAGTCGTATCTTTAGAATTTGTTAAATTATTGCTTTCGACCCGTCCGTTGTTAATTGTCTAAAGTTTGTTTCCCATAAAATATAAATGGAATGCATTTCTAAAAGGTTTCACATTTCCAAAGAAATAGGATGTTTTGTTATTAATTACGGTAACACGTCGAGCTGTCAGCCCATAAAATAGAGATTTAATGTATTTGTAAGAGCCTAATATCGTGAGACAATGTTAAAATAAGAATTTAGAATAAAATATTTTGTTATTAATTAGGAGACATGACAGACAGTCACATATGCTAGGGACGAAAAACTGTTCGTTTATTAGACTTGTACAGTTCTCTGAATTCGTTTCATCATCATTTTTGAGGCAATTTTGATTTATATACATGTCAAGGTTGCACTTTAGATTGTCAAAAATATTCTTCATTCCATAATTATTGAGTAGTCCACGGCGCCTATAAAACATTGTTTCATTATATGTCAGATTTAGATTAGAGTCAAATATGATCGCATAATCATGAGTATAAATATCATGGTAAAGTAAATTGCTAAATGTTTCTATTCTGGAGTTAAACATAGAACAGTATCCATTAAATTTGTATGTTGGTAGACAGAGCAAAATGTTAGTATGTTCTATTGACATTAATCTGTTCCTGATACTAAAAACTAAATTAAAATAATTATCAGTTTTCTAAAATCTTGTTCGCCTATAAAAATAATACAATAATCTTTTTTTGTGTAGTTTAACAATTTTTGGTCTATGTTATCGAGCACCTGTATAATCCCACAATTTGTGGATATATGATGACATATATTATGACTTTGGAATGTACTTTGCGCTTTAAATATTACTTTATTTGTTTTGTTACTACTTAATATACAAATTTTTTGCTGTTTTTTTTCTTGATAAGGTACTAGTAACGCCCTCTAGTTGCTGGTTATCATAACAAGCAGTAGCAACCTCGTTATTTTTTTCCGGTAGTCTGAGTTGTGTGGATAAGTAGCTAGTAACGCCATCTGTTGTTAGTTCAGTACTCTCATTGATCCCAAGATCTACGTAGCTATTGTTAAATTGTTCATTCAAGTTAAATGAAATTCTTTTCTTTTACTTTTGCTGTTTATAGTATTTATTTCTTTGCCCTTTCTGTCTGAGCATATCTTTTGTAAGGTTTTCGATTTGCTCTTTTCTTTATTTAAAGCGATTTTTAACGCCATGTTTTCTTCATTAAGTTTTTCTATTCCGTATGTGCACTATCTAACTCACTTTTAAGCTTTAATAACGCTTCTTTTAAGTCTTCTATATCACTGTCGTATGCAGTCGATAAGTCCGGTAAACTACATCTTCTAATTTCTGTAGTAGTTGACTCGAAAGAAAGCTTTAGCGAGTCATTTTTAATAGTTTTATGTCGACGAAACGTAACATTTTCTACTTCCATTGTCAAATTAGAAAAGAAATAATATCGTGAACTGTTTTGTAGAATTATTTTAATATCATGAACGTACTATAATTAGGCTCCCCCTGTCGGTACCGTGTGGAATCGATATGGTAGATCGATATCTTTAATGTCTTACTACTCGTCACTAGAAAGCATTACTTTCATACGATATTAGTGTCGCTGATATCCGCTAGATGTGCTAGTAGTCATGTCGTTCGTATTTTTTGTGTTAAAACAACCTCTGTCATACTGGTAAGCACACCTAAAAAGTCATATGTGGTGGTTAACACCGTAATTAATTATTGATTTGAGGATATTTATTGCCCCTTCAATGTAGATACTGCCATCTGTATGTATATACTACCTCCAGATCGATGAATTGTATTGTTCTTCTACTCAACGTTAGATGACGCTTTTCGCTGTCAATGCGATGTAATTTCAAATCTTGATGGGAAAAAAAACCGCCACAGATTTTTCTTTATAGTAAGTATTTATAATCAGCTTACCATTTCGCAGTAATCACCATTTTTTTCCGTGTTTGGGGATTACAAATAATGTGTGAAGGACCGTTGTATATTGAATATTACACTTTATTTACTATTATTAAACTGTTTCTATGTCACTGTCACTGGGTTCTTAAGTACTTTGCATCACACTATTCTTTGTTTCTTTGGATAACACTTGATGTTGTTTTACAGTTCAGATTCAATTTGACGCACACGTAGAACGATATTTACTTCAAAATCTAATTTTAAACAATATTCTTGAAAATTTCGACAAGAGCTCAATGTATCACTCTTATTACGTCTTGAGGTATCACTGGAGACATAAACATTAAATGTGTGTTGCTAATTAAACCAGTAGTTCCATGTGTAGATGAAGTATTAGATTGTACCTGGTCAATGAAGAAATTGTTAAATGCATTTGAAATATCTTCTGGGTTACTAATGACGGTGTCTAGGTTTTTGGTTTTCCATAATATTTGCTCGACATTGCGTGTATTGTTATTAATTACAATATTCCACGATACTTTTTTTTTGTTACTGGAGGTGTTTTTAAAATAATTGTTTTGCGCTCTCTGGGGTAATTTTATTATTTTCCTGAATTCTAAGGAGTAATTATTTTTAGTGTCGGCTGAAGTCTCACGTTTGTATTTCCACAACAGATGTCTCTGTCTTTTACTGCATACTGGTATACTACGTGATACCTATTTAATAGTTTGATTTGGTTAAACAGTGACTAACCGTATTTCAATGTTGCTGAATAGAATTGAGATGTCCATTAATTCTTTATATTAAAGATTTATTTTGATTAGAATGCAAGCTCCTCCACGTTTCTTTGATGGTCTTGCTTAACATGCAGCCAGTTCGGGATGTTTAATATTTTTTCATGGCCAAGCATTATGAAGTGTTCTGTAATGCAGTCAACATCTATGTATTTTTGTTTCCTGGGCATTTATTGAAGATGGACAGTGAGTAAGTTACTCTTATTCAAAAGACCAGCGATATTTTGATGCAGAATATTTATGTTGCTAAAGACAAAAAGAGGCAGAGTTGCTTGTGGTCACATTTGCTTCATTAGTATTGGTGGGTGGTGTTTCTGAACTTTCAACGTTTGTGTCTGTCCATTCATAGGAAAATTCGTTTATTAATGTTCTTATGTTATCGAAGATATTAAGCATTCCTTTGTTATTTAATCGGCTAGTGTACCATGAGAACATGTCCTCCTTATAGAATAATTTTAAATTGGAGTCAAATAGCCAAGCATTTTAATTTAATATTTAATTTTGCTATATTCCTTCTGTGGACTAGAGTATTACTTGTAGTTCCATTTATTGCATATATGTGGTTTTCATATTCTATAACGAAGTTAAAAGGAAACTTATCACAGCTAAGTATTCTTTGCAAGTTAATGGGTAATAGTCGACTAACTTCCATTTGCAGTTCGAATGTATGGGAGAACATGTTTTTCAACTACAATGCTAAGTTTGTTCTTGGGATAAATTCATCCCAACTAAGGAACCCTTCATTGTGCGTGGTCCGACACGCACTTGGCCGGTTTTAAAGATTACATCTAGGAGGTACTAATACAATAAGGTATCTAGGTATATTAGTATTAGTAGGTAGATGTCATCTTTAAAAAAGGTCTAGCTTTGAAACTAGCGCTTTGAACTAGCTAGTGAAACTACGAAACATGACATTGACATTTTTTTTTTTGTGACATTTTTTGATTAATTTATTTTACTGACTTATCAATATTTATTACTGACTACTATGTACTTGGATTGAAGTGCTTTTAGTAATTTAGTTTTTATTTTGTGTACGCCTCACGGGTCAAAAATGTACGTACGAAATATTAAATATTGTGACACCCTGCATACGCATGAGTTGGCCTGTATACCGTACAAAGGCGGACTTAATGCGTGAGGCATTTTCTACCAGTCAACCTTAGGGTGATGCAGAGAAGACACATGGCAGGTGCAACTTAAGGCATAGATAACACGAAAATGACTATACAATACAATACAATACAAGAAAAGATACGTAGATACATACATATAAACAGAATAAACTTTGTCAGGAGAAATAACGATCGGTAGTGGGGGACTAACGATAAGTAGAGGAGAAAACGAATTCAGCAAAATATCAGCGCTGGGATGTTTCAGCCAACATATACGTAAGAACGTATGTATATGTTCACGTGCCTTCAGTTTAAAAGACAACTGACTGGCCGCCGTCCTGATGTTCAGAGGGAGCGCATTCCAAAGAAAGACAGCCTGGACAAAGAAAGAAGAGTGAATGAAACTAGAGCGGTAAGAAGGACATCGAAGAAGACGATTGTTGGTGGAACGAAGATTTTTACTATGGGCAGAGCACAAGTATTGAATATGGGTTGTCAGGTAAGAAGGAGAAGTGAGTTTGTTGAGAATAGAGAACAACATAGACAGAGCCTTCACCTCTCTGCGCTGACGAATGGGTAACCATTTTATCGAACCAAATGGAATTATTGAGAAGTCGGTCAAGTTTATTGAGGAAATCTGCATTCAGGTCATAGAAACACACATCACCATAGTCAATTATGGGAAAGATCCTAATCTTTCCCACATAAAGGCAACACATAAAAGCAATGCTTGTACAGTCCCTAGACTGTACAAGCGTTGCTTTTATGTGTGATGGGAGAAGATTTCTCAACCGATAGAGCGACCGCAACGTTCCGGTGACTTTTTACTAATAGTATAGTCGTTACCTGCTTTCGCCAGTTAAGACAAATGTCGACATGCAGACCAAGATCTTTAACATCGAAGCTAAATGGAATGACTGAGTTGTCAAAGATTACAGGTGGCAAAGATAAACCATTCAGCTTCCTTATGCTGTGGGAGCTCCCTATTATGATAACCTGACACTTGGCAGGGTTAACCGCCACCCCAAATCGATCAGACCAGTTTTTGACCACACCTAAATCTCGGATTAGCTCCTCAATCGCATCAGAAATGTTATCAATATTTGCATGGCAGTAACGCTACAAATCGTCGGCATAGAGATTATACGCAGTCCGAAGCTCTCGGTGGTAATGAGATTAATAAAAATGGAGAACAAAAGAGGATATAATATACCGCCTTAAGGGACGCCAGCTCCAAGATCACACCAACTCGACGAAGAGTATCCAGCATGAACAGCCTGCTGATGCCCCCGAAGATAAGAGGAAAACCATTCCAATACCTCTGAAGAGACCATATGATAAGAAAGGATGGACAAAAGGACTTCGTGATAATGGCATTAAAATTTTGGAGAAGTCAATTAACACTAAGACTGTAACTTTATCTTTATTAAGAAAGTCTAATAAACTTAATTAAATTACTGTTTGTTTTATGGTTGACACAACAGTATCAATCATAATAAAGTTACCTACCAATTTGACTTGATTATAGCCCCTGGGAATTAATCACAAGTGTAATCCTCGAAGTGTAAGGCAAGGTGTGCCCACATGGCCGTCAGTTCTGTCGCGGGAAGGTACTAAGGGGTCACCGAGGCCCCTGGCAACACAGGCAACGGAAGGAATACGGGTGGGTTTTAGTCAGTAAGAGTCTGACACACCCTCCCGCTCTGCCCAGAGCGAAGGTTATTTAATGATTCACAAGCAAAAAAAAAAAATGGTCGGACTCGCATACGAAGGGTTGTCTGTACCACCGTGCAATATTTATGACTAGATATTTTTTTATTTAATTTAGTTAAAAAAAGACACATATGGGTATCACCTTTAATTTTAAATTTAATTTAATTTTTTATCACTTATTGTAATAGCGGCCATACTAATTAATACACATTCTATGAAAATTTCAAGTGTCTTCCTATTACGTTTCAACAGATACAGCCCCGTGACAAACGGGCGGACGGACGGACGGACAACGGAGTCTTATTAAAAGGGTCCCGTTGACACCTATTGGGAACGGAACCCTTAAAAGGATTTTAATTTTTCTAATATTTGCCAATGTAAGCCCCCGCATGCTAAACTTAAATTGGAAAGTCGTATTAAAATAGCAAGAAAACCGTCGTTTACGATACGGTTTTAGGCTGAATCTTTTTTCATATATTTAAATAAACTTATACAGCTTAAAAAAATATCTCAGTATAATAGTTGCTAATGAAAGCTAAGCGCCCACTATATCCGGAATGAGTCGCAGCACAACGCAGCGTATTTCAATACAAAGATTGCCGGAAAGTAGCAACTTTTAGAATGACTCTCTGAGCTACTTCCAGAGGCTTGAGTTTAGTTTTCGCAGCTCCACCCCAACTATTAATACAGTACGAGATAACTGACTGACACATGGCGATATACACGATGCGTATTACATAAGTATAGGCTATGTGTCTGAGGATCTTAAAAAAGTATATCAGTTTACGAATTCGAGCAGTAAGGTGGGTGACATGTGCTTTGAAGTTGAGGTGTTTATCTAGGATTATACCGAGGTATTTTATTGTGTCAGTAGAAGAAATTGTAGGACAGTTGCAAGAGGCTGAATTAGCTTGGCAGATGTGAGCTTCTAGAGTAATGGGTGTTAAGGGGTGCGTAGTGGAGTTTAAAGAGAATGTTATGAGTTTAGTTTTATAGGTGTTTAGCGTGAGTCAGTGAGAGATAAGCCATCTATATATTAAATCAAATCCAGTTTGAGCAGTTGCTTGCAGTTTAGTCCAAGATTCATCATAAAAGGTAATTGCAGTATCGTCGGCAAAAGACGCAATGTTACCAGAGCTCAGGTGAATATTGCACAAGTCGTTTATGAACGCCAGGAACAATGTAGGGCCCAAAACACTCCCTTGAGGCACTCCATATGAAATAGGAAGCTCGTTGCTATAACAACCGTCGATTTTGACTATCTGCCTACGGTCTATTATTAATTCAAAATGTACAAAAGTGATGAAGGAAGAGTTATGCAATGCAGTGTGTTCCGCCCAAATCTGCGTCAGCCTTTACGTCAGAGTGACAATAAAACTCAATAAAACGGACTCTATACAGTACACACGTTCGCAGTGTACAGACGTGCTCGTTAGCAATATTTAATCATTACTTTAATAATAGTGACCTCCTTTAATGCATTACTAATGTGATGCAACTGTAATTTTGCTTAGTGTGTAGTTTAAGTGAATAATGGACACGAAATAGTGAACTCGAAAAATACAAAATGGATAACAGCCCCTTTAATCCAAGGGGGCCAGTGCACCCTTCCGCCTCGCCGTCGCAGACGACGACGCAAAACCCGGCCCTTGAGTCGGTCCCGGTTGATGTTGTTTCAACGCCCGAGATTCAAAAATGGATGTCAGCCATCGAACAGCACTTAAATGAAGTTTGCTCTATTGCCGCGGATGGCAAACTGAACTCGGAGCAAAAGTAAAGTAGGATCTGGAACCTCACAAATGGCAGTTCTATATCAGTCACTCAAGCAGAAAGCCATTCACGCGTATAACGCGGTTGATGCCCTTCAAGAAAAGCGCGTCCTGACGGAACATATTTTGGAGCTCAAGCAAACGATTAAGGACTCTGGTTCTGCGGGAAATGTTTCGTTTGCCGATATGGTGAAGAAGGGAACAAATGATTTCATTCGGCCGAACAATTTAAGCTCTGTAGCTATTTATCCCAACGATAAATTAAAGTCGAGTGAAGAAACAAAAGACCTCGTGCAAAAAATCATTCGCCCTGATCAAATGAAGCTGCACGTACGTGGTGTCCGCAAAACCAAAAATGGAGGCGTTATCATTAGTACAGAGACGAAACATGACGCTGATAAACTCAAACACGCAGTCCAGCTCTCTACATCTGGACTTACCGCCGATGAACCCAACAAGCGCAAACCTCGGATCGTGGTTGTAGGTGTGCCGACTGCATTGGCTGAAACTGAAGTCTTCAGGTGCATTTACGAACAGAACGTAGCCGACAAGTTTCCAGAAATGTCGATGGAGTCCTTTTTGACTTTGGTTAAATTAAGCCACAAATCTGGGAAGAAGGATGCGTCGACCTGTAACTACGTTATTGAAGTTATAGCTAATATACGTAAAGCCCTATTATCCCAATCAAGGCTCTTTATAAATTGGACGTCTTGCCCTGTTAGGGATTTCACCCTGGTTACCAGATGCTACAAATGCCAACAATATGGTCTTGCAGCAAAAACATGCAGAGAGTTGAAATCTACGTGTGGCCACTGCGGTGAAGAAGGACACTCGATGTCAGAGTGCGCAAAGAAAGTTGACACACCGAAATGTGCATCTTGCTCACGCTTTAAAAAGCCCAATAACCACAGAACGGGAGATGCTGAGTGTCCTGCTAGGAAAATTGCGGAAAACAGGTACATCAACTCTATCGACTACGAGGGCGCCTAGAGCGTCATACTCAAGGCCAGACTTCCGTATTTAATCCCTGCTGCTGAATCAACAAAACACTGCACTGGCCTACAAACCCTCGATTTTGTTGATGTCTCAGTATATTAGTCGCACGCAGCAAAAATTCAATATACACATAGCCTTGAACGTGATTAGTTGTGCAACATTGACTTACCAATTCTGCTGACGCATTATTATATCATGTGTTTAACTAGATTTTAAGTGCAAGAAACTATTTTACGCAAACTAAGAACTTACGTTTATAACCCTTTTTGTTGTTTTTATGTTTAAGGTAAATAGTAGTTTGCTAAGTAAACTAAGTACAAAATATTGAATTAATTACATTTTGTCACTATTTCAAGACTTGTTATATTAAATATTGTTAAGAATTGTATCGTCCTATACTTACCATAAAGTAAGAGCTCATGCCGCCTGTGATACAGGTTTATCCTAGTACAGGCATCTAACATCATAATACCTTTGTTAATTATTTCGAATATTTTGTGTTAATATTTTACCAATTGTAATACTGAATAAATATTTATTATTATTTTATTATTATTATTATTTATTATTTGATTTCATTTATTCGTAGTAGTTTTACAGAAATGCAAATTGAAGCAGCACAAACGTATAGTTAAGAAGTAACGCTATCATTCTAAGAAGTAAAGTAGCATCAACGTGGAATATCCGACAGGCATCCAACTTGTCGAATTGCGCTCGATGCAGGCGTTTAACGTTCTTATGTAACCTCTTCTCGATATCTGTAATGATTGAAATGGAAATCAGATATGGCTTACTTTGGGTCAGGAGTGCAGCATAATTGACAACATTCTGTATTTTTAAGTTGCTTTATTATCATTATCAATTATAAAAACATGTTCTCCCATATATCGATACACGTCACGGTCAATTCTCTAACTGCAAATGTAAGTTGGTCGACTATTACTCGTTAAATTGTAAAGCCTACTGCTGTGATAGTTTTCCTCTTAATTTCGTTATATATACTACTGCCATGAATTTTTTCCCATATCCAAAAAAAACATTTAGCTGGCAGGTGCACTTGAATCTTCCAAAAACTATAATTTTAAAGATTAATATTACGCAAACGGATCCCTGAAAAAAAAACAACAAACATCGTGAGGAAACCGGAATGTCCTAGAACCAAAAATTCGAGGACATGTAAAATCTACCAATCTCACTCCCTCTCACAGAGAAGAGGCCTGTGTCCCAGCAGTGGGAACATTATAGGCTGATTATATGTGTTGTGGATCCCTGAATCGAAAAATGATTTTCACAGCACGCAATAATTTTTAACGGCCTATCCAATGATACTCCACACTATAGGATAGACGAGAAAAAAATATATCATCCCCACTTTACGTTTTTTTTTTCAAGATTTTGTATTACCACTTTGTCGGCGTGTATAATATGTATACCCATACATATTATACACGCCGACATATATATACCTATGCCAAATTAAAGATTTATAGTTAGTACTATAAATCTTTAATTTGGCATAGGTCTCAGACTTGGGCACTCTTAGTAGAGTCTCTGAACTAAGCTGGGGACAGACAGATGGACAAGGTGAAACTATAAGGGTCTTGTTGACTACAGAACCCTAAAAAAGAGACACCTGTGTTTTTTTTAACTAATATAAAAATAACATCTACACTTACATACCAAAATGCGTGAAATCGTCCAAACTGACGACAGTCATTCCGATGATATATCATGCTTTATCATTGTTATCTACATAAATAAACTAAAATATTTTTAAATCTTTTTATACGTGTAAGTGTTTTAGTACCATACTCGCGGGATCCTTGTCAGGCGTAACATTATCATTAATTCCCCTTATATTTATGTCACTTTACACGATCCTTCTTTCTGTTCTTTGGTATACACCCGCTAAAATATTGACGACCATTCAAATCATATCATTGAAACTACTTAACTACTTACGCGAAAAACATATTAAAGATGTAAAAGTAACTGACATTTCATGTTTTATCAATATCTTACCTGTACAATTGGAATTCAAAATAACTGCATAATATAAATCTTGCATATTGCGCAAAGCTATGTAGAACTTCTCACAGTGCAGGCCTAATGCTATTTGCAGCACCAAAGATTTAATTAGCCAAATGGTTACCCAGGGCATCAGCATGTATGTCTACAAAAATACAGAACATTATACAGCTTATTCGTTATTTTCAAACATTCAAAATCAATTTCTTATTAATCGGTTCACTTAGGCAGAGATCTACAAAGCATACTTAATTAGACATTACTTTGAAAAGTAAAGTAACCTTTGTGCGTATTTTTCTGTTCCTTTCTTTTTGTCTGCTTATATGTATCTACAGACATTTTAAATATTAATACCTAAATAAATAATAAACATTTTAATATTCAACTTCCGGCGTTCAACCGAGCGTTTTTATTAAAGCATTCAATGCGTTTTATCTAAGTATTTTCTTTATTAATATGACAAGACAAAAATACGTGTCTAATATTAATTCTACTTATATATATAGATAGAATTTATTTTTTTTAGCAAGTCATCATCCCTATTCTCGTTTTTTTTTGTTTGTACTTACATGAACGCCACTCCTGAATGCATTATATTTGAAAACATAAATAAAAATCTGAATCTTGACAAGATAGCAATATACGATCCACACGGTATGGAACCCGATCTAGAAAAAAATGGAATAATAGTAATTTTATCAATTTAGTAACATTGAAAGCAAACAACATTCTTACTAACCATTTGTTGAAAAGAAACTTTGTAGGTGTCATAACAGTACAATATGTTAACGTAAGCCTGAAACAGTCGTTTTCACTCACTTTCTCCTTCCCTATCCTCCGTGCTTTGATATTGGAGAATTTTAATATTCCATAAATCAATTTTAACTTTTAACAGCTGAATGAGTCTGATAGCATAAACCATATTTACATCAAAACTCAATAATATTAAAGTACTAAGTGTCACGTGAATGGAACGATTGGTGATGTTAAAAACAAGAATAGCACTACTCCCGTTAAATATGAGAAGTGAAACAAAAATAAACCAGTTGCCGATGGTGAAGAGTTTATTATTATTAAGATATCTGAGAACCTCTTGAAATTTTAAAGCGAACAAAATATTTTTTTCACTATACAAAACGCATATTATAAAATTAATTAAGAATCCAATACTATATAAGAAAAAGTCGATTATGGAGGTAATAAACATCACAGGAATAAATTCCTGTGCTTTGATGTCGAAAAGGTCGTAAAATTTGATTAAAATAAATAATATCATGCCACACAATGATACAAAATTCGATAGACGGCTGTTTGGAGTTATAAAATTGTCCTTGATGCAATATTTAGGACAAATGTTAATAGTTTGCAATAAATTCAATGGCAGAAGCGTCGACTGCACATCTTTATCAACGAAGTTGTTAAACACAACTTCCACACGATGACTCATTATTAGGGCTTATTGAACAAGACTGAATTATAGAGTCCAAAGAAATTCGTAGTGACGAATTGATTTAATTAAAAGATAAAACCTTAAAAGTACTTATTAGGTAAACAAAACTTAATATAATTATTGGTATTTCAAATGTAGAGGTCGGCTATATCAAGGCAAATCTTCTACTATATAAAAATAAGTCGGGTTTTCCTTCCTGACGCTATAACTCCAGAACGCTCGAACCGATTTCCACGGTTTTGCATTCGTTGGAAAGGTCTCGGGCTCCGTGAGGTTTATATCAAAGAAAATTCAGGAAAAAAATTAAAAAGAAAAGCGGGAGAATCTTTTTCACTTACAGCGCCATCTCTGATACATAGCATGTACTACAAACGAATATTTTAAGTAGATGGCGCCGGTGCGTGATACATTGTTTGACAGCTACTTATTGTTCTCTGCTCAGTTAATGTCATGTGACAAACCGGTATTGTGTTCAATGTGAAATTGTGAAAAAAATGTAAAAAAAATAAGTTATTTGTTTCCTAACATTTCAATTGGAAACCATCAAATCAATCACATGTATTATGAAAATTTTTATTCAATTTCAATAGCAGGCATTTGTCTTTAAGGTGGTAAGTTGAACTGTGTAAATTATGTGGATCGTGCATTTGAGGTTAAATTCAACAAACTGTCAATAGTCCAAAATGCCTAGAGAACGACGTGCGAACATCGGCCGCCGCACAAGACATGCAAGCCAGCAACAAGTGTATTCACAGAACTTAAGCGAAGAAAGACAAAATATAATAAGAGAAAATGCCCGATTGAGACAACGCGTGAGCACACGAAGATCATTGGCATCATACAATCGCTTGGCATTCCAATATGATCGCACTGCGAACTACAGTGATGATGAAAATTTAGATATTGGACCAATGACGACTATATGCCGATATTGCAATGCGTTAAAGTTCAAAAGAGAAACGGCTGGATTGTGCTGCGCAAGTGGAAAAGTCAAACTGGATCCATTACTTACACCACCAACGCCACTGAAACCATTGTTCGATGGAAGTGATCCCGATTCCAGCCATTTTCTTCAACACATCCTTGAATACAATAACTGCTTTCGCATGACTTCCTTTGGAGCTAATATCATTCGAGAAGGCGGCTTCATGCCGACTTGCAAGGTAAAAGATACAACACACATAACCAATCACTCACACCAACACAATGAATTGCAACACATAACAACTACATATACACCACACACTACACCATCATACGATCAGAAGTTACACCGTATTCTTCAACAAATGATTGTTTGCAATTACAGATACAAGGACAAATATATCATTTGCATGGTTCAATGGTGCCAACACCAGATGAACCGCATCAATTTCTGCAAATATATTTCATTTCGTCGATGGTGGATCAGCTGAATGTGCGGTGCAATATACAGGGAACACAACAGTTAAAGAGACGAATTATTGAACAGTTGCAAGCATTTTTTCACGCTAATAATGCTGTGGTTAATATGTTCAAAACAGCATTGGAACGAATGCCATCGGATACGCACAAATTTGTCATAAGAGCGGATTGTACCCCAACAGGTGAACATGTGCGAAGATTCAATGCACCCACCGTTAATGATGTTGCTGCAATTATTGTGGGCGATCCAACTAAATCGCGAGACATTGTCGTTCAGCGAAGAAGCAATATCATGCATCGTGTAAACGAGACACATCGTTTGTACGATGCGTTACAATATCCAATCATTTATTGGCAAGGGCAAGACGGATACGACATCACGTTGAAGATGGTCGATCCAATTACAGGTACAATATTCACACACTAATTATTGCTATTATTGGTTTCTATTAACAATTCATTTAATTTTGCATTTTCAGGCGTATCAACGAATAAAAATCTAAGCGCAATGAATTACTATGCGTATCGTATGATGATTCGTACACATGAGGAGAATGTCATTCTGAAGTGCCGTAGGCTATTCCAGCAATTCGCTGTCGACATGTATGTCAAAGTCGAGACCGAACGTTTAGCGTTCATCCGATTCAATCAGGCAAAGCTACGATCTGAGGACTATATACACTTGCGTGATGCTATTCATTCAGATGGTGATGTTCAGAATATTGGACGTCTGACGATTCTCCCATCATCTTATATCGGAAGCCCACGCCACATGCACGAATACGCTCAAGACGCTATGACGTACGTGCGAAATTATGGAACTCCGGATTTATTTATTACGTTCACATGCAATCCGAAGTGGACGGAAATTGAACGTGAGTTGGAACCGGACCAAAAACCGCAAGATCGTCATGACATAATCGCCAGAGTATTTCAGCAAAAACTCAAGGTTATGATGGATGTGCTTACTAAGTATCGAGTTTTTGGTGACACACGTTGTTATATGTACTCGGTGGAATGGCAGAAGCGTGGACTACCGCATGCTCATATCCTAATTTGGTTGCTGAACAAATTACATTCAAATGAAGTGGATGACATCATATCAGCTGAAATTCCTGATCCAGTCACTGATCCCCATCTACACGACATTGTGACGACACAGATGGTGCATGGACCGTGCGGTGCATTAAATCCATTATCGCCTTGCATGGCTGATGGAAAGTGCACAAAACGATATCCGCGACCGTTAGTTGCTGAAACAGTCACAGGGAACGATGGATATCCAGTTTATCGTCGGCGTTCAAAAGAAGATAATGGTCGAACTATCAAAGTTAAAGTTCAAAATCAAGAGATTGAGATCGGAAATGAATTCATTGTACCATATTGCCCGCTGCTATCACGAATTTTCGAAACACATGCAAACGTTGAGAGTTGTCATTCGGCCAAATCAATCAAATATTTGTGCAAGTACGTCACAAAAGGCAGCGACATGGCTGTGTTTGGTATTGCGTCGGAAAATGCGAATGACGAAATCAGCAACTTCCAAATGGGCAGATACGTCAGTACTAATGAAGCACTGTGGCGATTATTGTCATTTCAAATTCATGAAAGATATCCCACAGTTGTACATTTAGCAGTGCATTTGGAAAATGGCCAAAGAGTTTACTTCACTGAGGCTAATGCGGCACAACGAGCTGAGAGACCACCATCGACAACATTGACTAGCTACTTTGCAATGTGTGAAGCAGATCCATTCGCAGCGACGCTGATGTACGTTGAAATGCCCAAGTATTACACTTGGAATCAATCAACAAAGAAATTCCAACGTCGCAAACAAGGAACACCAGTTCCAAATTAGCCACAGGTGTTTTCCACTGATGCACTAGGTCGCATGTATACTGTTCATCCTAGAAATGATGAATGTTTTTATTTGCGACTGCTGTTGGTAAATGTACGTGGACCAAAATCATTTGCGCATTTGAAAACTGTGAATGGCCACCAATGCCAAACATATCGAGAAGCATGTCAACTGAGGGCCCCAGCCTTGGCGGCGAGGGCTCCGGTGGCGAGACGGCCGCCCCCGCCTCCTAAATCTCTTCCGGCCGATGCCGAATGGCAAGTAGCCGGGGAGAAGAGGAAGGCGGCTAAGGCCAAAAGGGCGGCCAAAAAGAGGGAGAGGCGGCAGCGGCGCAAGGAGCGAACCGCCGCGGCTAGGCTCCACGCCCCGAATTCCGCAGCTGTAGTAATCACACTACAGCCGGATGCGGAAAAGAAGGGCGTGTCCTACAGGACTGTTATGGCGAAGGTGGGTGAGGTGGTGCGCCTCGAGGAGCTCGGCGCTGCCACTGGCCTAAAAATGAAGGTAACGGCGACTGGGGCCCGAATGGTGGAGGTCCCCGGTGCGGCCAGTGGCCCGGCCGCTGACGCTCTGGCCGAAAGGCTCAGGGCGTCCCTAAATGCGGACGAGGTCCGAGTGTCCAGGCCCACCAAGTGCGCTAGCATGCGCATCATGGGCCTGGACGACTCCGTGACGGAGGACAAGGTGGTCGCCGCAGTAGTTAGGACTGGGGGGTGCTCTGCCGAGCAGGTGAGGGTGGGCACCATCCATCCTGACTCCGCGGGGCTGCAAACCGCTACGGTGAGCTGCCCCGTGTCGGCGGCCAAAAATATTGCCAAAGAGGGCCAAAGGTTATTGGTGGGCTGGGTGTCAGCACAGGTCAAACTGCTAGAGCCCAGACCTCTGAGGTGCTTCCGTTGCCAGGTGGGCGACCACGTGCAAGCCAATTGCACCTCGGAGGTGGACCGCAGCGGTCTCTGCTACCGCTGTGGTCAGCCCGGGCACAAGGCCGGCTCCTGCAACGCCACGCCGCACTGTGCCGTATGTGCGGCGGCTGGCAAGCCGGCCGACCACCGGATGGGGGGCAAGGCCAGCACCCCACCCGCCAAAGCCAAGGCCAGGGGTAAGCCCTCCGCCACAGCCGCCACCGCCGTCACCGCCGCAGCCGCCGCCACTGCCGCCGCCGCCGCTGCCGATTCCGCCACCGCAGTCGTCGCCGCCATACCCGCCGCGGCAGGACCCCTGGTTCGGGAGGAGGCCAATGCCAACATGGAGTGCCAATAATGGCCCCATTACGCCTCCTCCAGGCGAACATCAACCACTGCGCCGCCGCTCAGGATCTGTTGCTCCAGAGCATGGCGCAGTGGTCGATTAACATCGCCGTGGTCGCTGAGCCGTATTTTGTCCCGCCCAGGGATGACTGGGTGGAGGACCTGAGCGGCTCAGTGACCCTAATTTCGTCGGCCGCCGCCGGTACCCCGTCCCTTGAGGCCGTCAAGAGAGGACGGGGCTGCGTAGCAGCACGGTTCGGAGAGATTGTCGTGGTAGGGGTCTACCTCTCTCCGAACCGAACTCTTGCGCAGTTCCACAACTCCCTTGCGGAGTTGAGAGACGTCGTCGTCGGGCTTGGTTCCCTCCACGTGTTCGTCCTCGGGGACTTCAATGCCAAGAATTTGGCTTGGGGTTCCCGGTTAACGGACACACGGGGCAGGATGGTGGAGGACTGGGCTCTGGAGACAGGCCTGGTCGTCCTAAACCGGGGTTCTGTCCCCACGTGTGTGCGGATGCGGGGTGAATCAGTGGTGGACATCTCGTTCGCCAGCCCCGCTCTGTCGCCGCGTGTAGTTGACTGGCGTGTCATTGAGGAGGTGGAGACCTATTCCGATCACCGGTATATCCGGTTCGACGTCTCCGCCCAGACCTCGGACGCGCCGGTCCGACGGGCCCCGAGTGGTCCGCGGTGGGCGCTGAAGCAGCTGGACCGGGAGCTCCTCCTGGAAGCCTCGATCGTGCGGGCCTGGGTGTCACCACCGGACAGGCCTGCCGACATCAACGACGAGGCGGAGTGGTTCCGGGAGGCCATGTCCGACATATGTGACGTGGCAATGCCCCGGGTCCAGCCTGGACGTGCCTCGCGCCAGGTGTACTGGTGGTCGCAGGAGCTGACGGCTCTGCGCACTGCGTGCGTGGCTGCGCGACGCCGGTACACCAGGCACCGCAGGCTCCGTATCAAACCTCCAGATACGGAAGCCATTCAGGCGGAGCTGTACGAGGGGTACAGAGCGGCGAAGACCACCCTCCAAGCGGAGTTCCTGCGGGCCAGGGGGTTGGCCCGCGAGGAGTCGCTGGGGACTCTGGACAGGGACCCGTGGGGACGCCCGTACAAAGTGGTGCGGGATAAACTCCGCCCATGGGCTCCCCCGCTGACGCAGAGTCTCCGGCCCCAGCTTGTGGAGGACGTGGTGAGCGCTCTGTTCCCTTCCCGAGGGGAACACACCTCCCCGCCTATGGCTCCGCCTACTGTGGTGCCCGATGCAGACCACACCGTCAACGACGACGACGACGACGACGATGCTCCGGAGGTGACCGAGGTAGAAATGAGAGCGGCGGTGCGCAGGCTTAATGCCAAAAATACCGCCCCAGGACCCGACGGCCTACCTGGGAAGGCCTGGGTCCTGGCCTTGGAGGCTCTCGGGCCTTGACTTAGGGGGCTCCTAAGCGCATGCATGGAGAGGGGCAAGTTCCCGCTTCGCTGGAAGACGGGGAAACTGGTCCTCATAAAGAAGGCAGGGCGCCCTGCGGACTCTCCGTCCGCTTATCGGCCCATCGTGCTGCTCGACGAGGTGGGCAAGCTCTTTGAAAGAGTCATTGCAGACCGCCTCGTCAACCAGCTGGTGCGGGTGGGGCCGGATTTGGCGGAGAGCCAGTTTGGTTTCCGCAGAGGGCGCTCTACGGTGGACGCCATCATGCGTGTGCGAGCCCTGACGACGGGGAATGCTGTTGCCCAGGGTGGGGTCGTCTTGGCGGTGTCTCTAGACATCGCCAATGCCTTCAATACCCTGCCCTGGAGTTGCATCAGGGAGGCACTCCGGTATCACCGGATGCCGACCTACCTCTGTCGTGTGGTCGAGGCCTATTTGACGGACAGGGCCGTCATCTACCCCGGTCACCAGGGAGTGTGGAACCGGCAAGAGATGTCGTGCGGTGTCCCACAGGGATCGGTCCTGGGGCCGCATCTGTGGGACATCGGATACGACTGGGTGCTGCGCGCCGACCTCCCTAGCGGTGTCAGCGTAGTGTGCTACGCTGACGACACGTTGGTCCTGGCGCAGGGGAGGTCGCACCAGGCGGCGGCCGAATTAGCGGCACGCGGGGTTGCGACAATCGTCGAAAGGATCCGGCAATTGGGACTCGAGGTGGCCCTGCACAAGTCCGAGGCCATGTGTTTTCATGGTCCTCGGAACGCGCCACCGTTGGGGTCCCAAATAACGGTAGGAGGGGTTTCTATCGGCGTCGAGTCAACGATGAAGTACCTGGGACTCGTCCTCGACAGCCGGTGGAACTTCGTGGAGCATTTCCGACGTTTGGCTCCCAAACTGGAGCGGGCGGGCGCTGCATTGAAGCGGCTCCTGCCCAATCTAGGGGGTCCAAACGCCTCCTGCCGGAGGCTCTACGCGGGGGTCGTGCGGTCCATGGCCCTCTACGGGGCTCCTGTATGGGCGCGCTCTCTGGCGCTGCGGCCAGCCCGCCGGTTGAGCGCGGCCCAAAGGGTCATGGCCATCCGGATGGTTCGGGGATACCGCACGGTCTCCTGTGAGGCAGCGAGCCTCCTTGCCGGATTGCCGCCATGGGATCTGGAGGCAAAAGCCCTCGCGCACGTATGGGAGTGGCGCGAGGAGGCGAAACGCCGGGGCGTAAGTCCGCTGCCGCGAGAAATCGCGGCACAGCGGACGGAGCTCCGGCGGGATCTCATGGCGTCATGGAAAGTACGGTTGTTGCAACCCAGTGCTGGGCACGCCACGATTGCGGCGATAAGTCCCCTCTTTGAGGAGTGGCTGGAGAGGCGCCACGGCGTCCTCACCTTCCGACTGACGCAGGTCCTCACCGGACACGGCAGCTTCGGGAGGTTCCTGTGTCGGATAAGGCGGGAGGAAACGTCCGGGTGTTACCACTGTGTGGATCGCCCGGAGGACACGGTGGAGCATACGGTGGAGGTCTGCCCGGCTTGGGCAGAGCACCGCCGTGTCCTCTTGGAGGCGATCGGCGGCAGAGACCTCTCGCGTCCGGCCCTGGTTCAGGCCATGGTACGGAGCGAGAGGGCATGGGCAGCCGTCACCTCCTTCTGCGAAGCAGTAATGCTCGCAAAGGAGGAGGCGGGACGGTTGAGGGAAAGGCAAGTTTCGCGCCCTCTCGCCCCTAGCCGCCGCAGGAGACGCTCAGGGCGTCGGGAATCCCGGGCGGATTTCCGGCCACCGTAGGCGCGGTTTTGCGGACGGTGAGCAATGGGTAGCTCATCGTCCGGTAAGGACCAGGCCCGGGTCGACGGCGCGTTGTATTCCACGCGCGCCTCAAAGAGATGTCGTCAGCACATAGTAGGGGTCCACTAGGGCCGATGCCTGCCGGGGTCGCGGGAAGGTACTTATGGGTCACCGAGGCCCCCGTAACACAGGCAACAAGAAGGAATACGGGTGGGTTTTAGTCAGTAAGAGTCTGACACACCCTCCCACTCCGCCCAGAGTGGGAGAAGTTATTTGATGATTTCCCACCCAAAAAAAAAAAAAAAAAAGCATGTCAACTATTGGGTTTGCTGGAGAACGATTCTCATTGGGATTTAACACTTGCGGATTCAGTTGTTTCATCAAATGCGTACCAAATACGAACGCTGTTCGCAATTATCATCACCACATGTTTTCCTTCACAACCAATTCAGTTATGGAACAAATACAAAGACGACATATGTGAAGATATCTTGCATCGCTTGCGCATTCAAACGAATAATCCTGACATCCAAATAACCGATGAAATCTACAATGAAGGATTGATTCTGATTGAGGATCAATGCTTGACTATTGCAAACAAGCTACTGATTGAAGTAGGAATGATTGCGCCAAATCGATCGATGCACGATGCATTCAATCAAGAATTAAATCGAGAGCTGCAATACAATGTTGATACATTACAGGAATTCGTTCGAAATAATGTGCCGTTGCTGAATGAACAGCAAAAACAAGTATACGAAACATTAATGCAAGCGGTGGACAATAATACTGGTGGTCTATTCTTCCTGGACGCACCTGGAGGAACAGGGAAAACATTTGTCATTTCATTGATTTTGGCCACTATTCGATCAAGATGTGACAAAGCTTTGGCGTTAGCATCATCTGGAATTGCGGCGACTCTTCTAGATGGCGGTTGTACTGCATATTCTGCGCTTAAGTTGCCACTCAATTTAAACACAATTGATACTCCAACATGCAATATTTCCCGATCCAGTGCAATGGGAAAATTGTTGATGCAATGCAAGCTCATTGTTTGGGATGAGTGCACAATGGCACATAAGAAATCACTTGAAGCACTTAACTTCACACTGAAGGATCTTCGACGAAATAACAACATCTTTGGCGGCTTGATGATATTGTTGGCAGGCGATTTCAGGCAGACGTTGCCAGTAATTCCCCGTGGAACGCCTGCAGATGAATTGAATGCTTGCCTGAAGGCATCACCTTTATGGAATAACGTAAAAACATTATTGCTAACCACTAATATGAGAGTTCAACTTCAAAATGATCAAAGTGCTGCACAATTTTCCAAACAATTGTTAGCTGTTGGAAATGGAAAAGTCCCAGTTGATGCGACATCTGGATTAATTACTTTTACCAACGACTTTTGCCGATTTGTAGACTCTCAATTAGCTCTTATTGAAAATGTTTTCCCAAACATTAGTGAGAATTATCAGAATTATGCTTGGTTAAGTCAATGAGCAATTCTTGCCGCAAAGAATAATGATGTACACGCACTGAATTTCACCATTCAATCAAAAATTGCTGGCGATTTGGTGACATACAAATCCGTTGATTCCATAACAAATCCAGATGATGTAGTAAATTATCCAACGGAGTTTTTGAACTCTCTGGAGTTACCAGGATTTCCACCACATAACTTGCAACTCAAAATTGGTACAGTTATTATGATATTGCGTAATTTGAATCCACCGCGACTTTGCAACGGTACTCGACTTTCGGTAAAAATACTTATGCCGAATTTGATTGAGGCAACCATTATTAACGGAAATTACGCAGGTGAAAATGTATGTATTCCTCGAATACCAATGATTCCGACTGATCTTCCGTTTGACTTCAAACGATTGCAATTTCCAGTTCGCCTTGCGTTCGCAATGACAATTAACAAGTCGCAAGGCCAATCGCTTAGTGTTTGCGGGATAAATTTAGAAAATCATTGTTTTTCACATGGGCAGTTATACGTTGCGTGTTCACGAGTTGGGAAACCATCCGCTTTGTTTGTGTTAACGTCAGACCAAAAAACAAAAAATGTGGTTTACCAAAGAGCACTTCAATGAAACGGATAATTTGCGGACACGTATAATGCTTCGATTCAGTATTTACTTTGGATTCACTTTCATTTACTTAGAGAAGTTCAACTAAATAACACTTCATTTTTGTAATCGAAATGAATTCATTACTGTTGTGAAATGAAATGAAATTTTTCCTTTTCTAATATAAAACAAAAAAAAAAAAATTCTTCTTCTTTTAATCACCAAACGAAATGTTACATAAAACGAAGCCATCTGGTGGCGAGACGGAGTTCGCCGGGTTTGCTAGTCTCTTTTTAAAATTGTGTATTGTGTCATTCTTTATTACGTCAGGTATTTTATTATAAATCGTAGGACCCATGCAAGTAATGTTTTTTTTTTAAGTAAAGCAGTATTACAGTTCTCAACATGTAGAAGATTTTTATACTGACTCCTGACTGGTCTTTGCCTCATTTGTTGTACTGTAGTGAAAAGGTGCATGTTCCGTTTAACGAACATTGCCATTTCTAGAACATAAATTGCCGGAAAGGTTAACAGTTTTAGGGATTTAAACACCGGAACGCAGCTATCTGTTGTCTTCATGTTCATAATTGACCTCAAGCAACGTTTTTGGGCTTTGAATACCTGTTCCCTCAGACAAGAATTTCCCCAGAAAATTATACCGTATCTCAGAGTAGATGCCACGATCCCATGATATGCAATCAAAGTTGTAGATATGTTCACTTTCTTAGCTAGATTGAAGAGGACATAAGCAGATGCATTTAATTTTTTGCAAACTTCTTCTGCTTGTGGTTTCCACGTTAATTGACTGTCGATAATTATGCCTAGGAATTTCGCTTTTTGTACTTGGTCTATCTTATGACTATCATATTCAATAATTAAATTTGGTAAAGATGTCCGTTGGTAAAAAGATATTATGAAAAATCTGAACATTTTCGCAGCCGCCAACTTGCTTTTTAGATTTGACCTCAGTATCGGCTGTAACACCCCCAAAAACCATGAAAACGATGAAAAATGTTTGTAGCCGCCATTTTGGATTTTGGTAAAACCAAATTTTTGTTTGACTCGCATTTAAAAATAAAAATTGGCAAATTAAAAAAAAACTCTACTTGACATTATTAACAGCTCCTCACGCGCAAGCGTGGCGTGATCTTATCACTTCACCCGATTCTCGTAACCATAGTAACCACTCGCGCCGGCTAGGTGAAGTGAGTCGGTAAGCGCGACGCGCGAGTGTCGTGATCTTATCACTTACTCGATTCTCGTTGCCATAGTAACATCACTTCACTTGGGCTGGGTGAAGTGAGCCTAACCGCCCGCCGCACAGTGGATCGAAAATCGGCTGTAGAAGACATAGGATCTCGATTTCTTAAATGTTATTTTTTTGCTGGAAATGACTTTTGCTGATCATTACTGTTCTATAAAAGTCATATGAAGTAATTGTGTGCACAAATGGAAGAGTTATAATTTTTATAAGAAAAAAATGTATGGAGCTGACATGAAAAATGAGGATATCTCTGGAATCGCAAGGTTGGCCGTTATATCCTTGCACACTGTTATAGTACTATTTATTTGTGAATTTTTGACATACTTAATATCGCGGCATCACTTGCGATTTTTTTTTTTTAATCTTCAAAATTAAAAAAAAAGTATATGATACATTTTAATGCTTAAATATGGCTATACCAAGTGTAATTTACAATATTTTTTATGCTTAGACCAAAACATTCTAAGAAATCACAAAGTCGTATTACCTACTTATTTGAAATGACATGGTAATTATGAATTACATAATATGTAATCTTGTCTAATGCCTCAAGTCCACATTAGCTAATGATTAATAAAACTTAATACCTATATACCTGTTAAAAGGATATGTACCATAATGATGGTAATTAGATAAACGTGATCATTAGTCAATAACAATAAATGGTAAACTATTGTATGATTAAAAATAAAAGCAAATTATTAAAAAAAAAAAAATTAACTTAACCTAACCTAACATAAACAATAAAAGTTAACTTATTTTATACTTCGTCACCATCAGAATCCACTTCAGAATCAGGCTCTACAATAGATATAACTTCTAAGAACTCTGTCGGAGCTTCCTGATCCTGAAGTTTCAGTAGTTCTACTGTTTCCTTAAAGTATGTCTGCCTCTTGTGGGCATTTAATTTTGGTCTTGTGGAAGAAATTAGAGGATCAGTAGAGACGATAAGCATATTGAGGATATCCTCGTTTGATGCTTGTCTACTCTTTTTCCTCGAATGGTGTTCTCTGAACCTCCTAAAGTCTTTGTTTCGGGCCTCTGAAGCTTCTTCCGAAAGACTTCCAATTGGTACAATAGCATTTTCTGCAATTATGTCCCCTCCGTGAATCAACAATTTGTGGACGGTTGATGACATGTAGCCATCCATGTACCAATCGTACAGTTCCACGTATTTTTCAGCGGTTGTTCTAGCGTATTCTTTAAATTTCTGCACGTCTACAATCTCTCCACATGTGATAGCTTGCAGAATCACAGCAAATCTGCGTATTAGGTCTTCATCTAATCCAGTGATCGCTGCAGTTTTATCAGGAAATTCAAAAAACCGCCTTGCTGTGTTCCCGTCGTTAGTTGTGCCTGATCCTTGCTTAACGATGTCAATCAAAAGGTTGAGATCATCTTTGAATCGATCTTGAATGAGTTTTTTTCGTGAATGCAATAACTCTTGATGACCTTCTCCTCTTGCAGACCACTTTTTAAAGTCGAGACGATACGCTATGTGTAGAAGATATTCCATCACATTAATGCGGGCATGAAGTGATGATAATCCGAACTCATACACACCAGAAGAAATCGCACACCTAGATAAAGAGTAGCACAACTCAAAATACCTCTTTTTTCAGGAAGTGCGAAAAACGTTTTACTCGTTTTCTATTTGACCGATTTAAATTATTGGTGTATGATGCTGTATATTATTTTACTAAGATATTAATTTGCTCAATTACTTACCTTCAAATACACGTATAACTTTTTTATTATTATTTTTCGTGTTATATTAGTAATCGTGACTAAATCATTGTTTAATATTTTTATCAACTGAAATTGATTCCATATTAGTGATTTTTTTCTAAATTAATCCTTTCTTGTTCTCATTTTTTTTTAAATAATCTTTACAGAAAGAGTAGTGTATCTAAATAATTATTTTGTATAATAATGAAGTAAAACATTATTTTCAGTTAAGACATATTTATTTTGTATGAATAAAAATTATAATAATTAAAGATAATCAAAAACACAGCACTTGTTTAGCAAATGTCTCGGAAAATAGAATGAACACCTTACATTATTCTAATTTGAGATCCATTAAACTTTGAACAGGTTTAGTAAAACGTTTAAGAAAGTAGACATTTTTCTTATAAGTAATTTAGGTATTAACATCTCTTTAATCAGTACTAGACCCGGTAAGTCTACTACAGGATTATAAAAAAATACAGCCCTTTGATAGACATCTTAAGAATAACTTAGTTACAATAACACGTACTTATTACTCCACTTATAACAGGCATGAGAAATGTAGGTACTAGGTACTAAAAATATCTGTTTTCACTTAATAACCAAAAAAAACTACATCAAAAAGGTAACATGAATAAAGGCATCTAAAACACTTAACTATTTTATTATTATTATTATCAGTCTCACCGAGAGGATTTTAAACATATGAGTTAAATCAGACTTTTATTTTCAACCTTTTACCTAATATCTAAATCATCTAAAACTATAATAATAATATATTATTACAGGCTCCCCGACAGAATTCTAAACTTTTTTTGCTTAATTAAATCGGAATTTTTATTATTATTATAAAGTTATCAAAAAACATAATTATTCAGATTTTCTTCTTAACAATACCTACAGACACCTACGTATGTAGGTATTATTTGGAAAAATTTCTGCGTGTAATTTTTATTCTATAAATCTAGTGCATTTTTGTAATAAGAATCGACGTAACTCTGTGGAATTATTTTCTTATTAATTAGTTCCGTAATATCCCGCTTTTTATTGGCACCCAATGGTATTTTTTGCCAATACGCTTTTCTCAAAGTTGGAGAAAATTGGTGATCTTGTGTGCGCCTTTGATTTCTAACAAACGCTTTTTTAAAAACCGTCTCTTCATAAGAAGTTTTATAAAAAAATGTCATCGGTTGCTGCTTTTCAACGCGAAGTTGTTTAATATCGTGCCATTTTATTTGTTCTCTGTCAACATTAACAGTGAAATTGTTTCCCCATTCTTCTTGAAGGGCTTTCAGATCATAGAACTTGTCATGTGTAAGTTCTTCCACATGATAAGGTTTCCCAGTCTTTTTAGCTGTTCTTATTAAAGTCGCGTATTGTTGTGGACAGTATATTGGGCCTGATTTAGTGTATCTTTTGATTTGTTTTTCGATAACGCTGTGTACATTATCGCCTTCATTTTGCGAATGACCACGAATTAAAAATTTATGAGTAATTGAGTTTACTCTCATGGCTGCAACAGCAAATGCGTAGGCAGACAGCAGATATTTATTTTTTTGCTGACCACAACAGTTGTCACTATAAAATATAAGGTCCAGTTCGGTACCTAATGTATTTTTCTCAACAAGCATCTGTATATATTGCAGTACGCAGGATCCAATTTCCACAGCACCACGTTTGCCTTCGATTTCGTCCCAAAAGAAGCATATTACATCTTTTGCATACAAGTCACTAATCGTGAAATTTAGACAATTTATTCTAGATTTATAAAAGAATAGGGACACTTGCCCTTTAGGCAATTGCATCACGGCTTGGAGATCGTAAACTGCAACAACTACGTCTGTCCTTTTCTTGTCAGCTTCCTTTTCTGATCTGGACAGCACTTTCTCTTTCAAATGTTGGTCATAGGCCTCACGCAGTTTTTGTTGTTCTTCACCGATAGCATTTTTGAATGTTTCACAAAGATCACACGCATCTTTTTTGGGGATGTGAAAAGAAATATTAAACTGTGTATTAAAAATACGATTAAAAGTTGATGACGAAGCAAATGGTAAACATTCATTTTCGCGTAGATCTTTATAATCTCGGTATAGATCCGCAAGTGATCTTTCGCTTGGAATGAATTCTCTTGTTGTTTGTGCTCGAAGGTAATGAGATTCTATTCTGGGGATAGACTTAATGAAAGTGACGACACTTTCTTTTATTTCATTATCTATGGTGGAGTGCTGTCCGTGCTTACCCCTCCGGTCATCTTCTATGAAACCGCCTTCTTGTCGTTTTGAAAGAGCTGTCCTAATGCATTGGTCGCTTATGTTTAGGGTAGCTTTAAAAAAAGTCTTGCAGACTCTAATACGAGTGTCTTCAACTTCAAAAAAAAATGCAGAATTAAGTGCCCTAAGATTTTGGGTACTGCTGTATCTATATTTAGGCTTAATTTCTTGTGTGTGCCTTACAATGAACTCTCTTTGCCGTTGAAGTTCGCCTAGTCCCCAAAATTTGTCGAACAAAGATTTGCGTAAGATTTCACCTATTTTAGATTTGCATTTCAATTTGCAATTATCGTGGCATGGAGGCTTGACCGCTCTTTCAGGGACGCTCTTATTAGTTGAACTTACATAAGCCTTTCCGGTATTTCGACGAGATTTCTTAACATTTGTGGACCAAACAGCTGGGTTTCTTATCCTTTTCCTACCCCTTTGAAGGCTTTCGGGATCAACAGACTGGTCTATGATCGGTTGAGAGGTAGAAGGTTCAGTAGGTGGATTTTCGTTTAAAAGATTGTGAGAATCCGGCATGGCCGACGGCACAGAGTTACTACCTATTTCTGTATTACTGCTGCTTGACGAACTGCTGGAACTACTAGATGATGAGCTAGAACTAGAGGAGGAGCTGGAGGAACGAGACATTTTTCTTGTCGTTTTCTTAGCCCTTTGAAGGCTTTCAGGATCAGCAGACTGGTCTATGATCGGTTGAGAGGTGGAAGCTTCAGTAACCGGATTCTCGTTAAAAAGATTGGCAGAATCCGGCATGGCAGATGGCACAGAGTTGCAGAGATGATTTGGTGGTGAAGTCTTGCTGGAACTACTAGAACTGGAGGAGGAGGTAGTACTAGAGGAACGATACCTCTTTTTTGGAACGACGAGAGATGGACGGTGAGTTCTCTCTTTGGGAGGTGGGTTGAAGAGCGGATCCGCATCTGAATCGTCTAAATCGCTACCTTCGCTGTTAACCGGTGATATATAGTACGATGGTTTCACCTGGGTGCTGGCTGATGGTGGTGCTAACGTTGCTGGATTCTCTTGTAACTCCATGGTGCCATTTTCTGAGATTTCTTCCATCACCTTGGTGGTCGTCGAAGGTGTTGTGGAATTCTCTTGAAGCGCTTTCTCCACATGACTGCTTTCAGGCTCATTTGAACTTGTCTCCATCGCCTTCTGTAGAAGTAAAAGGCCACGGCCCCTCATCATCTGTAGCAACAAAATACGAAGTTAATAAATTTCACGAATACTATATTAACTCAAAAATATTTTTATAAATTGCAGTATTTTATTAAAGAATTAAAATTTATAAAATCAATTTTAAAAATACAAAGGCAACTCTAAATATTCCTTTAACAAAATAAACAATAGCATTTATTGTTTTAGAATAAGAGCGAATTTAAATTTAACCAGCAATAACAGACCAACTCAAATAGTGTAAAATAATTTCACCAACACTAAACTATTATTAGTTAGTAAAACAACAATTACTTACATTTGTCAACAATACTGGGGTAAGTGGAAATAATTTGAAGAACACCCAAGAAACAAGACCGATGCAATCACGAATACAAAATCAACTCAAAATAATTCACGCTTGATTACTGCGGTTAGCCACGAATACAAAACTAAGTGGAAATAATTTACTCTTTGTGCGTATTGACAGCAACTTCCCTTGCGGCTGACATGTTGTAACTGGTGATGCGTTACTGTTGTTGGTGGGGGGTGACCGTGGGCTAATCAAAAAGACTGACTTACAGAGCCATCTAGTTTTTTATGAATGGAGTTTGTACACAGGTGTCTTTGGAGTTAGTGTAGTTTTCGACGCTGATTCCGATAATCGCAATAACTGGATTTTGTATTATTTTGAGTTGTGCCACCCTTCGTCTAGGTGTGCGAAATGGTTTTTGACGCAATGACATCTAACTTATTCTTTCCTGTAGGCTTAGCCAAACACAGGTAGCAGGCCGCATTTGACTTAGCTTCAGACAGATATGTACAAATTTTGCCGTCAATCATCGTCATCATTAATTTGTGACTAATTTCATGTCCTTGACATTTTGAGGGAACGAGACCTTCAATTTATACGTTATCCATTGCAGTTTTTTCATTTATGACGTCTTTGGTTTCTTTCACAAAACTAAACTGGACTGGACGGCAATACCTAGGTGAGCAGGGTTTTGGATTCACCCATACGGTATCACTGTCAGCTGTCAACTTGAATGGAACCAAAGAGGTCTTAAATATGATGGAATCATCTTGACCACTCTCTATGTTTTGCTTATATCTACTTTGGTTAGATGCACCGTCAAATCCCCACTTTGATATTAATATCAATTGTTTATCTTGTATCGCATCAGGACTACGAATAGTTTCAAAAATTCTATTCACTGTTAAATCTAGTAACGCTTGTAGTGCAATCTTAGCAGATGAATCCGTTACAGTCACAAATGTCTTCGGAGGGTAGCACTGTAGCTTAGCTTTTTGCACTTTATAGTAAGACGTATATATCTCCTTTGAACCTTCTCAAATTGTCGTTTCCCTTAATGTGATATATTGCCATTTTGATAGTTTTAATGAAAGTAGCAAACCCAGTGCTTTTTCTGGTGAAAATATTGTTGAAGGAGCTGGTTTGTTCAACATTTCCTTGATTTTTGCTGCTGCTTCTGGATTTTGGAGCATATGTTCAATAACAGATGCAATATCCTCACAACCATCTCCTTTCAAAAGTGCTGCAGCTGAATAAGCTACTTCATTAGGGTCATCGCCTATATGTTCATCAGATTGTCTCTTCTTCTGCTTGTTACTTAGATCTTCAAACGGCTTTCGAGATCTTTTTGTCATCGTTGAAGTTGATTTCATTGTTGAAGTTGATGGTACAGGTTCAGGTACAGGTTCAGTAGAAATATTTTCACTTGTTCATTCTTGAATGAGCAAATTGGTTTGCACGCAGTTTGGCCAGTCAATATTTGCCTTAAGCCAATTACTGTAATCACGTCTAAAAACTTCACTTTTCCTGTGGGATCGTAGCCATCTCTTTTGAACTGCCTGTGTAAATCTTCGACAAAATTCTTTCACGGTAACACTGTCTTCATCTGAAAGGCTAGAGCCCAGTCGAATAACAAGTGTGTTGAACAATATTTCATGACCGAAAGACGAAGCATCCTGATTGCTCAGAATAACAAACAAATCCAAATTTGTAATAATGCTTTCCATTATTCACGATCACTGAGTAAAAAGACACGGTAGGATAGATGTTACTATTAGAAATGCTCTAAATGAACTGAAGTTGTGAATCCAATGTTTGACTATTTATTGTTATTGACTAATGATGGTATCACATTGAGCCTGAGCGGAACGCGAAAATACCTGCCAAGAGTGTGGCTTCAATTATTTCAAGGATGCAGCGTGGGAAGTCGCCGGGTCACGATGGTCTCAGTGTCGAACATTTTAAACATGCGGGAGTCCTAGATCTGCCTAGAGTTTTTTTTCACTTTGTGCCTTGGTCATTCCTATTTACCGGAACCACTTATGCGGACGATTGTGGTCCCTATAGTTAAAAACAAAACTGGTGACACATCCGATATGAACAACTATCGACCCATCTCACTAGCTACCACCTTGGCTAAAGTGCTTGACGGTCTGATGAAGGGCTTCCTCTCAGAACATGTTAAAGTGCACGACGCCCAGTTCGGATTCAAGGCGGGCGTGTCCACCGAGAGTGCTATTCTCGGTCTGAAGCACACCGTCAAGTACTACACCATGAGGAGGACGCCGGTATACGCGTGTTTTCTTGACCTGTAGAAAGCTTTCGACCTTGTCTCCTATGATGTGCTATGGGACAAGTTGAGGGGCACGGGTGTGCCGGTGGAGTACACAGCGCTTCTCCGGTACTGGTATGCTCACCAGACAAATCGGGTGAGATTGGTCGGTACTCTGTCGGATGCGTATCGAATGGAATGCGGTGTAAGGCAGGGGGTTAAGCTCCCCCCTGTTATTTAATTTATATGTAAATGAGCTCATCGAGCGACTGAGCAGCATACATGTCGGCTGTCATATAGACGGTATATGTGTCAATAACATAAGTTTCGCGGGCGACATGGTGTTGCTCAGTCCCTCGATGAGTGGCCTGATGAAGCTTCTCACGATCTGCGAGACGTATGCGGAAGTGCACGGCCTTAAATAAATTAAAAAAAAAAGTGAGTTAGTGTTTACGGCACCTAAACAACAGCCCCGTCGTGTACCTCCAGTATATCTCAACGGCGTTGAACTGAATGTGGTAACTCAATTTAAATACTTGGGTCATGTTGTCACCAGTGACCTACGTGATGATGGGAACGCGAGCGCAGGGCGTTGGCGGTGAGGAGCAATATGCTCGCCCGTAGGTTTGCTCGCTGCACGGCAGACGTCAAAGTCAGTTTATTTAAAGCGTTCTGTCAGTCCTTCTACACGAGCGGCCTATTGGTGTCGTATACGAGCCGAGCCTACAACGTCCTGCGCGTGCAATACAACTATGCCTTCAGGATGCTGTTGCGGTTGCCGCGACGTTACAGCGCGTCGGGAATGTTTGCTGAAGCACGTACGGATGGCTTTCACGCCACCATGCGTAAGAAAGCGGCTTCCCTACTGCAACGTTTGCGTAGCACTCGGAACGGCATCCTGAAAATGATTGTTAGCAGAGTGGACTGCCCCATCCAAAGGCACTGGGTAGAATTAGGTATAGGTTTATGTTAAATAGAATTAAGTACTAACAACAATAACATAGCATGTAAGCACAGTTTGTTTTAACCACTAACTACGTACGGACTGCTTAGGTCTGAAATAAAGATATTTTATTTTATTTATTTTTATTTATTGCACTCAATTCTCGTTTTATGTCAAATGTGACATCGCATAATATTATAGATTGATATTAAAAAGAGAAAACAGGAAAAAGGTAAAAACAATTAAGTTTAGTTCAGCGGTACATAATAATTTATTTTAATTTATATTTAACTGGCGGAATGTGGGTGTACAGGTACACCTCTGCCCAACCCTTCAGGAAAACAAGGCATGGTGTTATGTTATGATATTTCTATTTTGGAACTGATGGTTCTTTTTTCTTTAACTGCTTAGCGTCATAGTGTTTTAAATAAAATGTGGTGGTTAATTGGATCTTCATTTTAAGATAGGTTAGAAAGTGCCACAATGGTGCCGATTCCCTTGTTGACAAACTAAAATAAATTTAAGTTCAGTGCATCTTTTTCATTCTATTTCATTAAAAAAAGGACAGAAGATAAATTTTAGTTTAGTCCTGTCAAATTAATCAGCGCATGTCACTACTCTATACCAGTTTAGACGTGATTAAAAATTTGCCTACTAAAATTACGTCAATTTACGTCAAGCGCTGATTAATTTGTTAGGACTAAACTAAAATGTATCTTCTGTCCTTGTCTTAATGAAATGGAAAGAAAAAGATGCACTGAACTTAAATTTAGTTTAGTTTGTGAACAAGGGAATCGGCGCCAATACTGAGCCCAGGGTCCATAGAAATTGCGGCTGGTTTTTTATTTGATTTTACACTTTGTCATGAATTACGAGTATCTGTCACTCCAAGGATATTTCCTTATTAACAAGTTAATAATTATACCAGGGAAGCTACATGTGCAGAAGGAATTATTCCCAAACTTCCTGTATGTGGCGAACATATTTGTTCGCCACATACAGGGCAAAGTACTTCGGCAACCCAGGTACCCTCCGCTAGATGGTCAGTAACACCAAGGCGTTGCTGGCCTTCCTTGAGGAGCTGGGATGAATCGAATAATTGATTTCCCACCCGTACGCTAAATACGCGCATTGACGTGGAGTTGCGGACACCAGCCCGTATTACCTATTACCTATTCCCAAACTTCCTTGTCTTAAACGTAGTCTTTAATGTTATAATATGCTTTTCTGATAGGGACACGTTTGATGTGGGTTTTGAATTTCCATCGCTAAGTTCTGTAACCGACTTTGGCAACTTGTTATAAAAGCGGATAGTGTTGATAACAAATGATTTGCTTGTTTTTGTTACTTGATATTATGGAAATCGCACATATTTTGAAAAGTCCTAATTTTTTGCAAACATCAAGTTACTTTCTAAGGTATAAAACGAAGACAGAGTTAGTACATCAATTTCTTTGATATTTTTTTTAAGGGTCTCACGAGGACTCATTCTATAGAACGCGCGGATTGCCTTCTTTAGCAAACTGAAAATTGAATCTACGTCAGCTGCCGATCCCCACAGTAGAACGCCATAAGACATAATACTGTGGAAATAAGCAAAAATATACTAACCTAGCTGTGGCTATATCAGTCAGCTGCCTTATTGTTCTTGCTGGATATTTAGCTGAATTTAATCTACCTGAAAGAGTTCTAATGTGGGCACCCCATTGCAATAATTCAAATCTAAAGTAATTCCTAGAAATACAATTTTCGTAATAGCATGTAGTTTCTTGCCATCACGTTTTAAATTTAGAACCATTTGGGGTACATTTGGTAATGATAAGTTAAGGCATTTTGTTATGTTCGCATTCAGTAAGAGATTATTACCTGCGAATCATTTCGAAAAGATAGCCTGACTATCGTAGACATGTAAGACATCCGTATCTTTTCTATCTATTAAAAAAATATGAGAAGTGTCATCAGCGAATAGAATTATTAATCCGATATGCTAGCCATCATGTGGGGAAGATTAATATATATTTTTTTCCCTCGTTATCTACAATCGGCTGCTTAGCCATAATTAGATGTGGTCTGGGGTGTGTTTTTCTTTTTTTATTGCCTTTCCAGTAAATAGCACCAATTACATGTCAGAACACTTCAGTTCCTTTGGTCGAGGTCCAGTATGTGCCATCTTTTAAGGCGTTTTATGTGGTCTTGTCTTGAAGAGTCTTGTCTTTAGCTAACGTGTTGCTTTGTTTAGTCTTTCTTTGTACTTTTTGCTGTATTTGTTAACTTCCTCTCTTATGGTCGGCATTTCTAGGTATTCTTGTATCTCGGAGTTTCTTATAAACCAGTGTGCGCTGGAGACCGTTCTTAGTGCAACGTTTTGGAATCGCTGAAGTATCTCTAGGTTAGAATTGCTAGCAGATCCCTCTGTGCACTTGCTCGACCGTAGCATGTTTCTCCCGGAATCCAAATTGGTGATCGGGGATTATCTTGTTCTCGTCCAAAAATGGCTTTAGTCTGAACAGCAATATTTTTCCAAACAGCTTTGATAAAACTGGGAGTAAGCTTATAGGTCTGTATGAGCTGGGTTCTGTTGGTGGTTTTCCCGGTTTAGTCATCATACATATTGTTGAAATCTTCCATAAGTTTGGATAGTGATGCCCTCTAAATATCGCGTTGAATAACATTGTTAAAAATACAATCGCTTTTCTGGGCAGTTGTTTAAGAACTTCTCCCATTATCAGATCAAAACCAGGTGCTTTTTTGTTTTCTAACTTGCAGATCGTTCTCCTTAGTTCCCTGGGAGTTACGAGTGTCAAGGGTAGTGATAGTTGCTGATCACTCAGGAGCATTTCGTCTTCTTCAGGTTTGTTCCTAGTGTTATAAGTTGTTCGTTATCGATACTCTTTATAAGTTCTCGTCCTTTTGTAGTTATCAGTCTTGAGCCCCAATAGGTGTGTTTGCAGTTCCAGTCTCCACCACTTATGAATCGATTTCCTAGACTCTGAAAGTAGCGGAAGAACATGTTCTGTTTTGGGTTATGCTTCGGTTTCCTCATATATGGTTATTGTTGTGGCTTGCATCCAATCTTCCCATAATTGACTGTGTAAGTAGTGCTTAGTGTTATTTTTTATGATCACAGCAGAACCACCGTGGGACCATCGCTTCTAGACTAAGTCTGTGTTCTCGTGAGAAATTTTCACTCTGTTCCAGTCATTTGTTTTCTCTGAGGCACTAGGTCATCGTTATTTTTGAAATAAGTTCTCTGGGACTAAAATAAGTTCTCTGGGACTATGTGTTGTCTCCGTTGTTTTTGCATATGTTCTCTGAGTCTGTGAGTTGTCATTGTTGTTTCTCGTGTGTGATCTTTGAGGGTAATTTCCTACGTCTAGGTTGTCTGTAAGGTCTGTCACTTTTTCATTTGTGCATTGTTTATATTTAGGTTTTCCATTTTTAAGCGATTCACTGTAGAGTTGTAGGCATTCAGTGGCAGTCAGATCTCGAGCTTTACTTTGGACAGCTAGGTATTTTACAGTGTCTTCATATTCAGATGTAGCTTTTATTAGTATGTTTTTGTTAGTTTTAGGTAGTGTTGGTCTCTCTTCAGCATTATTTATGTTTACTTTTTGGCAAGTTTTAAGCTTGTTTGTAGAGTATTTTCTGGCTTAAACTTCCCTATATACTTGACATCCCTTATAGCTAGCGGGGTAGCTTCCTGAGCACAGTGTGCATATTGCGGGAGTGTTCGCGTCGACTGCACACATGGTAGTTGAGTGTGCACCAGCACACTTAACACACCTGTATGGTCGCATGCAGTTGTTTTTACAGTGCCCATATTGCTGGCATCTTTTGCACTGCACGACTGATTTTTTTCTTTTTGGGTTTTCTATAAGAACTCTTTGATTATAGATGAATTTTATGTCCTTTACTTGTTTATTATTTTCATGTTGGGCGACATTGACAAATAATGTATTTAGGGGTTCGGATTGGTTTATGGGCTGTTTCTACCTCCCCTTGTACAGAATTACCGGTTTTCTCAGTTGCTGCTATAATTTCATCTGAAAGTGTACTAAAGTGGAAGTGTTTGATAACAATTCTCATACATTTTTGGTCTTTCCGGGTGAAATAGTATACCTAAACAGTATACCCTATTAGTCCCTTGTTTCGAATATGTTCTATCATTGTCTTGTACTTGTCTACGGTGTTTGTTGATATAATAAGTTGTTTCTTTGAAACTATTTTATAGGTGAAGTCTTCTTTACCCACAACTTCTTCCATTGTTTGGGTGAGCTTACTCAGGTCATCAATACCATAGAGTATGATTAGTGGTGGTTTTGGTGTTCGTTTGGCTGGGATATCTGTGCTCAACATCAAGCAGTGCAAAGTTATTGCTTGTCTCGATATCCAAGTTAGTATTAGGTTCTGGGTTATTTATACCCCTATGTGAATTAGTTCTTTTCACTTGATTCATTTGGGAGTATTTTTAATCAGGAGAGTGGTTTTGCTTTTGTGTAGACATTCGTTGGTATGGTGCACTCAGGTTGCATTCCTTTCTACGGTCGGTTTTGGTTGTATCGCTGAGAGATAGAGATTTTTGGCGGTTGAATAGGCCTGGATGGAATAATTGTTGGGTCAATATATTCTTTGGTCTCTCCGTTATATTTTCCTTAGGTAGCAATACTATGCCCAAGCATCGCTCAGAAAAGGATTCTCCGCCGGTACCCTCTTGGGGTAGTTTATTTTCAAGTCTTGCTTCTTCCATAGTTGCTGTGATTTTTTCGTTAGGGTTGTCATCCCTTTATTTGGAGTGATTTTTTGTCTTCAGGGTTTCCTTCTCTTTGCTGTTGTTTTTTTTTGCCAGGGTTTTCTTCTCTTTGTCTCAATCCAGTTGATTCGGTTTTAAGGCGCGGAAGGTTTGCTTGTCACGCTTCGTATTTCGCTACTGCGGTCCTGAGGTAGATGGAAGAAGGGATGACCCACACCAATTAAGATGTGGTAAACTAGAAATAGGAAACGACCAACAATTGAACCTCGAGGCCTGCCCATCTTTACTAGAGACCCCAAGGACGACGTTCCGTTTACGTTTACTTTTTGATACAATAGCAACATGAAGATGGATCTTTCCATGAATATTACCATCGCTTAACTCGATGGTAAATAACATTGTGAACATAACACACAATACGTCGCACGTGATGTTACCCGAAACTGCAGAATTGGACGAAATCAACAAGCGATTAGCTATTATGAAAACACTAGAAAACCAGCTCCCATCAACCATTTCCACTCATGACATACACCAGTACGCCGTCTCTTATACCATTGTGAGAGTAATCGTCATTGTCTCTGTGGGATGGTTTGTAAAGTGATACGGATCATCTTGTAGCTCAAAACAAACTAAGAGCCATATAGCTATGAACAATCAGCTCGAAGAGATTGAACTGCAACCGATACAACACAGAAAGCAAGAAGAAAACATTCACACGGCGAGCCAAGCAGAACTACAAGCGGAACGTCCACGTTATGCAGACAACATCGCATTCAACTTCGAATAATTTAAATAATTAATTTTGTTTCTTTGTAATAGGGTTTCTTCTCTTGACAAGCTTTCATTTATCTTCCGTACATCTTTGTGGGGTTGCCAACATGTACGGTCTCATCAACCGTGCATTTACATTGCGAACACAGCAACCTACTTGGATGTCGTGCGTCACAAATATTACGCTATAATTGATAAAAACTAAACCAACATCAACTAAGTGATAGTGTACGGTGCCTACAACCATTGGCTCCTACAAACATTTTATGGATCTTTTAGTTGTCCGAATTAAAATGGTTTTATTTATTTATTTTAATGGTTTTATCTACGTGTAACTTGTTTATCTATGTCAAATGATACAAGTTCACCAGTATGGTCAGATCTTTTTTTTTGGGTTGGATTAATTTCATATTAGTTATCATATTAGTTATTTGGTCATTCAAATAACTTCTTCCACTTTGGGCGAAGTGGGAGGGTGTGTCAGACTCTTACTGACTAAAATCCACACGTGTTCCTTCCATTGCCTGTGTTGTCAGAGGCCACGGTATCCCTTTTGGACTTTCGTTGGTCAGATCTGACGCCACTAATTAAGGACGAGTCTTTCATTTTATAATTATTAAAACATTGTCTATGCATGAAGCTGAGGTTGCTGTTGTTCTAGTTGCTTCATTAAATATATATTTTAAATATAATGATTTATACAATGAAATAAGCTTACATTTACCCGGTGAATTAACGAATAGCCCAATATTTAGGTCACCACAAATGAAAACTAATTTATTAGCTTTAAAGAGTTTGCTTAGTATTAACAAATTATTAAAAATGATGACAAGTTTGACGCTGGTGGTCTATAAACACATAAGAAAGTACATAACTTTCAACCATAGCCTTCAACCTCTGCTTGGGCAGAACCATAATATGTTCCCGAAATACCAGTATGGTCCCTCAATTCACACTCATATGGTATTGTGCACCCTTTCCTTTGTACAATCTGTCGCTGTTCGCCTAATTTCTCTCCAAACAGTTATTGTATTATCCATTGTTTTTGTAACACCAACTGCAAAATCTATCGAAATCGCTTATTCGCGCATCCAAAGGCAATGCACATAATATTAATTTACCTAATTTTAATTTAAGTAGGGTGTCGACACCGTTAACTATGTCCCTTTTATTTAAACTCTAGACTGTTTCCAATTCTAGAGTTTAAATAAAAGGGAAGTGAAGTGTAATGCTGAGATATGTGAGTCACTGACAAACAATCTCATGTGTAATTTATTGTGCTCCCACTCCGCCACCACACTGTTACAGCATGTTGTTCCTACAGTTTTACTCATACCTGGTACTACATGGTACTTTAGAAACTGTCAACCCCACTCAAAGTAATGTTTCGGTCTATTCTGATAGATTAGGATCAGATTTTGGATCATTGTTGAATAATCGCTCTAAACATACTATAGTTAACTATTGTTACCATAACTTGCATTTTAATGAGCTTGTTCATAAAAAAAAACACACACAAATTAATGCTGCTAAATCATTTGTGTGTGTACGCATATGCACAAGCTACTGTAGTTATTTTAATTGGAAACAGTCTTTTTTTTTTGAGGGTGGGAAATCATCAAATAACTTCTCCCGCTCTGGGCGGAGCGGGAGGGTGTGTCAGACTCTTACTGACTAAAACCCACCCGTATTCCTTCTGATCCTGCCGGAGCTCCGTCCGCTGTGCCGCGATTTCTCGCGGCAACGGACTTACGCCCCGGCGTTTCGCCTCCTCGCGCCACTCCCATACGTGCGCAAGGACTTTTGCCTCCAGATCTCATGGCGGCAATCCGGCAAGGAGGCTCGCTACCTCACAGGAGACCGTGCGGTATCCCCGGACCATCCGGATGGCCATGACCCTTTACAGGAGCCCCGTATAGGGCCATGGACCGCACGACCCCCGCATAGAGCCTCCGGCAGGAGGCGTTTGGACCCCCTAGATTGGGCAGGAGCCGCTTCAATGCAGCGCCTGCCCGCTCCAGTTTGGGAGCCAAACGTCGGAAATGTTCCACGAAGTTCCACCGGCTGTCGAGGACGAGTCCCAGGTACTTCATCGTCGACTCGACGCCGATGGAAACCCCTCCCACCGATATTTGGGACCCCAAAGGTGGCGCATTCCGAGGACCATGAAAACACATGGCTTCGGACTTGTGCAGGGCCACTTCGAGTCCCAATTGCCGGATCCTTTCGATGATTGTCGCAACCCCGCGTGCCGCTAATTCGGCCACCGCCTGGTGCGACCTCCCCTGCGCCAGGACCAACGTGTCGTCAGCGTAGCACACTACGCTGACGCCGCTAGGGAGGTCGGCGCGCAGCACCCAGTCGTATCCGATGTCCCACAGATGCGGCCCCAGGACCGATCCCTGTGGGACACCGCACGACATCTCTTGCCGGTTCCACTCCCTGGTGACCAGGGTAGATGACGGCCCTGTCCGTCAGATAGGCCTCGACCACACGACAGAGGTAGGTCGGCATCCGGTGATACCGGAGTGCCTCCCTGATGCAACTCCAGGGCAGGGTATTAAAGGCATTGGCGATGTCTAGAGACACTGCCAAGACGACCCCTCCCTGGGCAACAGCATTCCCCGTCGTCAAGGCTCGCACGCGCATGATGGCATCCACCGTAGAGCGCCCTCTTCGGAAACCAAACTCTCTCCGCCAAATCCGGCCCCACCCGCACCAGCTGGCCGACGAGGCGGTCTGCAATTACTCATTCAAAGAGCTTGCCCACCTCGTCGAGCAGCACGATGGGCCGATAAGCGGACGAAGAGTCCGCAGGGCACCCTGCCTTCTTTATGAGGACCAGTTTCCCCGTCTTCCAACGAAGCGGGAACTGGCCCCTTTCCAAGCATGCGCTTAGGAGCCCCCTAAGTCGTAATCACCTTGCCTGTGGACTGGCATCCTACTTGTACCTGAGTCGAGCAACCTTACCTTCGTCAAGCCATTCTGGGAACTCTGTTGGGACTACGGAACTCCGATCGAGCAAGGTCCAAACTTCTAATCTACCTATCTACGAGTACGTGCTCCTGCCTACAAAAAGACTGCTGGGGCCTTATTATTAACTCTTATTTCCAGGCAGTTTACGGCGTAAACAGAACTGCCTTGCAATTTCGTATTATGAACTCGTCAAACAAGCCAGTCAGCAGTCACGTGACACCCTGGGCGACTTCTGCCCGAACATTGCCTGGCAATACCGTATTATGAACGTTCGTTTGACATTTCTTTTCATACTAGAACTGTCAAAAAGTAACCTCATAATCCATTCTGTTTACGTTGCTTCAGAGGAGCTTTTATTGAATTGTTTTGGGTTTATTTGGAAAAGTTATTCGAGTGTTTAATATATAAATAACGGAAATATCATGTGTGACGAATATGAACTGTTTGAGTTCCTAGAAAGTGACTTTTCACATCAAAATAGGGAATCAAGGAACAAAAGAAAACGACTTCGTGATCAATGTAATCCGTTCGATATGGATGATGCGCAATTCATACAACGATATCGACTTAGCAAAGATTTGGTACGGAATCTTTGTGAGGAGCTGAGACCGCACATGTTAGGGCCTACAAAATCCACGGATTTATCAGTGGAGACTAAAGTATTTGTTTTGTTTTTACTATGAGACCTTAACATATCATAATATTATGAACTTAGAGTTTTAACTAAACATTATTCTCTTTTTAGGTTTTGGTAGCAATGTCATTTTTTGCTACTGGCTCCTATCAACGCCCCACAGGTGATATAGGCTCTCATTCAATATCCCAGGCAACAGTTTCAACAGTAATTAAGCAAATCTCATCCACTGAACTATAATAATTACAATTGTATGAATATTATAACATGTTAAAAACGAAATATTAATTAAAGACACTGAATAACACTTACGCCATATTTTTGTTTATACTCCGGACCTAAGACGGCCCACTGACCAATCTTACGAATGCAAGTATGTTTTAAATAAACAAAGATAGTTTGTAAAACAATAATAATATGTTCTATTGAAGTGGTAGAATTTCCCGCTGAACTTCAAGTGGATTACGTTCGGAAACATAATCTCGCGTTACAATTTACAAACACAAAATTATGATATGAATTAATTATATAGCACAATAGGTATACATTGCGTTCATATTTTAACCTACTTCTATACTAGATTCATATTTATTTATTATTATTATCATAAAATACGTGATCTAAATAAAACCGTAACTTGCCGCTAAATATTTAATTGTGTTTCTGAACGTAACGGCAGAGAATTACAAGCCAGCCATAGACAAACTACCCAGCGTGAAGTCGGTCAGAATTAGGAACGTCATAATACGAAATCTAACCAGCCAGTGAAATGAATTGCCTGGAACTTGCCTGGTTTTTTAAAAGTTCGTAATAGGCCCCCTGGGATTAGCTGCCTGCGTATTTAAAGTGAGCTCGTTCCATCTTACTAACATACCTGTTGTGTTGTCCTTTAGCGGATTTAGTTTCTTGAAGTCAAGTGAAGTTCCTAAATTTCTATTTGTGTCTATTGTGCCTAACCATAATTATTTTCGAAAGAGATCTAAATAGTATAGGCAAAGCACAAATTAGCTTAATTAATATCACTTATCTGTAGACTTACCGCCACATTGAATTAATGCACATTTGATTACCTACAGTTTAATAATTCTCTTACCGTTACGCAAACCAAGTAATACCTAAAAAACTATTCCACTATTATCGATTCTTTATCCTTTTTATCACTCACTTCAACCTTTATATCACTTACATACTAAATATTTCCCGAGTTAACCGTAAACTTATGACCCGTGGTCGTTTCATCGTACGAGTAATTAGTTGTTTTTATCAGTTTACTAAGACGCACGGAATTAATTGGTCAAGGACAGCTAATGAGACAATTGATTTTCTATTGTTTGACTCCGAATCGGTGTCGCGCGGGGCTTAACAGGTTAACCGGTAAGTCCCTGTTGGCTCCGAATAGGGGTCACACTCCTCCAACCTTCAGGCCCCACTGACTCCGAATAGGAGTTTTTGGCCACGCGGTTTGCAACTCTATAATATATAACGTACAATAAGTGCTCATTCGCGGAACTTAAAAAAATATTAAAAATGGTAAAACACTTTAGTAAACCTATTTGTCATCATGAAATCTTTGTTTAATTTATCATAAACAGTATTAATAAAGTGAAAATGTATATAGTTTTTATTTTTAATGTTAAAGAATTACGAAAATATTCCAAGTTATTGTAAAATACTTAGATTAAGATACTCGTAATTTAAAACTTTTCATTATGTGGAATTTTAATTTATTTTTAAATAGGGGAAAAAATTGTATTTTTCTTAATATCTTTCGGAATTCGTTATACATTTTGGCACCCTCATACTTAATATTTCTAGTACCGTAGTTTGTTCGTGGTCTACTGGTAGTCAGATAGGAAACGCCGACCTCATCTAGTTTAAAAAAATATGTTTGACGTGTAAAAGTGTTTGTAAAAACCTACTTACAAAAATAAAATCATTTATCATTTATCGTCAGCATTTCTCAGTAACCGGGTCTGAAGTCCGAGAAAATTCTCGGACTTCCTTTCTTGCTTTTAATAATTCTATCTCTATGTTTTTTTCTTCTTCTTCCTTTTCTTCTAATGCAGTCGTATTGCGGGCACTTAAGATTTGTTTTCTTCTACTTATTGAATCGATACTATTTTTCTTTTCTGGTTTGTATTTGTGTATTTCCAGGTATATAATTATGTTTGTGATCAGACAGTAGAATTGACGATGGCTAGATGGAATATATTATTTTTGAGATTGGTGCTGATATGGTCAAGGATTGTTTTGGTACTCTGTGTCTCTTTTGAGCAAAATGTAGTTTATTTTATTCAGAATTTTAAATCTATTTTCTTGTAGTGTCATTTTGTAGTTGAAATCTCCGAATACGATTGCCCGTTTTTGTTTTTGCAGCTTCTGCGAGAAGATTTCTAGAAAATGTTCATTGTTAGTTCTCTCCGACTTGTAAATAGCAGCAATGTCTCAAGAAAATCTGATGAGATGTATCCATAGGAAATGGTTATCATATTCATATAGTTTTTCGATGAGGTTGTGCTGAAGACTGGTATGTACATAAATCGAAACGCCCCCTCTTCTTTCACTGGTGCGGTAATTGTAGTAAAGTGTAGCCCGATAGCAGAATACTCTCAGCTTCAGATTCGCTTTTTATCCATGTTTCCGTCAGTAATATTAAGTGTAAAGTGCTTGGGACAGATTGGATTATGCATTTCAGTTCGTCTAGTTTCTCTGGGCTGACTATATTGCGTACGTTAGCGTATAAACTTATTAGGGATTTCTTATTGTTGTTAATATTAGCGTGAGTATTCGAAAGTTGGTATGTGAGATTACTTAGGGGTGCATCTCTTGGTCTCCTGTGAAGCAGCGAGCCTCTTTGCCGGATTGCCATAGGATCTGGAGGCAAAAGTCCTCGCGCACATATGGGAGTGGCGCGAGGAGGCGAAACGCCGGGGCGTAACTCGGCTGCCGCGAGAAATCGCGGCACAGCGGACGGAGCTCCGTTATCTCATGTCGCCATGAGATCCCTCATGGCGACAGGTCCTCACCGGACACGGCAGCTTCGGGAGGTTCCTGTGTCGGATAAGGCGGGAGGAAGCACCCGGGTGTCACCACTGTGTGGATCGCACGGGGGACACGGTGGAGCATATGGTGGAGGTCTGCCCGGCTTGGGCAGAGCACCGCCGTGTCCTCGTGGAGGCGATCGGCGGCAGAGATCTCTCCGTCCGACCCTGGTTCAGGCCATGGTACGGAGCGAGAGGGCCTGGGTAGTCGTCACCTCCTTCTGCGAAGCAGTAATGCTCACGAAGAAGGAGGCGGGACGCTTGAGGGAAAGGCAAATTTCACGCCGTCTCGCCCCTAGCCGCCACAGGAGACGCCCTGGGCGTCGGGAATCTCGGGCGGATTTCCGGCCACCGTAGGCGTGGGCTTGCGGACGGTGAGCAATGGGTAGCTCACAATCCGGTAAGGACCAGGCCCGAGTCGACGGCGCGTTGTATTCCACGTGCGCCTCAAAGAGATGTCATCAGCACAAATGTAGGGGTCCACTAGGGCCCATGCCTGCCGGGGTCGCGGGAAGGTACTAAAGGGTCACCGAGGCCCCTGGCAACACAGGCAACAGGAAGGAATACGGGTGGGTTTAAGTCAGTAAGAGTCTGACACACCCTCCCGCTCCGCCCAGAGCGGGAGAAGTTATTTGATAATTTCCCACCCACCTAAAAAAAAAGGGGTGCATCTCTTAGGTCAACTTCTGTTTGCGTCAGTTTTTTGGTGGATTTTTGAATATTTTAGGAACACCCTTGATATATTTGATGGCAAGGTTTTCCTCACCTTCTTCTGTTCTTTTATTTAGTTCATCGTGTAATTTTAACATTTCCTCTTTCTGTAATTGTGTTTGATCGGAGTAACATTTGATGTTTTTAATATCTTTTAAATGTCATTTTTATCACGAAGTATTGATTTAGCCATATCCACAGTAGCAAAACAAACTTTTGTGGGACGTGATTTATTACTGTTGTACTTTCCCAATTGATAACATTTTGTAGTATCGACACAATCATTTAACTTAATGATTTTTATAACTTCTTGTTCGGCGTATTTGCTTCTTTCGGCCGAATCCCCTGAGTTTATTTCTTGTAAGCGACTATGTTTTTCTCCCCTTGGAAGCGCTCATGGATCTCAGAGATCACGTTTTTATGTAGAAAGATACACTGTAGACTGTATTGCCAGAGGTGGAAGTTTTCAATTTACGGACATAATTTTCCAGGTCAGCAATTTTATTCACCAAATCAATTTTTTAAGATTTGATTTGGCTAATAAATTATTCATCCTATTTTGTTCCAATAATAGTTGATCAGTAGTAATTTTAATTTGAGAGGTTTGTTACTATCGAAACTTGTTAAGATATTTTGTTTAATTTGTCAGTTTGGGACATATTAGTTAAAATCGAAATTATTTTAGTCTCAAATTGATGGTGGTTACGGGAGAACTGTCTTCGCTGATCGCTGCATGTACGAACTGAATACAATATGAACGTGCCAGCGTTCCTACAAGCTGCTATACTCCAATAATTTGTCATACACTGTTTAGACTATCCAAAAAAAAAATCAAAATGTTGCCTATTTCTATAAGACGGTGAACGGTAGATTGTAATATTAGGACTCACAATAGACACACACATCTCATGGAAGCCCCACGTAAAAAAGTACGATCAAAACTGTCTAAATTCACCTACGTACTTCGAGAAGTCAAAAAAACTACCGACTTGCAAACAGCACTTACTACTTATTATGCTTACGCACATGCATAGCTCAGCTATGGCATTATGATGTGGGGGAATAGCACAGACACGCCTACGCTTTTTATTCTCCAGAAGAAATTAACTCGGATCATTGTCAACATAGAGCAGACCGATAGCTGTAAACCCTTTTTTATAAAACATAAAATACTCACCTTACTATCTGTCTATGCTCAGCTATGGCATTATGATGTGGGGGAATAGCACAGACACGCCTACGCTTTTTATTCTCCAGAAGAAATTAACTCGGATCATTGTCAACATAGAGCAGAACGATAGCTGTAAACCCTTTTTTATAAAACATAAAATACTCACCTTACCATCTGTCTATGTCCTGGAAATATGCAAATTTGTAAGAAAATACATTAAATTTTTACAACCCGTGGCGATAAACATACCGACCGATCTGTCAGATACAAAAATATGTTAATACTATCCTCTTCGCGCATGAAACTACATTCCAATAGCCCCTATGTAATGTCCATAAAAATATTTAATAAACTACCAGATGCATTAAAAGATGAGATCAGCGATACGACATTTATAAGTAAACTCAAGCAAATATTAATTGAAAAAGCATACTACACAATAAACGAATACATACATGACAAAAAAAATTACTTAATACAAGCAGACACTATTCACGATTAATCATAGATTCATTTATATATACATAGATAAATATAATATGTTTAATTGACCTGACCAAATAATTAAGATGTATGTGATATATAACTGATCTTAACAAAACAAAATATTTTTTTTATATTGACTTACTTAATGTTAATAGTGTATTTAAAATGTTAAAAATTATTAATTGATATTTTTTTTTCCTAATTTTATTTTATTTTAAGAATTATTTTAATTTTAATTTTTTGTTGTGCCCGACAGGATCCGTACATTAGCTCTAAGCCTTTGTAACACGTTTAAAACATTATGGAATGCAAATAAAGATATGAATATGAATATGAATAACTCGTGCCAGTTTCTGATCTACATAACAGATCAGACAGGTAGCAAAATCAAAATCAAAATCAAAAGTCATTTATTCAAACTAGGCTGAAAATCAGCACTTTTCGAACGTCAAAGTTACATAAGACAGTCCCCCAAAAATGCCCGCCCGTCACCACTTCCTAGTGCTTTAGCTGGGAAGAAGAAGTGGTGGAACAAACTCCCCAGCAGCACGTCTGTCTGTTTAGTTATATAAACTTGATTTTATACAAATCGTATGCAAAGTAATTAACATTACGAAACACAAAACATTGGATTAAATTACACACTTGCCATACGTTAGCTAGCACGCGCCAGTATACCAACAAAACAATGAACAAACTGAGCATCCATAAATAAATGAGCATCCATAAATACTGCTTCAGTTATAAGTTTAACTTAATTGTCAATCTTTGAATTAACATATTTATTAATTACAACATGTTTCATAAAATTAATTGGTAATATTAAACGCAAATTAATACTAGAATAGATTTATTCACTTTCTATTACACTTTCTCACCAGCCTTAGCTCAACGTTCGAAAACGCGGGGACCTCGACACAGACTACTGTCAAACGTCGTAGTGACGTTCCGATAACGCGCGACAACTAGTGTTGTTTTACGTAGATCGATTTTCTTCATCTAACAGCTCGGCCATCCTGCAGTCCTTCGGTCCCCGAAGGAGATTGTCCTCAGCTTGGCACGCCAGCTCAGCCGCATGCTCGCTGCAGGATTCCACCGGTGATCTTCACCATTTTCGGCAAGAGATTTCAACGCTGTGAGGCCCCGAAGGCAAGCGTAAAACAAAGTTATGTTATAAGGCCCCGAAGGCAAAGACTGAATACCCGACAGATAAGCCCCTTAGGTAAGTCTTATATATTATGTGCTGTAAGGCTCCGAAAGCAAGCACGTTAGTAAACGCTGCGAGGCCCCGAAGGCAAGCGTAAAACCAAGGTTATATTATAAGGCCCCGAAGGCAGACTGTATACCCGACAGTTAGGCCCCTTAGGCAAGTCTTAGGTATTATGTTTGCAATTCAGGCCCCGTAGGCAATCGTCTGATGGTTGACGTATGTGTGCTGTAAGGCTCCGGAAGTAAGCACGTTAGTAAACGCTGTGTAGGCCCCGCTAGGCAAGCGTTTGATGGTTAAATTGCAGAGGCGCGTGCTATAAGGCTCCGTAAGCAAGCACTTAGGTGAACGCTGTGTAGGCCCCGTAGGCAAGAGTGATGGTAGAGTTGGAGATAATTTGTGCTTTAAGGCTCCGTAAGCAAGCACTTAGGTGAACGCTGTGTAGGCCCCGTAGGCAAGCGTGATGGTTAGGCCCCTGAGGCATACGTCCGTCATGATATATAAAAGGAAACAGATTGCATGGCAATCAATACAAGAGCAACTCACGACTGCTCTGCCAGATCCTCATCAGATGAGGAGTCCCGGCGTCTATGATACCAAATCTTAATTTTATCACGGGCAACTATATTTTTGTACGCTCGTTTACCCTTCGCGTACGATGTGACCTCATAGCGGTGGTTAGGTAATACAGCTGTAACCCTGTATGGCCCTGCGTATCGCTGGACGAGTTTTACGCTTGTTAGACCAGGACGTAATATTTTCCGCTCTAGCATAACCGACTGACCCATAAGTAGAGGTTCTACAACTCGCCGATCTTTATCATAACGTGTTTTCATCTGAGCTGCATTTGTTTCAATAGTTTGGGCAGCTTCGCCTCGAGAAGTCGATACGTTTTCACTGTAGACTGCCCCCTGCAAATCATTCGGTAAACGGGGTCTTAAGCCACACAGCAACTCTAAAGGTGACTTGCCTGTCCCTTGACTTACCGTCGAGTTTAAACCTAATTGAACCTTTGGCAAGTAGGCATCCCATCCTTTTTGATTATAACCCATGTTGGCTGACAGAGAATTTAATATCGTTTGGTTCAGACGTTCGACACATGTTTGATGGCGTTGTTGTCGCAAAATTGTCTGAACTCTTTACCCGTGAATGCTGTGCCTCGGTCACTATCAATTCGTTCGGGATATCCAAATGTGTGGCTCAGTTTACTTAACGCGGTAATTACGCCTTTGGCATTCGCTGTTGCAACGGCTTCTAACCACACGAATTTAGTGAATCCATCGATAACCGCAAAAATATATGTTTTCCCATTACTCTTACAAAAGGGGCCCAGGTGGTCCACATGTAAAGTGTGGAAGGGCACGGCCACCTTCGGGATAGGGTGTATTAAACCCGGTTGTTTCCCAGTTGGTTTCTTCGTGAATTGGCATCCTAGACAACTTGCCACATATTTTGTCACATATTTTCTCATCTTTAGAAACCAATATTTAGCTCGTATTGCTTCAAGACACTTTTCAGTTCCCAGATGCCCATGTTCGTCATGATAAATGTTCATAATATGGAATCTCGAACTCTTAGGTAAAACTGGTCTCAACTCATTCTCTATTACACGACACAACCGTCCGTCTACGACTCTATAATCTTTCGATAGTCCCTCCTTCTTTTCTTGTTGACCTCTTGTTCTAGTTTCAAATTCAGAAGCAATGCTTGAATTTCCTTATCGCCATCCTGTAACGCATCAATTAGATCCTTTTCCTGTATGTGGTGCACTGCCGTAGGGTTTCTGCTCAGGGCGTCTACGTGCACCATAGAAGTCCCGGGTCGGTGGTCAACTTCAAAATTGTACTCTTGTAGATCGATCCACCAACGGGCGATCCGTGGTGACAAGTCCCTTTTCATCCAAGCCATCCGTATGGCTGAGCAATCAGTCACGATTCGAAACTGAACGCCAGCAAGGTATACTTTGAAAAAATTGACAGCAAACACCACAGCGAGAGCTTCCAATTCGAAACTGTGGTACCTTTGTTCTGTTTCTGCTGTTTGTCGGCCAGCGTAAGCGACAACCTTCATTTCACCATTTGGTTGTCGTTGAAGGAGAACACCATCGAGTCCTGCTTTTGATGCATCGGTGTGCACTTGGGTTTCCCTGTCCGGATGATAAATTGCCAGCACTGGATCAGAGGTAAGGATATCCTTTAGAGTTTTTAGGGCTTGATCTTGTTCAGGTCCCCAGCGCCACTCCACGGCCTTTTTCGTGAGCAGGGTGAGCGGTCGTGCAATGCTCGCAAAGTTCCTAATAAATTTCCGAAAGTAACTGGCGAGACCGAGGAACTGCCGCATCTCATGCACATTTGTAGGTGTTGGAAACTGCCATAATTTTGTGAGGTGAAGGTCTTATCTCACCACCAGATATTTTCATGGCCCAAGTATTCAACGCTGTTCGTGAGAAATGAACATTTGGTTTTCTTTAGTTTGACACCTGCATTTGCGATCAAGGTTAGCATCTGCTCTAAATTAGCAAGACATTCCTCGGTATCCTTGCCCCAGACAATGACATCATCTATATACACCTCAGCGCACACATGAATTACCGGCTCCAGAATGTCGTTCATGGCCCTTTGGAATACTGCTGGGGCATTGCAGAGGCCAAAACTCATCATCTTATATTGGTAATGGCCATCCGGCGTAGCAAATCCAGTAAGTGGTCTTGAATCCTCCGCAATTTTGATTTGGTGGTAGCCATTGGCCAGATCTAAGCAACAGAATACCGACTGGCCCACCAAGCTGTCTAATAGGTCTTGTATGACTGGTAAAGGGTATCGTTCCTTTTCGGTGATCTTATTAAGTGCTCTGTAGTCTATGCACTACCGATGTCCTCCATCTTTCTCTTTCACAAGCACTACAGGGCTTGCAAAAGGGGATTTAGAGATTTCGATGAACCCCGCCTTGAGCAGTTCGGTAATGATATTTCTTATAATTTCCCTTTCATGGAATGACACTCGGTACGGCTTGTAATTTATAATTCTGTCTCTTGTTAGCTTTATGCTCATTTCTACACTGCAATTACCCAATGTCATTCCATTACCAGAAAAGCAGTGCTCATACTTGGTTAGCAGTTTGTTCAAGGAGGCCTTCTGATTTTCATTTAAATGGTCGCCCACCTTAATATTATCACAACATTGGGCTTCCAATTCTGCTCTGGCAACACAGTCCTTTTCTTTTAATTCCAGAGTCCGGTTTGTCTTGTTGATAAGTTTTATAAAAGCCTGACCATCATGTAATTCAACACTGTCGCCTATAACATCCTTCTCGCACAGTGGTTTTCTTTGTTCACTCAGCTTGATACACATAACACCATCAACAACAGGATCTGGTCTCACCAACACTTTGTTGACGCCAGGGGTAAGTTTTGTATCAGCTTGTGGATACAACCGTATCTTGCCAAAAGAATTACACAATTCAGTCACTTGAAATGTAATTTCATTTTCATATATGTTAAGCTCAGTTGGGGTTTTTACAACAACTACGTTCAGCGATTCTGTGAAAGGCTGTCCTATGAGTACATCAACTTCTTGTAGGTTATCTTGCACAACGTAGAATTGATTGACCTTCTCCACACCATCAACTACAAGAGAAGTTGAAACAAATCCCAATGGTGTTGTTAATGCGTCTCCATATCCCTTTATAACAGTTTCATCGTTGGGCATCAGCACCAAGTCCTGTCTCTCAAAGAAACTCTGTTTCATGGTATTACAAGAGCTACCAAAATCTATAAAAGCATTTGCCGGAGCTCCATTAACAAGCACACCCTTGAAGTACTTCCTGTCACAGCATACAGTTTTGACCTTGTGTACTAAACGGTTTTGCGAACCCGTTTTAGATTTCTTCCTGCATTCCTCCAGTGTGTGACCATCAATATTACAGAAGGAACAATGTTTGCTCTGATTTTTCCTTTTGAAACACTCAGCTTCAGTATGACCTGGCCTTTCACAAAATGCGCATTTCGGTGCTCCTTATTTTTGTGTATTTTATTAGTATTGTCTTTGTTTTTGCGACATCTGCTTGCTTTGTGACCAGGTTTGCCACAAGAGAAACACTTTGTCACCCTGTCTGGTCCATGATTATTTTTCAAGAATGTTTCAGGTTTGTCTTGCTCTTTACTAGCAGCTGAAGTGTTGATACTAGCCAAGTACTGAAGTAAGGAATTGGTGTCCCGGCACCCATCTGATTTAGCACCAATCTCCAATAGTTGGTTCCCAAATGTACCTATGACAGCTTCAGTAATGATCTCATCGCTTAACTGGCATGTCATTCCAATCCCGATTTTAGTATAATAAAATTCAATCGGGTCTTCATTAGGCTTCCTGACTCGGTTCACTAATTTTCTTATTTGTGATAGTTTATTTTTAGTGAATGGGAATGCTTTAATCAACTTTTCCTTCCACTCGGCCCAACTTATTTCATAGGATGCTTGGTGTTCATACCAACTCTTCGCATAGCCAACAAGTTTAGAGGTACAGTTATATATAAGTGTGCGTTCGTCCCAACCATGCATATTGGCAATTCCTTCCAAGTTCTGGATCCAATGGTCAACAGAGACCGGAGAAGTATGTGGGTCAAACACAGGTATAAAATCATTGCGACCCATGTAGCGAACTATGGTTGGCTGGGATATATTTTCAGTATGATAGTTAGTTTCCTTTCTCAATTCTCTTATGGATCAATCTCCAAAACGGGCGTATTCATGTGATCGCTCTGGTGCTTTTCAGATATTGGTATTTAATGGTAATTATGTATCTCATTAAAAATAATGATATTTAAATAGTGTATTTTTACTATTGGCCTTCAATTTACACAAACAGTTATGGAAATATTTAAGTTCAAAAAAATTCGCGACCAGAGCAATCATAATTGGTGTCAGAGCGATCATAAATGGTGAAATCAGTGAAACAAAAAAATTAATATTGATAAAATATTATTTATTTTAGCCGTTTTCAGTCATATTCAGTGTACGTGTAATAAGATTATTATGTAAGAGAAATGTATTATTTTAGAAAAAGGTCAAGGCATATTATCAGTCATACATATCAAAAATACGGAATATTTTATATAAAATAATTGCTATAATAACAAATTAACATGATTATAAAAATCAACTTTGGGCTTAGTTTCATTGATTTGGACTTAAGTCCAAACAATGTGATTTTGTTGAGTGATTTAAATCACTTCTAGGTAAATGAGACAAAATTAAAAACCTTTTGAAATCATAGACTTCTTTGAGACGTATGTGATATGTTGCTAATTGTGCTTTGTGGACTACCGGGACAGATGCTGGAGGAAGCACTGCCAATGCATGTTAGTTCGTTTGCTCGTTCAGTATCTTGCGATAGCCGCTGAGTTCTTGTTATTCTTCTTAGTTTACTAACCGGTGACGCGGGTGAATCAAAATAAGAGAAATTTTCGTATTCTTTAAAGGTCTCTGGAAGACAGGAACTTGTCTGAGAATGAACTTTTACACGATTAATAATGTTAAACTCATTTTCAACATCTTGTGTTACAGTTTGCAGTATCTCTTTGTTTTGTTACATTGTTGGTGCTTAAGGTTGGAGATGATTAAGGCACATTTGAAATAGGATCACGGTTCTTCATTTATTGGGAGCTCATCAGTTGCTGGTAACTTATCCACTTTTTTCTTTAAATAATATCGCCGAGAACTCTGCCTGCTTTTCTTCCTACGAACCTTTTGCTGGCTTGGAGTCAAATCACTCATTGGTAGTACTGTGCCCCGAGCTTTTTTCCTTTGGTAGCTCTCTCTTGACTTTACAAGCCATTGTGCGTATAGTACTGGATAATTTTTTATCTTGGCCATTCTACGACGCTCAGCCAATTTCTTCCTAAGACGTTTTTCTTCAATAGATAATTTATTTCGAGGCATGATTTCAATCTACAACAATAGTTGCCATTAAATTTTTGAGAAGAAAGGGTTACAGTTGTGGTTAGCTAAATATCAATATAATAATATCATCGTGGTAAAATACGTCAAAATCTGTTTATGGGTTTAGGTTACCCAAAGAAACCCAGGAAAGGTTATAAATTAAAGGTTATATGCATAGTTCATCGTTTGGTATTGTTACAGTCCGGTACTACTACTTAAAATAGATTTATAACGTACAATTAATGCAAAATATCATCGCTCTGGTCTTTTTGGGCAGAGCAATCACAGCCATAGCGATCAGAAAAAGTCACAAATTCATAAATATAGCCGAATTTAAAAGCAGTAGAAAGTTGTGATTACGTCTCATAAAAAACATCATAACGATCACTTAATTCACATAACAAACACTTTCACAAGCTTACTATTCAATTTAGATAATGTGCCATAGCAATCATAAAATTCGAGAACCAAATCCAGAGTAATCATAAACTTACCTTCGTAATGTTGGAGCGCGGGAACGTGGCACAATGGTATTCTCCTCGGCGGTTAGACCACTACTGGCGTTGCCCCGTGCGAGAGGAATAGAGTGTCTATAACGCGTAACTAGGGATGAGCGCGATGTTTTACCTCAGCGCAGAGCGATGAGATAAAATGCCCGGTCACGATTTTAAATTCAATTTGTGGCAAAAGTATTGTTAATATAACCAAAAATATTTCATTACTATGAAGATTAACTATTTGTTATGTAATCTAAATAAGTTGTTTAATATGAACCTTCTCAATAAAAAGTTAAAGAATATTTTTTTCATTCAATCGGGAGTTGAGTCAACCCAGAGCGATCAGGATTTTAAGGTTTAAGATTTTTTTTTTTATATTTAAAATAAACTGATTCATAATATTAGCCTTGTATCATGTAGATTAGACACCGAACTGTATATAAAAAAATATTTTGAAAACGTTTTTCAATTTTAAAATGGGTTTATCCAGCCCGACACGAAAAAAAATGCCTCTGGAGATCGACCCTTATCAGCCCCTCCAAGGCCTCTATCCTACTGTTTGTCTTCTTTAAATTGTTCTTATAATTTTTTGTTTTTTTCCCATCACTTGAGCTTGAAGAGGTAGAACTAGGAGACCTATGCCTCTTCCCTCTCTACCCATTGTTATAATTGAGATAAGGTTTAAATAATAAATTTAACAGTATTATCACTGAAATACACTATAAGTTACAACTTGTCCCTATAAAAGTTTGTACACTTCACACCAAAATAATAGAAATTGGTTTAATTTATATTTCACAACAAGGGTCTGTTTGTAATTGTTTTGTTTTATTTTTTCTTCCTTTAATTATCACTGTAATTAGTTTAGGTTTGCGTTGGTATAACTTTAAAACGTCCTTTAGATAATATGAAGTCAAAATCACAGTCTATTATTATAAAATGTATGGATTGACCTCACCAAAGAGTTGAAGCATTTGAAGATTGCAAGCAGGTAAAATAGCGTGCACCACACAATCCTCGGCCTCGGGGTTTATCAACCAAAGCGCAAAGCCTGGCTATCTCACCCAAAACCGGAAAATTCAACGAACAAGCCGGCGCATCAGGGGCGCGACTTGACACAACTTGTTCCGTGCGTAAGCGTTTCACACCACACAAAATGATTATATAATGTTAGATTGGGCACTAAAAGAGTTAGTAAGGCATATTTACATTAAAGAGCATCCATTTTGCAATACGATTTTAACGTTTATCCTCTTTTACAAGCACAACGGAACGCTATTCACAAAGTAGGTACTTTTCTTTAGTAAAAATCCTATAAATTACTTTATAAGCGTAAGTAAATCTCACTTCTGAATACTATTAAACGCAAATTAATACTAGAATAGATTTATTCACTTTCTATTACACTTTCTCACCAGCCTTAGCTCAACGTTCGAAAACGCGGGGACCTCGACACAGACTACTGTCAAACGTCGTAGTGACGTTCCGATAACGCGCGACAACTAGTGTTGTTTTACGTAGATCGATTTTCTTCATCTAACAGTAAATAAATAAAAAGATGTGATGGTTAAGAATAAAACAAAATTGGACGTATTTTGTTTATTAACAGTAATGATCAGCAGAAGTCATTTCCAGCAAAAAAAAAATAACATTTAAGAAATCGAGATCTTATGTCTTCTACAGCCGATTTTCGATCCACCGTGCGTCGTCGGCATACAGCGTGAGCGTCGCTTTTATAGTGGTGGGGATGTCGTCGGAGTAACTTGAGTAATACGCTGGCAACATGCAGCTGCCCTGCGGCCAGCACCGGGCGGGCGCTTGATTGCACTCCGTCGACCAACACCTTGAATTTTCTTTGGGAAAAAAATATAGAGACCACCTGTAGGACGCGACGGGACGCGCCTGACGTGGCCAGCTTATATATCATGCCGTCGTACCATACATGGTCGGCATGATGACGCGCCCTTCCTTCAACGAGGCTGGATCAACCTCTGTGCGCAGTATCGCCGTGTACAGGCGCACCAGCGCCGCTACCATACGGAACGGCAGCGAACACACACAAAACATTTTCATTCGGTTACCAGTTATCTGATTCGTTTACCTTAGCGGTAAACGTTTGAAGATTGACAAAAACAGAACGTTGTTTCTGTCAATCGTTTGAAGATGACAGAGATGGATCGAATGTGTTTTACATATGTTTAGCGCTAAATTTGTGGTGCAAGCGGCTTTTTATACCTATATTTAATTCGGTTTATTTCTTCTTCAGCTTCTTAGGTGGGACTTCTGTGCGTCCACCAGTCTTAAAGTAGAGACTGAAGAAGACTCCGGTGGCCACCAGCAATATTATTGGGTCAGGCAGAATTATTTGCGCTTTTGCAACACCTGTCCGAATGGTGTGGTTAGGGTTGCTACTTCGTTGCAGAGTCTTACAGGCTCATGCAGTCCCAGGGACCACTCTCGCTCAGAATTGAAGAAGATCGTGAAACTAAGGTATAGTAGGTAATATACAACCAGATGCAATATACTCGTAGCACGTAAACTGTTAACTTTTTGCTACTCTTATCCCTATTGCTCAGGAGTCTAGACAGTACGATGACGGAGACGATAGTGAAAAGGAGGAAGAAGGTAGTCACCTTCTTCCAAGTTGATCTTGTGGACGTCGTGCAGCGGGTTTTAGATTGGGATGAAAAGCAGCATGGCTCTAGGCATGCCTAGCAGAGCCGCGATCACCAAGAACTTCCATTCAGACTTCTTAATAGTTGCATCCCACTGCGCAACTTTCGGTGCCAACCATGACCTTCTTGCGTTGAAGAAGTAGAAGAAACTAGCAGCGAATGCAGTGTGAAAGCCGTCACCACTGGGTTCCAAGTTATCCAGTAGTGACGGTCGTAGATATTTAGGTCAGTGTCTTGCCACGTCCAGTGGACAACCTTGACGGCTGTGATTTCATAGGGGATGTCCACGAGCACTGTTACTAGACCAACTGCGAAAGGTTCGGAGTACTTAGGGAGATTCAATCTGAGCATTGCATATACGGCGTGGTAAATAAATGCGGGATACAAAAGGATTATATGAAGAGGCAATCTAGCTCCCAAGAAGATGATACGGGTCTGACAGTCCTAGAAGTTGCCCTACTCTGGCAGAGCGAAATGCCAGAAATTATCAGTGAAGAGTCCGTGAAGCATCGTGCCTAACTAGAGCTACGGCCATCCTGAAAGCATGTAGCAACGTGATAAGTCCAGCTAGTGTGTAGACGGCTTGCAAGAGGATGTGTGTGGGATGAACCGCCCACAGCTGTCTGATGTCATTGGTCTGAACCAGCCATTGTAGCCACTTGACGCCTCCACCGGCTTTAGTCGCCATGTTGTTATGCGCGTGCACCACTTCCAAACCTTGTCACCACAATGATTAAACCTAAAATTCTCATACCCTGTGTGTATTATTAGGTCCATAAAGTTTTATGGCGCAGATTGTAAACTCCTTTTTCTGTTGTGCCGATTGTGCGCCCATGGTGCTGCCACTCATCTTTGTGGAGAGCTTTTGTGGTTCCACCTATTGCCGCCGCTCTATGCCGGCGCTAGTGTCGACGAGTGGTTCCTCATTTCCCCATTGCGCTATGGCAGCCAGCGGTATCTTCCCCCGCTTATCTTGTTATTAGCCTGCGCCCTGTCTGAAGCAAGGTCAGCCATAAGGATTTCATCCTGGATCGCCAAGGCCGTGGACTTCTTGCACCTTCCCTTCGCCCCACGTTTTCTTTTCCTCCGCCTCGAGGGGTGGCTTGTCTATCTGAAGGCTCGTTGGCTACCGCTATCAGCATCGTACCATCGGCCTCTATTGGCGTCTCTTTTGTCCTTCCAGTGGCCACTTGGGGCTGAGATGTTGGATGTTGTGTTGTGGCTGAAATGGTGACAGTCCCCGCTTGCCTATTCCTGATCTCCGTCTGGAGCACGGGCACTTTATGTTGCACGCGGGGTGTGGGCGCATGAAGCAGGCTCCTCCCGCGGGCTCGGTTATTTTCATACCACGTGCTCCCCTCCCCATCGTGCACAGGTGAGTGATCGGTGGCGCTGGTGCGTGCCGTGTCGGAAACGTTGGCAGCGGTGGCACAGCGGGCCAACGTTTCCCTTGCCAAGCTACGATCTTAACACCACGCATGTATATGAACACGGTGGTGTTAAAGATAGTGAAGAACGGTGTAGTTATCTTCGTGTTCCTTAGGTGGCAGGATGAGTAAATGAATGTACGAACAGAGAATTCACTTGTGATTTTATTTAATTTTCCAATAGTTACACAATGACACTTAATTATTACATGTGAGTTAACTCGCTATACGATAATACTGACCCGAGTGGGGCTCACGGAACGTCTGGCTCTTGCCGGCGTCCTCTATACATTTTCTATGAATAAATGCTTACATTGCAATTGATGACGCTGTACGGTCGCTACACCACCGTGTTCAGTATTATCGTATCGCGAGTTAACTCACATGTAATAATTAAGTGTCATTGTGTAACTATTGCAAGATTAAATAAAACCACAAGTGAATTCTCTGTTGATACATTCATTTACTCATCCTGCCACCTAAGGAATACGAAGATAACTATATTGGTGACCCCGACGTGATCAAGCAGGAAAAAATATCGCGTTACACATAACTCAGCCGGGCGACTCAACTACCACGTGGAAGGCGCCTTGAATAGTACTTTGAACAATCGCACAATGGCATCAGAAAAGGTGAAAGAGGTGTCGATTGAGGAGCAGCAGGTTACCAGCATCTCAGTATCAGCGCGCATTCCAGATTTATGGCGTGATGAACCCAAGATATGGTTCATACAAACAGAAGCGGCATTGAACCCACAAAAGGCATCCGACGAGGCTAGATACCAGGTCGTGGTGTCCAAACTAGGCAAGGAGGTCTTATTGCAGGTTACATACATATTACTGGACCCACTGGCATCAGGAAAGTACGAGGCACTAAAAACGTGACTATGAAATATTTATGCTCAATCAGAAGTCAGACAAGTGCAGAAACTTATAGGAGAAATGGAACTGGGAGATCAAAAACCGTCGCAGCTGCTGCGGAAAATAAAGGACCTGGCGCGAGAGAAAGTCACGGACGAAACATTGACAGTTCTTTGGAAGAATCATTTGCCCATTACTGTGAGAAGTGTTTTAACAGCAACAGAGTCACAAGACACGGAGATCCTGGCTTCGGTAGCGGACAAAATAATGGAAACAATCACAGCAAAAGATAATATTAGCAAAATAGACGCGGCAAATGAAACGACAGACATAGTTGCTAAAATAAGAAGTCTAGGGGAACGCATCAAGGGATTGGAGAGCCGTAACTCGAGACCAAGGTACAACAACTGGGGAAGTCAAAACTACAGATCAAGATCACGAGACCGCAGCACCAGCAGACGACGAACCCCTCAAGACCCGAATTGGCTTTGCACGTACCACTTTCGCTTCGGACAACGCGCCAATAAATGCGTGGACCCGTGCAACTGGAACAAGCAAAGAGAGAACAAGCCGGAAAACTAGAAGCGGAGCAGAGAGTGGTGGAGATCTATGCCCCAAGAGCGAACCACCGCCTAAGTGTAATGGACATAAATACAGGCATACAATTCCTAATTGACAGTGGCGCAAACGTATCGGTATATCCGCGAAATCTCGTGAGTGTAAAAAGTGCATCGAAAGAATGTGAACCCAATAAGTATAAACTGTACGCAGCAAACGGCACACAAATATAAACATATGGACTGATAACAAAAGAACTAAATTTTAAGCTACGTCGCAACTTTAGATGGGTATTCATTGTAGTTGATGTAAAGCAACCAATAATAGGCGCGGATTTCCTGGTAAAGTATAAGTTTTTGATGACCTAAGCGGCCGCCGATTAATCGATAGCGAAACTCAAATGAAGGTTGTAGGTTGCATTTCCGACTCCAACCAACCCACGATTAAGACGATTCTAGATGATCACCCATACATAGATTTATTAGCAAAGTATTCGAGTTTGACTAAGCAATTTTCATTTAAAGAGGTAACCAAACATAATGTGTGTCATCACATCGAGACCAGCGGCGTACCAGTGCACTCTCGCGCACGCCCACTGCCCCCAGACAGGTATGCTAAAGCTAAGAACGAATTCCAACTCATGCTAGACTTGGGCATCTGCAGGCCCAGTAAAAGCACATGGGCTTGCTCACTACACATAGTCCCATCCAGGATGGTAAAATTAGGCCGTGTGGTGAATAGAATGCTAAACGCCATGACTAAGCCGGATAGGTATCCCGTCCCTAGATTACAAGATTTCACGTACATATTAGCGGGCAAAAAGGTATTCTCTAGCCTAGACATTAACAGGGCCTACAACTGCATTCCAGTAAATAATGATGACATAGAAAAAACAGCAGTTATCACCCCGTTTGGATTATATGAATTTCCCAGAATACCTTTCGGCTTGCGTAACGCAGCCCAAACCTTTCAAAGATTCATGGACCACAGCGTATTACAGGGGTTGGATTTCCCATACTCATTCGCTGATGACATCATCATAGCTTCCGTAGACGCAGCCACGCACAAGCGACACCTAGATGAAGTCTTTAAACGATTTAATGCATTCGGCATCACAATAAATATTTCTAAGTGTTGTTTTGGACAGGAAAAACTAAATTTTCTAGGTTATGAAGTATTCACGGAAGGAATTCGACCTCTGCGGGACAAGGTGAAAGTGATAAGCGATTACCCAAGGCCAAAGACAGTTGAAGAACTACGCAGATACCTAGGTATATTAAACTTTTATAGATCACACATTCCACACGCAGCCCAGGACCAAGCAGAAATTAACAAATACCTCCACAACTCAAAGAAAAAGGACAAGACCATCATCGAATGGACGAAGGAGGCAGAATGCGAATTCGAAAAAAGTAAGATCATTTTACAAAAGGCAGCCTTGTTGGCATATCCATACGCATCAGACAGCAGTGTGGGAGCGGTATTGCAGCAACGTAAAGGTAATAACTGGAGTAAGTTTTTTCTCCAAACAAACGACTCACTGAAGCCCAAAGAAAGTACAGTACATACGACTGAGAGTTATTAGGCATATACCTGGCGATAATACATTTTAGAAAACTAATAGAGGGCCGCGGAGTGGTGATCTACACAGACCACAAACCTTTAGTGTATTTATTTAGTAAATTAGGCAGCAAAAAGGAAACCCCCAGGCGAACCAGGCAAAGAATGTTCATTAGCGAGTTTACAACAAAAATAAAACACATTAGTGGCACTGAGAACGTCACAGCGGATTCACTACCGCGCGTGGAAACAATAAACTGCCCAATAGGTTTCGATTTAGTGGAACTAGCTCGAGCACTAGAAACCGATAAGCAGCTCTCAGAATTATTAAACAGCTCTAGGAACAGTAGTTTGCGTTTTATTCGATAGAAGGTCACAGGCACAGAGTATTACTTTACATATGAAACATCAACGGGTAGGGAACGAATGTACCTACCAGTACAGTTTCGCGATAAAGCAATGGAAACCGTACACAGCATCAGTCACCCGGGTATCAGAACTACCAGGCGCATGATGACTGACCGATATTTCTGGATAGGAATGAACAAAGCCGTCAGTAGGATAGCAATGACATGTATCCGGTGCCAAAAGGCAAAGATACATCGACAGACCCTGTCAGAGTTAGGCCAATTCCCAGACTGCGACCGATTCGAACACAAACACATCGATATCGTTGGACCGCTACCCACCTCACAGGAAGGCTACCGATATCTAATAACAGTATTAGACAGAGCTACCTCATGGCCAGAGGCAATACCAGTATCAGACATATCGGCAAATTCAGTAGCCAAAGTCGTATACGAAAACTTAATCGTTTGTTTCGGCTGCCCCCTGAGACTAACAAGCGACCAGGGCAAGCAATTCGAAAGTGAGATATTCAAACACTTAATGCAATTTTTAAGATTAGAAAAAATACGCACTACTGCTTACCACCCTCAAGGAAACGGAGCTGTGGAAAGAATGCGTAGGTCATTTTAAAAGTAGCACTAAGGGCAAAGCTGAACAACGAAAATTGGTTAGGAGAATTGCCAACAGTTTTGTTAGGATTCAGGGCCGTAACGTTAGTATTTGCGATACTAACGTTAGCACGGCACAAATAGTGTATGGTTCCACTTTAAGATTACCAGGAGAATTTGTGCTGACGGTCCTCTAGGGCCGACGCCTGCTGGGGTCGCGGGAAAGTCTGAAAGGGAAACCGTGGCCTCACGGACACGCGGGACACGGGTGGTTTTAGTTACTAAGAGTCTGACATGCCGAATGACATGTCAGACTCTTACTATCTTAAACCTACTCTCTGCCCAGACCTGTACACACACAGAGAAAACGGTAAAATGCGGTCCGCGCGGTTAAAATTACAACTTTAGTCGTGTAGGATATAAAGTGCTCAGTGGGCCACGAGCTAATCCAAATGAATCGAGCGCTTATAGTGCAGCCATATTTAGGACCGACGCTCGTGCACATTTGAACTATGTAAATTAATGTTTAATGTTTTGAATAATAGAAGTACTAACATGTTGTTTAAGTTAAATTTTACATCGTAATCATCAATCAATATTTTGTGAATGAATTTCAAACAATCCAAATTATTAAAATTAGTAATTTCAACTCTTTTAATACACTCGAGAGCAATGAATTAGGGTCACATAAAGATAATGAAAGTCTCGGAAACTAAGAATGCTAGCTTGCTAAATAAATTGTGTTTATTTAATAGACAATTAAATGTTCCTTAAATGAAAGTAATAAAACTTCTTAGTTACTGTAAAGGTTTGCTATCCAAAATGACAAAATAAAAAAATGGGAATTTTGTAAGTGTATAGAAGACCAGAGGAGCAAGCATGCATCAAAGTGGCCTATGGCAGTGGATCCGTTCTTGTGTGGGTCGGAATTTCTGCGGAGAGTCGCACAGAGATGGTGGTTATAGAAAACGGCAGTATAACCGAAAGATACGTTCACGTACGCAGTCTGGACCTCAACCCAAACGAGTATGCTTAGGACGAGCTCGAACGATGTGTGAGACATCGAAACCCTTCCCCGATCACGCTTTAAGAGTTCAAAGTTGCACTCGTAGAGGAATGGTAGAATATTCCCCAACATCGTATAAGAAACTTAGTGTACAGCAACATTCTGCAGATTTCGTTACTTCTGTCAAATTCATGGTTCTCGGCAATAAAATACAGCTTCGTTTATTAAAGTTAGGTCTCATTATTTTTTTTGGGTGGGTTTAACAAATAACTTCTCCCGCTCTGGGTGGAGCGGGAAGGTGTGTAAGACTCTTACTATATAAAACCCATCCGTGTTCCTTCCGTTGCCTGTGTTTTGTTAGGGGCCTCGGTAACCCTTTCATACTTTCCCGCGACCCCGGCAGGGGGTCTCCTTTACTTACCGTACAGGGTAGAAAAAAAAAAAGAATAGTTATCAACTTTTGTTTCTACATCGTCTTTTATGTCATCAATATCAAATCAATTAATTATTTTCCTGAATTTGAGGTCTCAGTTCTGTTAACATAATTACTACATTACGTTAACAGGACTGAAACATTTAATTCGGGAAGTAATTAAATATCGATTCCACCAACATTATAGTATGAGTTTCATATGCGTAGTTAAAACATTTACGGTCGATTGTCATATCAGGAGGTTCTGTCAGAAACGTATTAAAAATGAAGACAATTCAAAATATTAGACATAAACGTGTAAAAACTATTTTGAATAATAAAGTGGATAAAGATGTGCAGTCGACGCTTTTGCCTTTAAATCTGATGCAATATTATATGTTTTGTCCTAAATATCGCATTAAAAATTATTATATAACTACCAACGGTTTCATCTCTAATTTTATTTCAATGACTGCAACACTGGTATTAATTTTTTTATTCTTACAGCACATGTATGCTGGACTCTCACCAAGATAATATAAAGCCCCCTACTTTTATGTATGTTACAGCTTACTTAAGTATGTTAATACTATTAAGTATCTTAAGTATAATTTTGTGTATCTACTTTTGACATTCTATTTTTAAGGACTGATCAAAACGTTAAGCTCACTTACAGACAAACGTCATCGTCAGTAATCGGCGGCTGACGTTGACTTTTTATATTATACTTTCAACATTAGGGTCAGCGCAGATGGAGCAACAAGATTAATTGACAATGAAACATGACATGACTGAAATAGAGTTGAAAATAGTGTGAAAGACATAATTTTCAGTGTCGTGTATTCACGTAAGCGATATATAAACTCTAGCATGCTTGACCATCCATTGCATCCACCTATCTGACGCAGCAGATTTTACGTGAACATGCTCAAGCAATTTGTGGTTATATCTGCGCTGACCTTTGAACTTACAGTCAGTGGCTGACTAAACCTACCTTTTATCGTTCACATGTTGTTTTATTACAGGATATATCAACTATTGGAGCGCTGTCAGCAGTTGTCTGGATTATAAAGAATTTGATGTATAAAACGATGTTGACCCAGCAATGCGAAAGATTCTATTTATCTACTCAACGTGTTCAAGATTCGTGCGCACAGATTTTAATGTCTAATTGTTCAGGTAATATCTTGTTAAACATAATAATGTGCCAAAAATTAATATCCTGTAAAAACTACAATGTCTACTAACTCTTACTATTTCCTTTATTTTATTTGAAGATAGTATATAAATTATATTTTTAAATATTTTTTTAATAACACATTTAGAAACATAAAAATAGTAGCCCACTGCTATCGGGAACAGAGACCAAGCTACCGGTGGTCAGGATTCCTGATAGAGGAGCCTCGTCGTGTCTAGAAATACCGCTTTCTGGATCAAGCCCTTGATCCACCTGCCTAACGAGCCTCTTCAGGGTCGAGGTCGAGGCTCTTGGCTATTATGCCATTAACAATCACCACTACAATGACTGCTGTATCCACATCCCCCGTTTTGATAACCTCGCAAGACAGGTCAAGATATTAAATCTGCTTATCTCTCTTAGTTATAGATCGTCCCAAATACAATGTGATATTGCGAGATTGCGAGACCTGGGTCACGTGGGATACCTATAGTATAGTCATTCCAATTCCACAAGGCTGTATTTCAGAGCAAGTTGCTGATGAATCTATATGCTTCACCAGAACGAACACATGGCGTCATCATCCGGTAGGCGTGCGTCAGCCCCACCTTGGTCCAGTTGTTCCCAAGCCCCATAAACCCACTTTTCATCACTCTGGCATGTGCGATTCTGAGTGTATCCCCCCGCTCTCAGTTTGTACCAAATACGGATAAGGTTTGCCCATGCACAGATCTTCTGCTTCAGAAAGTCTATACGCTCTGTGATGTGGGTCAATGCCCTCCTCACAAAGCGAGGATTAGGGTGAGTAGCGAGAGCTCTGGGCGAGTATTACCCACGCTCAAGCAGATTCACTTTCCGATGAGTGCTCTAGCCTCACGGATACGATGCTTAATCCTGCACTGTCAAGGTGGTATAGCTGGTTTTGGTCGTGAAGCTATATCACTGTTGGGAAATTTCATATGAGCAACATGCCGCTCCAACTGTACAGCACAACATCGAGTGGGTATCGGTGAGGTCTTTACTGCCGTCAAAACAACTTGACAGCTGCGAGTCTAGAGCACACACCAGAGAGCGTCTTGTTTTTCTAGTATATGCGCAAAAGAGGGCCTGCCACGATGGCATTTGCCATTTAGAGAGACCTGGGTCGTAAATTTGGCCCATTGTTCGTCTGACATGCCGCAGATGTGTCCAGCTCATTTCTATTTGGACGTGGCGTTATAATTTCTAATGTAATTATACAAGTATTCCACAGATGAACAGAGAAAACTTTGCAAGAATGTACTCCGCTTGCATCGAGCATCATTTAGCAAGATACGTGTATGCGGTCTGTTCTACGTAGATGCTGCGTTACAATTGAGTCTGATGAGTCTTCTTACCGACTACATTATTGTGTTGCTTCAGTTCGCATTTTTGTAATCACGGCTTATTAAATTGATTTCGGCGTGTTTTAAGGGTTCCGTACCACAAAAGGAAAAACAAAACCCTTATAGAATCACTCGTGTGTCTGTGTGTCTGTCCATCTGCCACAGGCTATTTGCTCCGAATCTATCGGAACGGTGAAGTTGAGAATTTGGTATACATATAAATTTGTTTGACCCAACCACGAACATATAATAAATAATAAATAAAAAGCCTTTTATTTCTTGCTTATTCATAATACAATTTCAATGACAATGTGCATGAAAATTCACTTTTTAAAATTTATTTTACTAATTTTAGTGCATTTATCAATAAAAACCTTGATTATTTCGATATTTAGTAAATAATTATATGTAGTCAAATTAATTTAATTCTCATTTTAAGAAATGATATAATTAAAAATATAAATAAGCTTCATAATATTTTGAAATGGCGTAGTATCTTGTTATAAAGATAAGTAAGTCCTCGCAAATCATTAGGCACTAATTTGTAAAGGATGTCGTCCATTTCGAGGATTTACGTCGTTTTTTGTCTTAATTTTCTTGTTCACTAGTATTAGTTTACCGGCTTTCATATCCTCGGTCCACAGCACTGAGTAATTAATCAGGAAGATCCTAGTTGACATTGATTAATTTTGACGTGCCGTACTTCATCGAGGCTATGGATGCCTAGAGACTCGCTTGCCCGAACTCAGACCTACCTGATAATCCATCTTCCCAGAGACGGTGGGACGAGCCGCTCTGTAAAGTAGTACAGAATAATTTACACTTCTACTACTGCTGCGGAGCGTGCGCGCCTGCTGGATGTGGGTCTGTGGCTTCATGCACTACTACATTACTCTGTTTGACGATACTACTTTCCACCTCGCTACTTCCCTAAGACTAGGAGCTCCATGTTGTTCTCTTCATCGCTGTCACTGTGTCAAATTTGTCAACAGTTTTGGACACCATGGCCTGTCTTGCAGCCGAAATGCTGGTCACTTAGCGTGGCACGCTGACATTAACGAAATCATCCGACGAGCTCTTGTCACCGTCAGCGTTTCAGTTTCAGTTTTAGAACCCAAATGGCCTGGCATGTGACGATGGCAAGAGACCAGACAGCATGTCTTTATTTCCATGGAAGGTGGGTAGGCCACACTAAATGTGGAATGCAACGTGTGTTGATATTCTTGCGCCATCCCATCTTCCTGGCACGGTGTGCTGTGCTGGCGCTGCTGCTGGGGCTGCAGAGAACCTCAAGCGGCTTCAGTATAATAACTTAGTTGGTCATTATATTTTCGAGTCGTTTGGGGTTGAAACCCTCGAGACGTGGGGTCCGAGTGCTCATTGCCTTTTTAAGGAAATCTCCAGATAGCTGGTTGACACTTCTCGTGACCCAAGTGCTGACTTTTACCTTGGCCAGAGGTTAAGCATTGCCATACAACCTGGCAATGCCGCCAGTCTCTTGGGTATATTACCAGTCGACAGCGATGTGGACGAATTTTTCGACGCCATATTTCAGTTTTAGTTAATTTAGAATACAGTTTTGTTATTTTTATTAATTAATTACGGACAAAATGTATATATAAGGTGTATCTATTCATACACGAAATATTTTAAGAGATAGACCTATAGCTGGTACAGTATCTATAGACATGAAAAAAAAAAATATCTAAATGTTTTTTATTTTACGTAATTAATATAATTTTAAAACTGCTCGAGACATTTTGCATAAAACTCAAACTCAAACTCACTTATCACGCATTTATTTAAAATAAACCTATTACAGGCACTTTTGAATTGTCAAGGGTTCGGTCAGTCAGTCAGAAAGATGAAGCTAGTTGCCCATTCCAAAGCGTAGTAGGTACCTATGGAGAAGAACGGGCAAGAAACTCCACGGACACTCTTTTAAATCAACGTATTATGGTTACAAAATATTGTTTACATCATTCATTTTGAAATTATACATGTGAGAACGATGCAAAAGCGTCCGTAATAAAAAAAATACAACAAAAAAAAAAGGAATTCAAAAATTAAAATTTAAATAAGCCGTGGCAGCTAAGAGATGACCAGTTTCTACTGACGGCGCCCGTTCACGAACATGACGCGTGGATCAGCACCATTCAGCTCAACCATTTTGAAGGGAGCTAAATGATCCAACACACGCGCCACCATCAGCGAGACATTAGAGTGAGCACGACATACTCCCAGCCGCCAGGGCACACTCAAGTCAATGAAAGCCGTATCCAGTAAATAAAAACAATAAAAACCTTTACTCCCCATTCTATGAATGACCCGCCCGACGCGGCGAGGGAGGCGCGCGGTGCGCGGCGCCCGCACCGCTTCGAGCGAGGCGTCTCGGCCGGTCTCGGACTCTCGGCTATTCTGTGCCGAGCAGCGTGTTGGTGAGGTTGTGTTCGCATGCATGTCTCCGCGCGACCGCGCAAGCAGTAGTTATTTCGCGTCCTGACAGTTACCGCACTCCGCAGTCTTTGTGCTGCCGAACGCAAACACCTGCCCTCACCTTTTACATGGGACCTAACAATATCACTGCAAACTGTAGCAGACGTATGAAAATACACCTCTGCCTATCTCTACAGGGAACGCAGGCGTGGTGATATTAAAATTAAACCAACGTAGGTAGACTTCATAATTCGATCTAGTCTTATTTTAATAGCTTATCGCTATACAAAAATAATAAATGTGAATTAAATACAAAACCTAAACCTAAGTAGGTACCTACATTATTAAATTCCCTCCTTAAAGTTTTATGAAAAGGAACCTAGGTGATTAAAACAAGGGACATCATCGGGATTTCATACATTTTTGGTCCAAATATGAAAGCCAATAAAAAAATATGCTGTATTCAGTTAGAACTTGTCCCCCTGAGTATTTATTATTAGACACCAAAGCTGTAGGGTCATTGTCTTTGGTTTTATTGGAGTTCAAAAATTCAATATCTTCATACATTTTCAGTGAATTTAACTAACAAAAACAAATGATTTGTCTACCATACCTTGTTGACATTTGAACATTTTTAGTAAGATGCAGTGGTTCTTGACCTATTTCTGACAAGATAACATATATCTCATTTAAACCACTAATGAGTAACAATAGTGGCATAATCGGCTGGGATGCCGGGACTTTTTCCTAAAAAATGGCAATAACAATGGCCGCGCAGGTAAACACTCACGCGAACAATGGAATACGGTGCAGCGAGCAGATGCCCCTCTCTTTCCCGCGCACCACCGCCATCGCGACATGCTCATTCGTTTGCTCGCATTCGCAGTACCGAAAGCAACGCTGCCGTGTATGTCGGTGTGATGCCCACTAGTTCTTGTGCTTTGATTTGTTTTGTTTTTGTTATCTCCGTTGTTAAGTTTGAACATTGCTGCGAGTCATGGCAGAGTTGTGTATCTCGTGCCGTGCATCGACAGAGAATCGGCGAAGATATGATTGGGTTTCCAGAGAAATGCAACATCTTGATATCGCCCAAATAGTGATAGAAGATATAGTAGCTCGACAGTTGGAGCCTACTGCGTTCATTTGTCGACCCTGTTGGCAAAGAACGGAACGAACGCACCAGCGACTTATTCGGGAGACTGAAAAGCAAGCTGATCAAGACCGTGATCCATCGGAAGTTCCAAATCCAAGACCTATTTCGCTGATTTTGCCAGGTCTTCTTCGTGCTCCAAACACCGCAAATAGTTGCATTTTCTAACATTGTACGAATGAATCTCGCCGTCGTGTTCCAGAGAACATAATTTTCCGCATGGTATGGCCGCTACAGCTATTTCGTGCCAGAAAGCGCGCGTGTCTGTAATGAACACGTGGAGCAAAATCTGTGGCATTTACTTCCTGTACAAGACAACTCTTCTGAGGAATTCACTGCAGCTCAAATAATGACTATCGTGTCGATGTTACAAAGACATATTACGGAGGAAATACTTGATCTTGAGCAGTATGAAAATATAGCACCGGCCGAGTTTCATTCTTGGACAAGACTGACTCAAGATCAGTTTACTGAATTATTAGACAGTTTACCAAGTCTGAGAACTAAAAATAATAAAAGAACCGTACTGGCGGCAGTATTAGTCAAGTTAAGAACAGGTGACTCGAACGCGCGGCTTGCTAATATTTTTAAATGTAGCGAAACAGCGTTTCATACGTGGTTAAAAATCGGACGCAACGCTCTGTTAGAAGATTTTGTGCCCTTAAATGTTGGGTTTGACCATATTTCCCGTGAGAATGTAGCACACAGGAACCTTTTTCTACCCAACAATCTGTTTGGGAACCCATTGAGCCCAGAAGATGAAAGGAAAGCGATCACGATTTGTGATGGCACGTACATCTATCTGCAAAAATGTGGAAATTATTTTTTCCAACGCAAGTCTTATAGCCATCACAAATACAGAAACCTCCTAAAACCGTTCCTCTTGGTTTCTTGTGATGGACACATTATCGAATTTAACGGACCATATGCTGCCACCACGTCTGACGCAGATATAATGAATGACATGCTTAATAATGCTGACAGTGCCTTCCACTGGTTTTATAGGAGTGGAGATGTTTTTATTCTGGACCGTGGTTTTTGAGACTCAGCAAGAAATCTGGAATCTTGCGGAGACGTACAACATATGCCTGAAACAAAGTATCCAAATGAGACACAGCTAACCACGGATCAGCCCAAAAAGTCCAGACTGATAACAATCTGTCGTTGGGTGGTTGAAGTGGTCAACGGCAGGTTCAAAAGAGATTTTCGCCTGTTGCGAAATGTATATAATAACAGAGCCCTTCCCAGCACGTTCGTCTATTTCAAGATAGCAGCGGCGATCATAAATCGTTTTCATGTTTTGATTGAAGATAATCCAAATGCTGCTGCGATTTTAGAGATTATCCACCAAAGAATTAATATGCCAAATAGATTGGCAGATCTTGTAATACGCCATAACTACAATCGCAGACGTGCTCAGTTTACTTTAATGACTGCAGATATGCCAGAGTTTGTAGATTTTCCAAGAATGGATGAGAACGAATTATTTTTATTCGCTCTGGGCGTTTATCAACTAAAACAGGCCAAAAGCTATTACGGTGAGCACGTCCTTGACAATGGAGCATTCACAATTGATCTCAGCAATGAGGTATCAAATGAAGACTTGGCGGAATTGCAGGGCAATGATTTATGGATGATAAGAGGCCGACTGCAATCGCGGCATGTTAGAGCAAGACAGTATTATGTCTACATTATAATCGATAGGTCGTTAACAGGCCGACAAGCAATCGCTCACTATTATTGTTCGTGCATCATAGGAAAGCGAACAATTGGATGATGCTCCCATATTATGTGCATTATATGGTACATGAGCCATGCACGACATTTGCCAGCAATAACCCCTCCAGCTTATGGATTGGAGAACATTATTGTTGTACCAGACGACGATGATTTTATAGTATTTAATTAAACAAAATAACCCCTGTATATATATTTTATTTATAATCCTCAAAAACACAAAACAAGATCAACATGTCCAAAATAGGTCAAGAACCAATATATCTTACTAAACGATGTTCAAAATAAAAATATGGTAGAACAAATCATTTGTTTTTGTTTATTAAATTCACTGAAAATGTATGAAGATGTTGAATTTTTGAACTCCAATAAAACCAAGGACAATGACCAGATGATGAGAAATACTCAGGGGGACAAGTTCTAACGGAATACAGCATATTTTTTTACTGGCCGGCACATTAACACTTTCATATTTGGACCAAAAAAGATGATGTCCTTTTAATCCTAATCTACAGTACCTACACATAAACTAGGTAAATACTAATAAACAGCTGATAGGTGCAACTCGAATTGACATAAGTTAATGACCTCTGTGACGTTACGAGTGCGTCGAGTTGTATCCGTCAGCTGATTGTTAGTTGCCTACCTCCCACCTCGTACAGACGCGAACATTAAGAGATCTAACTGCGTGGCGTGGTGGATTTATTTGATCAAAAATCGTACCATAGATCGGCCGACGTAGACATACCTACTTTTGAGTACACGCTGTTTCTCGCCTCGCAGTGGTCGAGTGATAAACGGGATAAATATTGTTCTATTGATCTATTATCTATTGATTCTAATTCCCCATCACACTTCATCAGGCTTTGGACTGGCAAATTATTGATATAATAATTTGTTTAGGTAGGTACCTACTTACCATTAGGTAACGCTATCAATAATAAATTATGAATAATACTTATTATTCTACTTTATTATTATTGTTGTTTGTCGACGTATGTAGTTAGTTGGAAACATGTCGATTCTAAATGAAATTCAGTTATCCCACTGAATAAGGTACGCAGGTGCCTGTTACGAATTACTGTACCAATAATTAGGCGTGTTTAAAAATTAGAATCAACTTATTTACAATAATTTAAAATGTACATACCTAATACCTACGTAGTTATTATTTACACTAAGTGTTGTACAAATTCGCCCTGTTGTTGGACGCAGACGGCTGCACGTTTTATTATGTGTCCTTGCACTTTTAATAATGTGTCTATCACTAGCCATCACTGCTGAAGCGTTCACAATTAAGCCGATTCAAGAACACAGGTCCCAACAGTCTATCGCCTATTAACCCAACCCACACATTAACACTGAACCGGGTCTGGAAATGATCCGGCCTAACAACACGTGGATTTTCTGATGCCCAACAGTGCGCGTTGTGGATGTTAAACAACCCAACACGCGTAAAGGTGGACTCGTCCGTCCACAGGATGCGCCGCGTCGGGTCTTAAAGTAACCAACGGCAAAATTCCACGCGTGAAGTTAAGTCCATCAGCTTTAGTTCTTGCACCCTCGTGAAGTGGAACGGGTGCTTCCCCTCACTCCGCAGAAGGCGCCAAACGGTCATGTTCTGGTACTCCTGGTTGGTATACCTGTAGTTAGGCATTGTTGTTTCTTGCCCGAAGCCCGACGCGTGTTAACTGTGGCGCGTGCGGTGCACAGAACACTATTTCGTGCGGTACGACTCGCGGATTATGTGGGACTGAGAGGTGCGGGCAGGGAAGGGAGGCGCCTGCGCGCCTGGCGCACACGGCGCTAGCTTCTACTCTTTGATCATTAATAAAAGCCGCGCGCCAAAATATCGCTTCAATGACAGTAAATAGTACGTAGAAACTAGCGTAATGGATGTTAAAAATAAGAAGGAGCCAGTATTTATTGTGTCAAGTAATATTTAATTATTTAATTTTTTAAATAATACAGTTAGATAAAAATTTATTTTTCGTGTCTATAGGTTCTGTACCAGCTGTAGGACTATCTCTTAAAATATTTCGTGTATGAATAGATACACCTTATATACAAAAAAAAGCAGCATCGTTAAAAAATATCACAAAAACAGAACATCAGTTAGGGATCGAACTCACGAGCCGTGGCTTACAGGGTGAACATGAAACAGGCTGTTTACTTTGCTGAAAATTTGACTTGCCGTAGTAGGAGATAAGCAGGGGCGTACCGTCCATAGAGGCAATTAGGGCTAGCCTACCCTACCAACAACGCCAAATGCATTTATTTTAACTATGTAATACAATAATACAAAATATTAAAAAAAAAGTTAAACTCCTGTTGAAACTCTTATAGCAACTTGTCGCAGACGCCACGTGACTCACAGTTCGACGGAGCATACGTACGCAAGACAAGGATTCGTTTCGCCTACATTCCGTTCATAAATTTACGCACACTCGTGTATATTTTCGTGTGTATGAACGGCACACAATAGTGAAATGGTTTAAATTAGGGGCGTAACTCCGGCGGCAGGAGCTTGGTCCTCATTGGTTGTGTGTAAAGTGAAGATTTAATGAATGAAAAATATTGAAGACCAGGGTTCCCAATTTTTTGACAATTCCCCGAATTGCGGGGAAGTTTCCTTCATCTACTACCAGACTACTAGAGACAATTAAAAAAAAAGGGTAGTATTGTTGAATTTATACCTTCCAAAAAATTATAAATTGTAAGGAATAGCAAAAGCCCTATAAAAGTAAGCAAGAAGTTTGCTATGCTGGTGTAGTGCTATATTCAATATAAATAGTTGACGCACGATTAAAACCTTACATACCGTGTAAAGCTCGTGTGTGGGAAATCTAAATGGGGGAAAGGTGGCTACTTTAAGGATAGCTCTCTGCGCACGTTTTAATGGCAGTAGGATTGATTTAGCAGCCCCACCCCATGAAGTTATACAATAAGTGAGAATAGATTGGCACATAGCTAAATAAACCAGTTCATTTAATTTGTAGTCTGATATACATATATGAATTTACGCATTTGTTAGAGTTTATATAAATATGTAGATATGTAACTAGATGTATGTAAATATTTAATCTTCGTTACTTGTTAGAAATTGTTTATATATGTAGATATGTAACTAGGTGTATGTAAATATTTAATCTTCGTTGTTTATTAGGTATTAAAAGGGAAAATACAAACAATAGGATTCAATTCATAATAACATTATATTTACATAATTCATAATAAAATATAAATATACATCATCATCAACAATAAATCAACAAATAATCAGAATAATATCATACCTTAGATGTTAACGTCTTGAAAGTCGAAGAGCAACTGAACTATACCATATTTTTTTATTTTTTTTTATGTATGGCATCTCGTAGTTGAACTTGAGAGGTCGTGACTACTTAACCGGACTTTCCTGTGGCTGCAAACTCAAACTCAAACTCAAAGCATTTATTTCAATAAAACCATTTACAGGCACTTTTGAATTGTCAAGGAGTCGGTCAGTTAGAAATATGAAGCTAGTTGCCCATTCCAAAGCGTAGTAGGTACCTATGGAGAAGAACGGGCAAGAAACTCCATGGACACTCTTTTAAATTAAATTGATACATAAAGATTAGTACAAAAATAATGTTGAAATTATAACCAAATGTGAGGACGATGTAAAATAAAAAAACGCGTCCATAGTAGAAAGAACAATTAGATAGAATAGAACAAAAACAATTTCTAAATAAAATAATTACAAATAAGCCGAGGACGCTAAGAGGTGACCAGTCCCAACTAACGGCGCCCGTTCACGAGCATGACGCATGGATTAGCACCATTCAGCTCAACCATTTTGAAGGGAGCTAAATGATCCAACACACGCGCCACCATCAGCGAGACATCTGAGTGAGCATGACATACTCTCAGCCGCCAGGGCCCATTCAAGTCAATTACATAACCGGTAAATGGTAGCTCTATTATACATAGTACTCACACCTGTGCAATGCAATTATACAATACAACGTAGGTTGAATTTATACAATGCAAAGATAGTCTTACAATGTTCAGCTGCTCCAACAGTATTTTCAAATGTTAATTATTCAATTGGTTGTGGTTGTGGAGCAGGACCAGCATTGAGCCAAGCATTTTTATCAGCGATATAATCACCCAACTTATAATATGCCTGCCTGCATAGTGTGCGTTTGATACAAGATTTGAATTTCATTTCATTCAGTTGAAGTATGTGGGGTGGAATTTTATTGTAACATTTTAAACAGTACCCCATGAAAGATGAGTCTACTTTAGCCAGTCTGAAACCTGGCTGAGATAATAGGTCCCTATTTCTAGTACTATAATTATGTCTTTCACCTCTTTTACTAAAATGATGTACATTTTTTCTTACGTACATGATGTTTTCGTAGATATATTGACAAGGTACCGTCATGATGTTAATGTTCTTAAACCGGTCCCTTAGAGAATCGCGCCTGCGGAGATTATAAATGGCTCTGATAGCTCTTTTCTGCAGAATAAAAATTGACTCGATGTCTGCAGCCCGTCCCCAAAGTATAATACCGTAAGACATGATACTATGAAAGTAACTAAAATAGACTAGCCTCGCGGTATCTACATCAGTAAATTGACGGATTTTTCTGACAGCATATGCCGCTGATCTTAGCCGTCCTGCAAGAGATGTTAAATGAGGACCCCATTGTAGCCTTGAGTCGAGCGTGATCCCCAGGAAAACAGTTTTATCGACGAGTTCTAGTTTCTCTTGATTCAATACTATCTCATAATCACCACTTTTGACATTTGGTAAAGAAAATCGAATGCACTTAGTTTTTTTCCCATTTAATACTAAATTATTGGCAGTGAACCAGTTCTGAACCTGCAATATGGCGTTATTTACGTCGTCAACATTAGTAGCACGTCTATCTACCTTAAAAATTAAAGAAGTATCATCAGCAAATAACACCATTTGTGGTTGATTATTTAATAAATGGAGTAGATCGTTAATATACACTAAAAAGAGGAAAGGACCCAATATCGAGCCTTGTGGAACACCCATTTTTACTTTTAAACCGAGTGAATTGATACCATTAATTTGTACTTGCTGTTGTCTATCATTTAAATAAGATTTTACTAAGCTGAGCGCATGTTTTCCAAGTCCGTAATGCTCAAGTTTCAAGAGTAAGGTTTCGTGGTCGACGCAATCAAATGCCTTGGAGAGGTCACAAAAGATTCCTATGGCGTCTTGCGCTTCTTCCTACGCGTTAAAAATGTGTCTTAGTAAGGTTACACCGGCGTCGGTCGTACACCGTCCTTTAGTGAAACCATACTGTTGATCGTGAAGGATTTTATTCGAGTTAAAATGATTGAGCATTTGATTAAGCATTACCTTTTCAAACGCCTTGCTGAAAACCGGCAACACGGAAAGCGTTAAGCGAACTCAAAGCCTCCAGCCAGGGGCGAATTACTTATAATACTAAGCGACTGCACGCTAAGGGCACCCCCTGTGGGGTACGGACCTCGGCTTAGGGCGTCGCTGGGGGGAGGACATCAAGGTGGGACAGGCTGGATCTGATCAGTATTATTATTATTAATCGGGGAATTTAAAATTACAGGCTCAGCTGCGGCGCGGGGTGGCGCATCGTCGAGAAAGGGTCGGGGGGGACAATTACGTAGGGGTTTACGCGAGGAACCTCGGCGGCGAGGTCGGAATGTAGGTCGGTGTGTTTTGTGCACTGTACTCGTGGCCCTACTGCTTTCCTGGAGGAGGGTGATGGGGTCATCGGGGTCGGTGAGAGTATGCCTTGGACGGCGAATAGAGCTAATGGTGGAGGGCCTATAACTGGCGGCCTGCAAAACCAGAGGGTTGCGGTGGGTGGCGGCGGAGTCGAAGAAGCGCTTCGTGATGCGCTTCATGAACTGCTTGATGGTGGGGATTTTAAGATCGAGATGGAGGATCTCGTTTCAGACGAACCAGGGGGCTCCCGTTGCCTTTCGGAGGAAACGGTTTTGGAGGCTCTGCATCCTGTGGATGTGGTGGGGCCTAGCATGTGCGAAGACTGCACGGGCATAATATGCCTGTGCAGTCTTTATGTGATGATTGTGAGACATATTATGTCATGATGGGACGGATGCACGCTGTGTAAATACGCAATTTGCCCTTAAGGGACAATTTGCTGCGCGCATTTAGGACGGAGTGTAGTCTACCGAGATCGAACTATACCACTGTAGTTCCGCTCTTTTATACCCGTTAACAAACAAGTATGATTCACAAGTGACAGTTGAGTCAAATCAGTGTTTGACTTATAAAAATAAGTTGGTTATAAAATTCATTTAGTAAAGTAACAACAGATAATAATTACATTTATAGGTATATCAAGTATTTATTTTTAAATAAAGACACATAATAAGTATAAGTATATATCACATTCGTGTGCATAGTAAATCGATGTGTTTTCGGAAATTCAGATTTGTGTCAATCGTTACACCAAGATATTTCATATGATCGATTTTTGCTAAAGTAGGACAACAGGTAATTTATATATACTAAGAATAAATCAAGACCCAGACCTTGTGGTATTCCGTAATTACTATTTCGAAGCTCAGAACTGACGTACTGACTAATTTTGACACATTGTTCGCGATCAGTAAGACAATCAGAAAGTAGTGAAAGCGTTGTTACTCTTATTCCGAGTGTTTCAAGCTTGTGCAATAATAAAGCAAGAAATTGTGTCAAAGGCCTTGGCGACGTCTAGGAAGACCCCAATGGTGTGCATGCCCTTATCCAAATTAGTCGTTATATAATGTGTCATTTGATGTACTGCTTGGTTAGTTGATTTTGTAGGCCTAAAGCCAATTTGGCTATTTGAAAGAAAATGATTAACTTCTAGGTATTTAATTTATATAATATTAATGATTTCCTCTAGGATCTTGGAGAGCCCTGTTAAAACTGAAATGGGTCTGTAGTTATTAACACATTTTTTGTCACCAGATTTCTAAACAGGACTAACCACTGCTTTTTTAAGCGACTTAGGGAATATACCATTAGTTAAACACAACTGAATAATATGAGTTAGCGGCGGAGCAAGTAGGTATTTGAAATGTTTAAATATGTTGTTTGAAATATCGTCCCACCCAACAGCACAAACATCCTTTAATCCAGAAATAATTGTTAGTACTTCATCAACAATCGTATATAATAAGAGAAACGATTTGAGTTTGGGTAATGTTTTAGGTTGATTTTGAGGGTAAAAACTTCTAGATTTTAAAGTCTTTTCTGCCAAGGTTTTGCCTACGTTAGAAAAATAGAAATTAATTTTATTTGTTGATTCGATTGGGTTGTTCTCTATTGCAGATAAGTCAAGTGGATCTTCAATGGTAGATATATGCTGTGAAAAAAAATCGTCAATTTAATGATGAACGGCTAGTATATTTAAGTTACTTTCATAGTATTATGGCGTACGGTATTCTACTATGGGGACGGGCTGCAGACATCAAGTCTATTTTAATTCTGCAGAAAAGAGCCATCAGAGTCATATTTAAAGAAATTATCATCATGACGGTTCCTTGTCAATATATCTATGGAAACATCATGTACGTAAGCCAAGCCAGTTATTACGTCGCATGCGTAACCTAGCGCATAAAAAAGTCCCAGACAATACGCTTAGATTGATGTGGATGAATCTACTACCCCAACAAGTGAGATCCGTACTTGTTGTCAGTGACACCATCAGCAAAGACACTGCGTTGGACGAGTTAGCTAAGATGCCATCTTCTAGACAAGATGATGGAGCAGACTACCGAAGTGCCCGCCGTAGCATCAGTTGAAAACTCTCAAGCTCAAGTTGAAGAAATACGCAAGTTACACCTAGAAATCGCTGAGCTCAAGAAAGATAACTGTCGGTGCACACAAACGTCGCCGCCGTTGCATTATCAACATAGACGCGATTATCGCGGCGACCGTTCAAGAACGCCGTCTCGCTCCCACTCAAGAAAATTCGGTGCAAAAGCAAGACACTGCACAACACCATGCAGTTTTAACAAGGATAATAATAATACGGAAAACTAAGACAGACATTAGCAGTGGCGGAACCTAATGTTGACAACAAATCATATCGCCTTTTTATCACTGATAAGGAAACCAAAACAACTTTCTTGGTCGACACCGACGCAAACATATCTGTGATACCAAAGTGAAAAGGAACTCGATCTACCTTACTGCCGTACAAGTTATACGCCGCCAATAATTCAGAGATACCCACATATGGAGAAAAAACTATAGACATCAACTTGGGTCTACGACGTCCCTACAAGTGGAAGCTTATTGTTGCTGCCGTAAGCAAGCTAATACTTGGAGCAGACTTCCTAGGCTACCATAATCTACTGATCGACCTAAGGAATGAACGTCTCATCGACAACACAATCAAACTCTCAACAAAGGTACCGGGGCGATAGCATACCTACAATACGCAGTATTGATCTTCAACAAAAGTTCCATGACATACTCGTACTGGCTGAATTTCCAAACATCAATCGTTTGTCATCAATGAAACTCAACCCGAAGCACCAAGCCGAGCACTACATTGAAACCACCGGACCACCTATCCATGCCCAAACTTGACCTATACCCCCGCATCGCTACGAAAAGGTGAAAAAGGAGTTCGAGAATATGATGAACAAGGGACTCTGCCGACCTAGCAAAAGTTCTTGGTCCAGTCCACTCCACGTTGTACTGAAGAAAAATGGAGATATACGAGTATGTGGTGATTACAGACGACTCAATGCCATTACCAAGCCTGACCGTTATCCCATCCCACACATAAAGGACTTCACATATCAGCTCGCTGGCAAGCAAGTTTTCTCTACCCTGGACCTGAACAGAGCATATTCACAACTACCAGTCTATGAAGAAGATATAGAGAAGACAGCAATAATAACCCCTTTTGGTTTATACGTATGTGCCCAGGACTAAAGAACGCTGGTCAAACATTCCAGAGATTCATACACGAAGTTCTCCGGGGCCTTGATTTTTTTTATCACGCGTTGAAGTTATCAACTGCCCCATCGTTGACATCGTTGGCCTGTTGCGTACATCGCCTCAAGGACACCGTTACGTTTAGATTATAATTGGCTCTGATAGCTCTTTTCTGCAGAATAAAAATTGACTCGATGTCTGCAGCCCGTCCCCAAAGTAAAATACCGTAAGACATGATACTATGAGAGTAACTAAAATAGACTAGCCTCGCGGTATCTACATCAGTAAATTGACGGATTTTTCTGAAAGCACATGCCGCTGAACTTAGCCGACCTGCAAGAGATGTTAAATGAGGACCCCGTTGTAGCCTTGAGGCAAGCGTGATCCCCAGGAAAATAGTTTTATCGACGAATTCTAGTTTCTCTTGATTCAATACTATCTCATAATCACCACTTTTGACATTTGGTAAAGAAAATCGAATGCACTTAGTTTTTTTTCCCATTTAATACTAAATTATTGGCAGTGAACCAATTCTGAATCTGCAATAGGGCGTTATTTACGTCGTCAACATTAGTAGCACGCCTATCTACCTTAAAAATTAAAGAAGTATCATCAGCAAATAACACCATTTGTGGTTTATTATTTAATAAATGGAGTAGATCGTTAATATACACTAATAAAAAGAGGAGAGGACCCAATATCGAGCCTTGTGGAATACCCATTTTTACTTTTGAACACATTTTTAACTCAAGGACACCGTTACGTCATCACTGTGATCGAACGAGCACGCGCTGGCCCGGGGCGCACGCCGCGCAAGACATAACAGCTGACACTGTCGCTAAGATTGTCTATGAAGGATGGATCGCACGGTTCGGATGTCCAGCTTGAATGACGACAGACCAAGGTCGGCAGTTTGAAAGCAGCTTGTTCAACGCATTAACAAGACTACTTGGGATCAAGCGCATTCACACTACACCGTACCATCCACAAAGCAACGGAATGATTAAAAGGTGGCACCGCTGCATGAAATCTGCATTAATGGCACGTCTAAGCACGAGCAGTTGGATTGAGGAGCTGCCTACAGTGTTGCTAGGACTGCGAGTCGCAACGCGAAGTGACAGTGGAGTCAGTGCTGAACAGCTTACCTACGGTCATGCTCTCACACTGCCAGGAGATTTTTTCGTGCCGTCGAAGCCAGATTCAATGGACTACAGTTACGTTGAAAAACTACAATCAGCAATTAGAAATTTTCGCCAAGCGTCAGCACAGTCACGCTCACGCACATGCTCTTCAGCGTAGCAGAAGTGGCTTAATCGTACCTCAAAGCTTACAAACCTGCAAGCAAGTATTTAAACAGGGTCCGTTGCGTGGTGGTTGCAGCGGTTTCTTGATTGCGTCAGTTCGCATGAATACTTCCTTGCAGGTTTGTAAGCTTTGAGGTACGAATATGCCACTTCTGCTACGCTTACGCTTATCCAGTGTTAAGCCAAAGTGATAAAACGTTCACTGTTCAACTACCGGGAAGGCAAGCAGTAATATCAGTAGACCGCCTCAAGCCTGCGTTCTCCATTTCATGCACTGACGACGCATGTGACATAACTCACCGAGGCTCCAGTACTGCTAAGGAGAACATTGCTCCTGTAAACATCACAACAGAGGTTACATCGCGCTCAGGTCATGTCATAAGGCGACCGGTACGTTTCACTTGAAGGGGAGCACTGTAGCAGCGCGTGTGCGCATGATAGCGCGCTCGCTGCTACACTGAGCTAAAGGATCGAGCGCTTTTTTTTTTGTGTATGGTATCTCGTAGTTGATCTTGAGAGGTTGTGACTACTTAACCGGACTTTCCTGTGGCTGCCTTAAGCGAACTCAAAGCCAAAGGGCGAATTTCTTATAATACTAAGCGACTGCACGCTAAGGGCACCCCCTGTGGGGTACGGACCTCGGCTTAGGGCGTCGCTGGGGGGAGGACAGCAAGGTGGGTCAGGCTGGATCTGATCAGTATTATTATTAATCGGGGAATTTAAAACTACAGGCTCAGCTGCAGCGCGGGCTGGCGTTTCTTCGAGCAAGGGTCGGGGGGGACAATTACTTCGGGGTTTACGCGAGGGACCTCGGCGGCGAGGTTGGAACGTAGGTCGGTGTGTTTTGTGCACTGTACTCTTGGCCCTACTGCTTTCCTGCAGGAGGGTAATGGGGTCATCGGGGTCGGTGAGAGTATGCCTTGGACGGCGAATAGAGCTAATGGTGGAGGGCCTATAACTGGCGGCCTGCACAACCTGAGGGTTGCGGTGGGTGGCGGCGGAGTCGAAGAAGCGCTTCGTGATGCGCTTCATGAATTGCTTGATGGTGGGGATTTTAAGATCGAGATGGAGGATCTCGTTTCGGACAAACCAGGGGGGCTCCCGTTGCCTTTCGGAGGAAACGGTTTTGGAGGCTCTGCATCCTGTGGATGTGGTGGGGCCTAGCATGTGCGAAAACTGCACAGGCATATGTCATGATGGGACGTATGCACGTTGTGTAAATACGCAATTTGCCCTTAAGGTACAATTTGCTGCGCGCATTTAGGACGGAGTGTAGTCTACCGAGAGCCAAAGCGGCACGCGAACGCACCTGCTTAATGTGCTCTGAGAACGAGAGATGGTGGTCAAGGGTCACGCCGAGGTATTTGGCTCGCTTCTCCCAAGGGATAGGCTTGCCGAAAATGGTGAGCGGTCGGGGAGGGATGACGTTTCTACGCGGTTTGGTGAAAAGAACCGCCTGACTTTTGTCGGGATTGACTTCGATTCTCCAGTTTCTAAACCAAGCGCCAAGCTTGTTGACTTCGGTCTGGAGAGTGCGAGATGGTCGTGGACTAAGCCGGTGTAGTAGATGGCCGTGTCATCTGCGTCTGCTATTGGTGATTCCGTCTGAGTCGGGGGCTTTGCGAGGTTTTAGACCCTTGATGATATCATGCACTTTGTCTGGAGTGACGGGAGGCAGAGGATAATCAGGGTCTTCAACGGGCGGGAGGGAGGCTCTACGTTCGACTTCCGCGTCGACCTGGGTCAGGTGAGCTTGGTCTACTGGTTGAGAGCTAGGTGAGCATTGAGCCTCAAGACTATCGGCTAGGCATTCCGCCTTGTCGACGTCATCGAAAGCGATGGTCTTGTCGGGGCGCACCAGGGGGGGCATTGAGACGACTTCTTCGGATTTGAGTTTCCTCTGAAGGTCCCAGAAAGCTAAGTGGGTGGACTCTAACTCGCTTAGCATCTTGTCCCAGCCGGCGTCACGCAGCTCCGATAGGCGTGTCTTTACAGATCTCTGTAAATAGCGCATATGGACTTTGTTCGCGTGGTTGGGAAAGTTACTGTACGCACGGACAGCCGCGTTCTTCTCATTCAACAGTTCGCGCACATCATCCGGGAGCTTCCAGCGATGGTCGTCCATCGCTGGAACCTCCCTTGAACAGTCGTTCAGGACTGATTGTACGTGTACCGTGAATGAGTCGATTGCGGCTGTCGTGTCAGCGATAGAGTCGAAGTGGTCGGGAATGGAGTCTGGTCGGGGACCTAACGTGATGGATTTCAGGCAGTCGCTTACTTTCCTCCAGTCTGTAACTAACTTGGTGAGAGGGGGTCTGTCAGGGTCGTAGAGAACTAGGCGTGGGGCCAGCTTTACGACATCTGGACGGTGGTCAGAGGAGAGTTCGTCGAGTGCTTCTATAGAATACAACCGTAGGTTGATACTCTTCAGAAGCGCTATGTCAAGTACGTCGGGGGTATGGTTAGGGTCGTGGGGTCGTAGGGTGAGTGGGAGTCATCGGGGCGATGATGTCGAAGTTGAGGTGTTTGCCTCTGGTGGAGATCCTGGTGCTGTTCCAGGCATGATGTTTGGCGTTTAGATCGCCCGCTATGATAACGGAGTCACTCAGGCCAAGTATAATGGAAAGGTCGTCAGAGAGGGGGGGAAGGGCTAACTCCGATGTGCAAACGGGGGGAACATAGGCCGAAACTATGGTGATCGGTTGGTGGCCAGTCATGCCTAACTTACATATGGACACTTCTAAACGTGAGAGAGGGGGCGGGTCCATTGGGATACAGTGCAGGGACGTTCTATAATAGATTAAGGTGCCGCCCTTGTGGCATCTAGTCCTGTCATTGCGAACTATGCGATAGTTGGCAATTAACGGGTTTCGACGGCTGGGCTTTAAAAAGGTTTCCTGTAAGAGGAGAATATCAATTTGGTGGTCGCAGAGGAACGCATCATTTCATCGCGTTGGTTTCGGATCGGGGTTTAGTACGTGCTTGGACTCGTATATCCATTACTGGGGGGGTTTTGCGAAGTTTTCTAGAGCTTGCGTAATCTCGGGATATGCAAGGAAGATTCGCTGGATCTCAGCGAGATGAGCATTTTACGCGCGCGGGGCGTAAAGAATAACGTGAAGGTCCCAGAGATCACGCTGAACGGATCTACTGGGATAGACGGACCGACCACTGGAGTGGTTGAAGCGGTGACGGGCCGTGGCGCAGCGGTTGCGGCAGCGGCCATGGGACCGGGCGGGGGTCTCGCGGGTTGTGCGGGTACGGGCGCAGGGACGCGGATGCGGGGATCCATCAGCGGTCTGACGGGAGGCGGAGTGGGTCTCGGCTGAACCATAGCAGGGAAGGCCTGCTGGTGGTTCAGGTAGTTCCGGGGGCTAGGCCTTTGCGGGCTTAAACTCTGGGGGAGTTGCAAGAGGGTCTGTGATGGGGGGGAAGAACCCATATGATGGGCACTCTCTGCTGGCGGGCGTCTGCACGCTTCACCAGCTTTGAGGAAGAAGTCTTGGGGGCCATACGACAGCCACGGTAGTTGGCTGGGTGCCCAGCCTCACCGCACAGCACGCAGCTGGGCGGCTCGGTACAAAGTGACCTATCTTTGGGGCGGGGGCAGTCGGACGTGCCATGCTCACCCAGGCGCTTGACGCACCTGGGTTTCGCATGGCAGTTCTTCTGCGCATGCCCGTAGAGCTGGCAACGATGACATTGCCCGACGACGCGGCTCTTCCTGGGCTTCTCTATTACGAGGCCCGTGAGACGGCAGATATTAGATATTTTAAAAATAGGGTGATGCCTTTCTGTCGGGGGGCATACGACGAGAACCATGTCGTATGCTGAACCCCCCCTGGCTCGGTGCATGCGGTGCACTTCGTCCACGGGGATGCCCTGGGACTCAAGGTCGGTCTTGATGTCCGCTGTGGGGATTTCTTTAGGGATCCTGCGGATCACTACGCGAATCTGGCGTTCCTCGGGGAGCGAGTAGGTGTGGTATGACACACCTCCCGCCCGGAGAACCCTGGTTAATTCCCGATAGTCGCGGGACGTCGGGACAGATATTTTAATACCCTGCTGGGTAGTAGGTAGTGGCTTTCGAAAAGCCGATTTTTAGGTCGACGCACCATTTTGATACGTCTAACCATTTGGACTTATACTGCAAGATTACAGGAGGGGAAGGGGGTATCTTTTTTGGGGCCGGAGTGGCCGGAGTGGCCGGAGTGTCCTTAGCGGACGAAGTGGTCGGGGTGGGGATAGTGGCGGAGGGCGCCACAGATACTGAGGGAGTGAGGGCGGAGAGAACCTCCGTGGCGGCTATTTTGGTCGCCTGCGAGGAGGTCGCCTTCCTCTGCTTCCTCTTCTTCCACCTTCCGGTGACAGCCACGAAGCCATCGTCTTCGGAAGAGGGAGCAGAATGAGAAGAGGAGGATGAGTTCACAGACTCGACATCGGAGTACGCGAATGGGGTCGGGCTCCTCTTATCTTGCGACAAAGGTTCCTCAATGTCCATAGACACCGAGGGACTTGGAGGGATAGTCACGGTCGCGGGGGCCAGGGCATCGCTGAAGTCAGCGATGGAGTCGGCAGACGGCGGCTGAATGAGAGCCGTAAACTTAGCGCCATACTTGGCGAGGAAGTCTGGGTCCTTAAAAAGGACCTCTTTGAAGAACGCCACTATAAGGGCGTCCTCCATGGCGGGGGAGAGGGGGACTACTGGGGCGAAATTTTGGAAACTTATTCCTCCTACTATAGACCTAACGGCCCTAAACCTAACTCCCCGGGTGGATAGGCCCGAGGATGAGTCGCCCTTGCTGTCGGGTGCAGACAGGGAGGTGTGTACCTAATTGTGAGCCCTAAGCTTGTAACCCTTTGCCAGTCTTAATGTGCAAAGGGGCCCTGAACCAGTCTAGCGCGAAGGGTGTAGACACACCCTAAAGACACCAGGTGAGTAGCTGAAAAGGAATTGAGTGCACCAGAGCAAACTAGGCCTTGGGGGAAGGGTCCCAGAGTTAACCGGCCTTGGGGGACCCCAAGGCCGGTTAACTCTGGGACCCTTCCAATTGACTGCCTAGCCCTGAAGGGGTTCGGCGGGTGTATTGGGACAACAACACCCCACTCGGTTTCGTTGGCACCGTAAGGTATCCACCGAGGACCACGAAACAGTGGTTTTAGCCCAGAGGGGGCCTATGAAGCTACTCTGACAACTATTCTTTTAAAGAAACACTTGCCTTGAAAAAGGCACTTTTTGTGATCAATACGGCCGATTAATAAAATTAATTGACCGTGGATCGGAAGTAGTCGATGACTACGGGAAGTTACGGCAGCGTAACAAAATCCGGATTCGACGGGAGCAGTGAGCGAGTGCAGCGAGCGGGAGCGGCAGCACGTCCGTTCAGGGCGGGTGGCGAGCACGGAATGGATCGAGCGCCGGCACTTACATATATTTATAACCTCAGCGGTTAATTGGTTAGTTGGACTGTTGGCAGAGGGTGCGCACTGCGCGCTGATTATTGTATTAACATTTTAACTGTGTTCTGATTGGCTGTTCAATAAATACTACCTTTTAAGTAAAGCCAGTATTTGTGCATAGGTAATTTTGTATATAGTTAGTGTACCAATAGATTAATATTCATTCCTTCATAAAACAAACATTGTTTTCCTTTTTCCAACTGAAGACGTCGCTAAAACTACCCTCTTTGAGGAGTGGTTAGAGAGGTGCCACGGCGTCCTCACCTTCCGCCTGACGCAGGTCCTCACCGGACATGGCAGCTTCGGGAGGTTTCTGTGTCGGATAAGGCGGGAAGAAACGCCCGGGTGTCACCACTGTGTGGATCGCCCGGAGGACACGGTGGAGCATACGGTGGAGGTCTGCCCGGCTTGGGCAGAGCACCGCCGTGTCCTCATTGAGGCGATCGGTGGCAGAGACCTCTCGCGTTCGGCCCTGGTTCAGGCCATGGTACGGAGCGAGACTACATAGGCAGCCGTCACCTCCTTCTGCGAAGCGGTAATGCTCGCGAAGGAGGAGGCAAGACGGTTGAGGGAAAGGCAAATTTCGCGCCTTTTCGCCCCTAGCCGCCGCAGGAGACGCTCTGGGCTTCGGGAATCCCGGGCGGATTTCCAGCCACCGTAGGCGCGGGCTTGCGGACTGTGAGTAATGGGTAGCTCACGGTCCGATAAGGACCAGACCCGGGTCGACGGCGCGTTGTATTCCACGCGTGTCTCAAAGATATGTCGTCAGCACAAGTGTAGGGGTCCACTAGGGCCGATGCCTGCCGGGGTCGTGGGACGGTACTAAAGGATTACCGAAGCCCCTGGCAACACAGGCAACGGAAGGAATACGGGTGGGTACAGTAAGAGTCTGACACACCCTTCCGCTCCGCCCAGAGCGGGAGAAGTTATTTGATGATTTCCCACCCAATGAAAAAAAAAACTCTTGACTCTTGTTGTTCAATGTTTGAAAGTCCTAAGTTAATAAGAAAATACAGTTTCTTGGCACCAAAACTAGTATTGACTAGCGTAATCATTTCACACTTACTTCGTTTGCCAACTAAGCAGAATTTTTCATCGCATAAACCGCGTTGGAATACGCATAATTTGTGACATAACACCTAAAAAAAATGTAGTAGTCGACTCAGTTATCATCTAAGATTTAGATGATAACTCAGTCTTTAGTCAAGTCAAAACTCAAACTCAACTCAAAGCATTTATTTCAATTAAACCATTTACAAGCACTTTTGAATTGTCAAGGAGTCGGCCAGTTAGAAATATGAAGCTAGTTGCCCATTCCAAAGCGTCGTAGGTACCTATGGAGAAGAACGGGCAAGAAACTCCATGGACACTCTTTTAAATTAAATTTATACATAAAGATTAGTACAAAATAATGTTGAAATTATAACTAAATGTGAGGACGATGTAAAATAAAAAAACGCATCCATAGTAGAAAGAGAAACAAAAACAATTTCTAAATAAAATAATTACAAATAAGCCGAGGACGCTAAGAGGTGACCAGTCCCAACTAACGGCGCCCGTTCACGAGCATTACGCATGGATCCGCACCATTCAGCTCAACCATTTTGAAGGGAGCTAAATGACCCAACACACGCGCCACCATCAGCGAGACATCTGAGTGAGCATGACATACTCTCAGCCGCCAGGGCCCATTCAAGTCAATTACATAACCGGTAAATGGTAGCTCCATTATACATAGTACTCACACCTGTGCAATGCAATTATAAAATACAAAGTAGATTGAATTTATACAATGCAAAGATAGTCTTACAATGTTCAGCTGCTCCAACAGTATTTTCAAATGTTAATTATTCAATTGGTTGTGGTTGTGGAGCAGGACCAGCATTGAGCCAATCATTTTTGTCAGCGATGTAATCACCCAACTTATAATATGCCTGCCTGCATAGTGTGCGTTTGATACAAGATTTGAATTTCATCTCATTCAGTTGAAGTATGAGGGGTGGAATTTTATTGTACTATTTTAAACAGTACCCCATGAAAGATGAGTCTACTTTAGCCAGTCTGAAACCTTGCTGAGATAATAGGTCCCTATTTCTAGTACTATAATTATGTCTTTCACCACTTTTACTAAAAAGATGTACTCGTACATTTTTTCTTACGTACATGATGTTTTCGTATATATATTGACGAGGTACCGTCATGATATTAATGTCCTTAAACCGTTCCCTTAGAGAATCGCGCCTGCAGAGATTATAATTGACTCAGATAGCTCTTTTCTGCAGAATAAAAATTGACTCGATGTCTGCAGCCCGTCCCCAAAGTAAAATACCGTAAGACATGATACTATGAAAGTAACTAAAATAGACTAGCCTCGCGGTATCTACATCAGTAAATTGACGGATTTTTCTGACAGCATATGCCGCTGAACTTAGCCGTCCTGCAAGATATGTTAAATGAGGACCCCGTTGTAGCCTTGAGTCGAGCGTGATCCCCAGGAAAATAGTTTTATCGACGAATTCTAGTTTCTCTTGATTCAATACTATCTCATAATCACCACTTTTGACATTTGGTAAAGAAAATCGAATGCACTTAGTTTTTTTCCCATTTAATACTAAATTATTGGCAGTGAACCAATTCTGAACCTGCAATAGGGCGTTATTTACGTCGTCAACATTAGTAGCACGTCTATCTACCTTAAAAATTAAAGAAGTATCATCAGCAAATAACACCATTTGTGGTTTATTATTTAATAAATGGAGTAGATCGTTAATATACACTAATAAAAAGAGGAGAGGACCCAATATTGAGCCTTGTGGATCACCCATTTTTACTTTTAAACCGAGTGAATTGATACCATTATTAAATAATCAAGCACAAGAGGCAGTGCTTGGTTGTAAAATTGAGTATACAACTTATGTCTACTGCTATATGTTTTCTTTAAATTTGTGTGCTGTGTTCCACAGCTTAACCGATAAAGCCCCAATGGCTCCGAATAGGAGCCCTCGCGGCGCGCGATTTGAAAGTAATTATCGAATAAAAATGTTTTTTTTGAGATTGAGAGATGACGTTATTGAGCCACGGGCCTGAGCGGTTAAAGAGTCATTGAATGTTGTATTATGATTTCCTAATGTCAAAATTAACTGTGTATTACCGCATAAACGTCTTCCACGAGTCTGTACTGATTTATTACGTGTGGATTCGTATAATAAATTCTCGAACTTACAATACCTAAAAAAAAATCGTTGTATATGTGGGGATGGGATACACATTAAGTTGCAGATTTCGTAAATAATAAAACCGGTGTCAACAGAAAATCAAGGTCCAAAATAAATGAGATTTATTAAAATATGTACAAATACAATTGTTGCAGTTGAGATCCAGTTCCAAATTATAAAACTTCGGATACTCTTACTGGAATCAATGCTCATATGTTCAGTTTGAATCTTCAAAACAATTGAGACATTGTTTTGAATATCGTCAAGAGTCCAATTGAACAGGTGATGTAACTGATAACAGTAGAAAGTGTGAATATGTCTCCAGTTCCAAAAATAAAACTTATTTGCAAATAATATTTTGAATTAAAAAAAAGTTTAAGACGAAAGTTTCAAGAATACGCTATTCTTTGTATATCTTTTTCCAGTTGATTATTGAGTAACTCTTTTCGTGTTTTAAGATTGTGTTAAGTATCTACTATACTATCGTTCTTCACTTTATGATTAGTGGTACAAGTAGGTTACTTGACTGTGTAAAAAGATAATTTAGCGGAGTAATTGAATAGCGTTATAAACTGATCGGATCAATACTATGGCAAGGCAAGGACGTCGCTAATTTAGAAATGGTTTTGGTAGATAATACAATATTAAAGTTTAAGTCATGGCCATAACGCCCACCATCATAAAACTGAACAGTATTTAGTGCTACGGCTACTGGAGTCACTTTAGATATTGCTAGACACACGTTTTGTCTAACTAATAGTTAAAGGAACAGAATTTAAGTTAAATATTGAACTACCGCCGCCCATGGGCACCATTTTAATCAATAGACTTCAATCAATAGGATCATGTAGATTGGTGTCTGAAATAATCTTTTGAGGAAACTTCCATACAGATTTGAGTGGACGTGTTTAGTCAGTGTACACATTATTTTGTCAGTAATCGTGTAACTCAACTGAAAATTTAAGGAGCTCAACGATTCGACGAACAATACCAAAGGACATTTGGTACTCCATAAATAAGCATTCATACATTGCAATATTTTAGATATTTTATTTTTTTTCGTACGCAAAATACGCATTTTGACGTGGAGCTGCGGACAGCTGCAGCCCGTATTACTTAGATTTTTGTTTTTTTTTTTTTTAGCTTGGTTTTTAGTTCATACGCTAGCTTGGTCTGATTAGTGCGAGTATTGAACTTTTAACTGTGTGTTGTAGTGAGTCAATTTGAAGGATTTTATGAACTGATGAGATCAATTTTTGTAGGACAATGCAAAGACGCGTATAATACTAAAACATGAAAAATGAAATAGAGTTAGGTGTTATTATATATAGGTTTAGTTATATTAAGGTTTTTGGAAAACAAACGTTAGTTTTGCCTAGGCGGTAACGAAAATAACCATTGAGTAGGTCTATTTTTCAGTAACATAATTATATTATTTCACAAAATAGAATTGCATCTGCATAATAACGTGATGGCTGATAACTCCCACCAAACACATGGGTAGCCTAGCGTCTACATAGAACAGGCCACACGCGGACATCTTGTAGAAAGTTCGATTTATCTGTATCATACTTTTGTACAGTCGTTTTTGACCCTCTGTAAAGAAACAATACTACTCAGATTCAATCAGGTAGTAGTATTCATACGATAACTTAACAGTTTGCGTTTCTAAATACGCAATACTCCATTAATTATAGCATTAGAAAAATAACAACAGTTATTGTGTAATATTGCTGAAATAACTGCATTTTAGAGTTATTTTTTAAATTAATTTAAATGGTGAATAGATTGAATTGCTTTATATTTATCGTTAAAGAACGGAACTTAGAATACGTTTATTTCGAAATACCAAACGGGTTATAACCGTTATTTTTCTAATGCTATAATAAATGCAGTATAGTTAAAATAACTTTAATTGCTGCAGTTGACCGAGTGATAATGACGAATCAACAGTTCAATCAACTCAGCCTATAGCAGTCCACTGCTGGACATAGGCCTCTCCCAGACTGTGCCACAACACCCTGTCCTCCGCCTTCCGCATCCAGTCTGTCCCAGCCACCTTTTTAAGGTCATCGGTCCATCTAGCTGGGGGGCGTCCCACACTACGCTTGCCGATACGCGGTCTCCACTCTTAACACAATCAACAGTTATCGAGAGTTAATCTGAGGAACTGGGCATCAGTGGATTAAGCAACAAGAACACGCGAGCGTGACAATGATATGCCCGTTCTCACTAATCAATCAATCAATCAACTCAGCCTATAACAGCCCACTGCTGGACATAGGCCTCTCCTAGGCTGCGCCACAACACCCTGTCCTCCGCCTTCCGCATCCAGTCTGCCACCTTTTCTTACTAATACTAGGCGACAATTAATGGAATATTTAAAGTGTTTGTTAGGAAAAACGGGCAATAATCATTTTCATTGACCAACAAAGGAACGATACCTATTAATGGTGTTATGTTGTTCTTACTTGGACAGTTCCTGTTCTTCATAAGCTGTATACACGCCGTCTCAGCTTGCTCAACAGTTATATAGAATCTCTCACAGTATATACTATGTATAATAACTAGGACTATATCCTTTATTATCCATAAAATAAGCGCGAAACTCTGAAGCAAATTCTGAAAAATGTAATAAATAGTATTATTTTGAAAGAACAAGAAAAAGTCACATGCTCCAAATAAAGCTAGTATTTATTAGTTTTGCCCGTAACTTCGCCCGCGCGAATGTCAGAAAATATCCCACGGGAACATACTACCGGGATTTAAAGTACCCTATGTGTTAATCCAAATTATAAACTATCTGCGTGCCAAATTTAATATAAATCCGTTCAGCGGTTTTTGTGCCAATTATATATACGGAATATACATCCAGACAAACAAACAAATGGACAAAAATTTTACGTTAGTATTTCATTATAATATGTATAGATTTATTGATACGGCAATTCAACGACTTACTCAATAAAACGTATACAAATAAAAATCACATACAGTTTAAGGTATTGTGAATCAGTAACATACAGAAGTGCACAGCACTAGCTGAGAACTGAATGGTATAAGGTCGTGTAAGATACCGTTATTTGAATTACAAGTTACAAAATATGTGAGTTAAAAATGAGCTATGTTCACAAATGCGAAGGCAAGTACGAAAATATTTAAAAAATAACAAAAAACGCTGAAAAATAAGCAAAATGTAAGTGGATACAATTATTTTTACACGGCTCGTATCACACAAAGGTCTACAGACTACGTTCTAGTTAAAAGTAAATTGTTAACAATTTTATAAAGAAGGAAGAATTTTATGAAGTTTAATTTACTAAATCAAAATATCTATGACAAAAAACTGCAAGCTAAACTAAGCCCTCCAGATACACCAACATCCTGATGAAGGTCACTGGAAGCCGATAGTTACGGAAAGCGTAGAACCATTCAATATGGAAAGCAAACTTTCTGCTAAATGATGACGAGGAAAATATCTAGGAATTTAACGGTCAAATGAACCTACACTTATTTGGCAGTCGCTCCATGTAAAATACTGGTGATCAGCTGTATCCGGTAAGACTGGAAGCCGACCCCAACTTAGTTGGGAAAAGGCTAGGCAGATGTTGAAACTTACTAGACGGTTAAATTCCTAGATATTTTCCTTCTCTTCATCATTTAGATCTTCGTCATCATTTAGAAGAAAGTGCAAAGAATAGACCGCTTCAACTCTTTGTCTGCCCCACGGAAGGTAGAGGCGTTGTCCGTCCACATTTCTTTAGGACATCCACGTTAGGTTATGAACCTGCGAAGAGCCATAATGGCGCTGCTGGCGTTGAGACTATGTACTATCTCGATATGGATAGGTCGTACCGTTAAACAAGTAAACAATGCCACCCACCTCCAGCGTCTGACTTTGACCGTCAATGGTCCAAAATAATCAAAGCCGGTGCAAGTGAAAGCTGTGTGTCCTCCAGTAAGTCTTGCCCTTAGTCTATCATCTTTCTGCCCTTGTCCCTTGTCACTTGCGGCCGACATACTACGTTTTTTTCCTCATTCTCCCTTGTCAGCTATTACTCTATCATTCACTTCTCTTTCTTTCATATCATCCCCCAAACAACCCATTATCAAAATTTACACACCTTTTTATTACATAAGATTGTATAGTAAAACTACCCGCTTTAAAGTGTTCTAATATGGTCAACGGTGTAGTTCGAACCACGCACAAAGAAGAGTCCATTGTAGTTGAAAACATCTCCCATACATTCCAACTGAGACAAATGTAAGTTTGTACGCACAATATTGAGATATATATATATATATATATATATACCATGCTATTTTAAGACGTTTTTGACTTCTATAGATTTTCTTGTAATTTAAAAGTATAGAACAATTTTTGGTATATTTCAAAATATTTGGCTCAGTAGTTGCGGAGATAACGGGGGAATAACTTTAAAACTAAGTATTATAAAAATATAATAAAAAAGACCTTACCTCACCCTTTCGTTTGATATGTTACTCAGTACAGTTTGTATTTTTTTTATTGTTATTTATTACCTCCCAAAAGTGACCTTTTGGTAATGAAATGAAGAATAAATAAATTAATTAATTAAACATTTTAATATGGGGTGTCCCTTAGTCAAAATTAATTTATTTACTTTACACATCCGTGTTTGGATCACAGAAATTGATATTATATGTGTAACAAATTTCAACTTAATCAGTCGATTAGATTCGGAACAAATTTTCTGTAAAAGACGGACAGATACAGGAATGATCTAATAAGAGTTCCATTTTTTCATTCTGACGTACGGAACCCTAAAAAGATCCTATAAAAAACGTTACACAACTTACTTGTTTTCCCAATTCTTCAGTTACTTTTATTATATAAAACACATAATTAAAGTGACATATAGTGCGGCAAAATGCGCCAAATGTACGGCATATAGCCTGCAAAAAAACATAGTTTTAGATGATGTCTCATTGCTATATGGAAGAATATAATTATGTATTTATTTGTACACACGGGGATAAATCAAGCTATGAATTTCCATTGGAGGCTAACCTTGCATTACATAAGCTTTCCATACAATTAGAGATATGCTTATACTGGAAATAAATAGCTCAACAGCATTATTTATCGCCACAGTACTCCTAAATCACAAGACATAGCAAGATGGTGTCGAAGAATGTAGTAAAAACTTACCAATACCTGGAAAATTTTCTTGTACAGATTGTAAGACTTCAAAATATTCTGGTATATACCAAGCAGTTTGAGACACTGCTCATCATTGCCGTATTCATCATTCATTATCAAGACATTTTTAATCCACTTCTCTAGATATTTCTTTAACAAAATTATAATTCGGATGACTATAACAAAATTTATATCCAGTGCAACCCACATTGTATCACTTATAATCTCAAGTATGATAGCGATGTCATACGTTCTAAAAGATTCATAATATACAGCATTGATAATAATGTTGGCACCGATAATTGTTATGATTGAGATCCAGTTCCAAACAATGTAACACTGGATATCTTTACTAAAATCGATGCTTCTGTGTATGGTTTGGATATTTAAAATAAGTAAAACGTTGTTGTCTTTATGCGCAAAGTCCAGGACGAACATCATAGTGAACCCGAACAATACGGTGGTGCCGTAGAGTAGAGTACAGAAAAGCACAAAAATATACCATTTTCTGAATATGTCATATTTCGATCTAAAACTTCTACGATGCACATTCGATAGATATGCAACGCGTTGATGAATAACATAAAACAGAATGCAAATATGTAATATTTCTTTCCACTTGGATAAATATGATTATTTCGCACATTATATTTTGATAACAAAAACAAGTTAAGTGCTAAATTATAAGAATGTACTATTCTTTGTATATCTTTCTCCAGTCTATTATTGAGTAACACTTGTAATGAGATTTGGTTACGGGACATTATTTTTATTATCAACTTCATTTGTTTGTTGCGTGGTGAGTTACTAACTCGAAAATAGAATGTGAAATAAATTAATGAAGATATGACGTGGTCATTATATTTTCTAATATTTATGTACTGATCGCATCAACGTTAAGAGGCGCAGTTAATATTCCTAATTGCATTGGCACATTAATAATAAAATAACATCGCGCCTGTATTTCCGGAAACATATTACCGAATTATTTTTAATAATACTTGTTTAATTTCAAGTATTCTTAAGATGAATATTTTTATTTTATAAATTGGTTCAAAATACAGCCAGGTGTAATTCATACAATTCATCATCATCCTCCTGCCTGGGTCAGCGCAAAATGTTCAGGTGTAATCTATCTATATATCTATACGAGTAATATCTTCTTCTGTGACTGACTAATCTTTTAAAGACATTACCTCAAACCCTGAACAGATTGGGCTAAAATTTTGCACACAGATATTATTATTATGATGTAGGCATCCGCTAAGAAGGAGTTTTTGGAAATTCAACCTTTAAGGGGGTGAAAAGTCGTATTCCACGCGCGCCTCAAAGAGATGTCAGCACAAATGTAGGGGTCCACTAGGGCCGATGCCTGCCGGGGTCGCGGGAAGGTACTTATGGGTCACCGAGTCCCCTGGCAACACAGGCAACAGGAAGGAATACGGGTGGGTTTTAGTCAGTAAGAGTCTGACACACCCTCCCGCTCCGCCCAGAGCGGGAGAAGTTATTTGATGATTTCCAATCCTCAAAAAAAAAAAAAAGACAGTAAAAGTTGCATCATGTGTTAGATGCATACCTAAGCAGTCTCGAGTGGGATCATCTTACACGCAAACATTGTAAGATGATCCCACTATTATTACACTCGACACAAAGAATCAGTGTCATTATTGTCAACAATAATACATGTTTATGTCGTAAGAAAGTAAATAGTGGATCATTTATTTTTTTTCCTCAAAAAATAGGACGAATATTGTAGGGACGCCATAGCGACAGTGTGTATGTAAGTACCTATCTAGTATGTAAGTTAATACTTTATAATGTAAGGCGCACAAGAGACGGCGCCACATCGTACGCGATCATTTTACTGTAAAGACGTGTCAATTAAAGTGATTACATGTGTCATTGGTAAACTATCGTTTTATTGAGTCAACCACCCCTAAAAATGTTTAAGTTATTTAGATGATTTAATGGTGTTTGGACGTAACTTAGAAACCCATAATAAAAATGTGCTAGACATTTTTGAAAGACTTCGGACCGTTAAATTAAAACTAAACCCCAACAAGTGTGATTTTCTTAGGAAACAGATTTTGTATTTGGGACACGTTATTTCAAGTGACGTTATAATGCCTGACCCTGAAAAATTAACAGTAATTTAAAATTATCCATGTCCAACAACCACAGAAAAAAAGATTCGTAGTATTCACTAATTATTACAGAAAATTCATACCAAAATTTGCAGAAATTGCTCATCCTTTAAACACATTAACTAAAAAAGGTGTACCATTCGAATGGAATGAGGCATGTCAACAAGCATTTAAAACATTAAAACAAAGTCTAATACGTCCACCAGTGTACAGTATCTAGACTTTTTAGAACAAAAACGTTTCATTCTTCAAACCGATGCGTCAAATAATGCTATGGGAGCTATCTTGTCAAATAATAATAAACGACCGATAGCTTACGCTAGCAGAAGTTTAAACAAAGCAGAAAAGAATTACCCTATCATAGAAAAGGAACTACTTGCAATTGTAAGGGCTGTAAAACATTTTCGTCCATATTTGTATGGTGGACCATTTATGATATTTACGGACCATAAACCATTAGTATATTTATTCAATATGAAAGACCCATCGAGTAGACTAATGAAATTTAGAATAACTCTAGAGGAATACAATTTTGAAGTACACTACATAAAAGGTTCTGAAAATGCAGCTGCAGATGCACTGTCTAGAATTACATTAAAAGATTTAAAAGAAATGCATGAAAGTGTAATGAACGTCATGACAAGAGCAAAAGCGAAAAATTAAACAAATAAGATTCAATGGTAGATATGGGTGTTTCAGACTTGAGGCCTGATCAACCAAAAGTCGTAAGCACTCATATCAGACCAAAAGAATCTGTTGAATTAAAATTTATTTGTGCTAAAGAATTAGGAAACTTAAAGAAAAAGGGGGTAATTACTAAAGAAAATAAAATATTCTGTTAAGCAGAAAATAAATCAACAATTTACGTAAAATTCCTAAGTTCTCAATCGCAAATGGCGCGAGACGAGTTTGTGAGAGAGTTAGATGAATTTTGCAGTCAATTAAACTTAGAGGAAATATATACATATATTAAAAGATAAAGACAACGAGAACTTTATAAAAAAATTAACAACGACAATAAAAAATAATAAAAGTAGGTCCGGACCGCGCGTATGCATTTTAAGTTATGTAAAAAGGATAGAGAATAAAGATGATAAAAAAGTTATTTTAAATGATTTTCATCTCTTACCTAGTAGTGGCCATGCTGGTATGAGACGAATGTCAAATAACATAAAGAAAAATTATTATTGGCCTGGTATTGACATAGAGAGAATTTGTAAGACGGTTTGACAAATGTCAACGGCAAAAGTATTCCACACCTAAGAAGGAACCCATGGTAATTACTAGCACAGCTAATACTGCGTTTATAAAAGTATACTTAGATTTAGTTGGTCCTTTGGAAACATATAATGATAACTATTCTTATGTGCTAACATTACAATGTGAACTCACAAAATATGTAGAAGGGTTTCCCTTAATTTCTAAAAATAAACAGAAGAAATGGCTAGATGTTTTGTCAAAAACTTTATTCTCAGATACGGTGTGCCGAGAGTAATAGCTACAGACAGGAGAAAGGAGTTTCTCTCAGAATTATTTCAACAGGTATGTAAATTATTAAACATAAAACAATTCACCACCAATCCATAGGAGCTTTGGAAAACACCCATAAACATTTAAATGCGTTTTTGCGTATCCAAACGGAGAATCATCCAGAGATGTGGAGTAAGTGGATTCCTTTTTGGTGTTTTACCTATAACACGGGCGTACATACAGAAACAGGATTCACGCCACGTGAGTTAGTTTATGGTAAGAAATGTTCTCTACCGAGCAATCTGACACCAAATGTAGATCCATTATATAATTTTGACAGCTATCCTCATGAATTAAAATACCGATTGCAACTTTCACAAAAAGAAGCAAGAGAAAATCTAATACAAAATAAGTTGGATAGGTTATTATCGTACACTATCGTACGATAAAAATGTTAACCCTATACACTATAAACAGAATGATTTAATTTTAGTAAGAAATGATACATCATGTAAAAAATTAGACAGCTTATATTCAGGCCCTTTCAAAGCTGTAAAAGACATACCACTAAACGTAGAAATAATTAATCAATTTGGGAAAATGGACATTGTTCATAAAAATCGAATATGGTTTATATTATGTTAACTATGTTATTCAGGAAATGTAAAAAAAACTATGTTTTTTTTTTCAATTAGTACGGTGATGTGAATGTTGTATTAATTACCTATTTTAAGATCTGTATTACTATATAATCTATGCACCTTCTTTATATAATCTGTAACCATTTATATGCACTATCCTATGAAATATAATATAATGAGAAAACGACAGCCGTGTCATCTGCATAAGAAAAGACTTTGGCGTTATTAATTTTCATATTACAGAGGTCGTTAATATATATTAAAAATAGTGTGGGTCCTAAAACACTACCCTGAGGCACGCCGTATAACACTTCTGCATCATGACTGACGTATTTCCCCAGCTTAACCCTTTGCATCCTGTTAGAGAGATAATCTTTAAGCAGGTTGAGTGAAACATCAACACAAATTAGATAATTTAGATTCATATTCACTCATAATTAACTAATATTCATTACAGTACTCTCTTACGTGCGACACTATATCGTGGGTATAAAGGTAAAACTCAAAGTGACATTTTTACGAAAAACTTGTTAAACAAAACACAGGTATATGCGCCTTCTTTTTTGCCTATTATAGTGGGCATTATTTTATTTCTCCGTTTTTTCTTTTTGTTAGATACGTCTTTTTTATCAGGGGCAGTATGCGTAACAAGACCTAGGTAACCTTTGCAACATTGACGAGATAAATCTAGTGATAGGGGGCGACTTCCAAAGAGATTCGCCCTACTGCATTAAAATATGGTCACATTTCTGTTTCGTATTGACACAAATCAATTTTTCACTTTCGGCTGTACACTGCTCAAATAGCTGTTTGTATTGAATACTCGTATACCATCAACAATATGTTTCTCTGGCAATGTTCTAGCGTATCACGGATTTTTTCTAATTAATGATTCATCCCGCGGGTGGTTCTAATATCATGAATGGTGGAATGTTTTACCTCTCTGCCTACCTGGATGCCTGAAGGTTTAGTCAGAGCAGGGTACTGCACCAGAAGATAATGGTACTGACTGACAGCTGAAGTGCCTTGACGCTCTGTAACTTACAAGGCTTGAGCAGCATTGGTCTTGAATGTGAGCTCACACTGTCGAGCAAACGTTGCAGTCGATGAGTAAATACACTTGAGAGCAATAAAATCGCACACGTTGACTTTTTGTTGTTAAAGCAGTTTTTTTCATGAATGTGAATACATATTAAAATAAACCTTACACTATTTGAATGTTTACTTCAGTACCTTTCTAAAGATATCAAATACCCATAGGGGGTTTTAGGGCACAAAACCCAACATACGGATAAAATTACCCAATTTCGCTTAATAAAGAATAAAAATAAAACTCAAAATGCTTGATCAAATTGTTTTTTAATAAGGTGTACTCCCTCCCTAGCCTTGATTACAGCTCTTAATCGGTTTTTCATGGACTGTATTAATTTCACCATGAAATCTTGTGGTATGGCGTTCCACTCCTCTTCAATGGCGAGTTGAAGCTCTTGGAGGCGCGTAGGAGCAAGGCTTCTTGTTCGAACTCTTCTTTTTAGCTCATCCCAGACATGCTCAATTGGATTGAGATCAGGACTACGAGCTGGCCACTCCATCGCGGTGATTCCAACGTCTTCCATCCATTCGAATTCATTCCAGTCGAAAACTGTTCTAGGGACATGCGGTCTGGCGTTGCACTATGGGACCAAACAGTATTTTCCATCTCAAAAATGGTTTTGTCGAAAGTCGTAAATCCATAGATTGTTTTATGGTTTTATACTCTCAAAAGATGGAACTTACGAATAAATTACAAAATATAAAAAAATATAAAGTTTTACGTTTATAAAATGAACCTCAAACATTGGGCATAAATATTTTCATGCCAATTAAATTACCGTTAAGGGAGTTCAACACATAATTATTCGGAAGTTTTCCAAGGAAACATATTAGTGTTATACATCATTAGATAGCTTAGAATATACACTTTGCAACCACGTTCAGTTTTTGTAAAAAAAATATTTTTATTTAATTTTTTAATATTTTTTATTGAAGTAAAGAAAATTTAGTTTTTGTTAATTTCAATTGGAGTTTTCGTTGTTGCCGAAAGCAGCCGGTGTCAAGTTAATTACTCTATTAGAGACCTTATCTACTCAGTAATATGAGGATTTAAAAAAAACTTGCGCGTTTTTTGCGCCAGAGGTGATTTTGAAGCAATAATGTCAATCGGGGAAAAATCCTCGAAAATTACGGTTCTTCTTTTTTATTATGAAATATTATATTTAGTTATTATCCTTTGATGTCTATATTGTTTTTTTCTATTTCTATGATAAAAACATACATTTGCAAATTAAAAAACTGCTATTATATTTGAAAGAATCTTCCCATGGCAATTTTGTTTGGGGTGGTCACCTTAACCACAAGTATGATAAACTATATTGCTGCGGAAGTTCTATTTATCTGTTGTGGTAAATAATTACAATCAGTACTGATTACACTATTTCGATGAGAACTGTTATAATCAATTGTCCCATGGTTTTTGCACAAGGCACTAAAATATTAGTCCTTTAAATACCCGTGTATGTTCAGCATACGATTCATCAAAGTGTTCAGATACTTCTTTTCAATAAAAATTAACGCATAAAAAACATTATTATCTAACAATGAGTGAATTCGTTTGTGTTCGACGCGATCTTTGTGATCAAATAATAAAAGGGAAAAGTACTTCAGACCTCAAAAAATATTTATTGGAAAATTTTCAACTATCGGAAACTGACGTTAATACTGTAATAGAGAGTATTCAAAAAAATCTAACATCGAGTTGCAACCAGAAATGGACCAAAGCTCAAAGAAAGCCGGACCGGTTCGAGAGCCTATACTCAAATTGGTTAAATGGTGAGTTTAAAGTATCATTGAATTCTTGCAGTACCTCAACCACTGTAAATTCTGGTTTGAATACTTCTGGTGAACGTGGAAGACCAACAAAACAATATGACGAGTGCTCGGAAAACACAAAGAAACGAAAAAATATGGAGCTGGTCCAAGAGTATGGAATGGGACATGTCCGTAACGCTTATGTGCAAGGTTTAAGATCCATGGGGGAAAATGACGAAGCGTCGATTGTGACTATTATCAGAAATAAGGAAAAAGAAGAGAAAAAAGTTATTCTACAAAACATACTCAATCCAGATAACGCACTTTCCTTTACAAAAGAGGAAGCATTGAGTATATGCATTGAAACTAATTTAACCAAAGCACAATATGCGTACCTAAGAAAAAGGCTCGTTGATAAGAATTTAAGTTCTGTATTGCCTTCGTATCAAACACTAAGTGAAGCAAAAAAGGCTTGCTATCCGCCTGCATCCAGCATTACGGTGACAAATATAAGCGCAAAAATCAACCTGCAAGATCTCTTAGACCATACAGTCTGCCGTATTATAAGGATAAAGTCAGGATCGACTTACAATCGTCTCAAGCTTTTCACTAAATGGGGATGTGATGGATCCTTCGGGCAAAGTGAGTAAACAAACTCTACCGGAAGAAAACGAACAAATATCGGACGCTAATTTGTTTATAGTGTCCCTTGTACCACTGCGACTAGTAGACGAAGAAACTTCTACGGTCATATGGAAAAACCCTACTTGCTCATCTGTTAGATATTGCAGACCAATTTCATTAGAATTTGCAAAAGAAACTCCCGAAAAAACTACAGCGGTTGTCAGTGAAATTGAAGCCAAAATTAATCAATTGATTCCAACTCTTGTGTCAATAGAAGACAAAGTCATCGAAGTTAAACATCAACTGTTTATGACAATGATTGATGGGAAAGTTGCTCAAGTGTTGACAAACACATCATCCAGTGCTACCTGCACTGTTTGTGGAGCAACTCCCAGACAAATGAATGATCTTTTAAAAGTTACAACGAGAGTTGAAAATGAAAATGCGTTTAAATACGGATTGTCGACGCTACACGCATGGATAAGATTTATGGAAATGATCCTCCATATTTCTTACAATTTAGGTTTTGAGAAGTGGTCTGCAACAACTCCAGAAAACAAGCAACTTAAAGAAGACAAGAAAAAATTTGTCCAAAAACGTTTCCGAGAAGTGCTTGGCTTGCATATTGATAAACCACGTCAAGGTTCCGGTAATAGCAATGACGGTAATACGGCAAAGAGATTTTTCCAAAATTACCAATGTTCTGCAGAGATAACCGGAATTGATGAAGAATTAATCAAGAGACTATATGTAATTCTTCAAACTATGTCATCGGGATTTCCTATAAACGCAGAAAAATTTGGTCAGTATACATTGGTAACCGCGCAATTATATGTAAGCAAATATAACTGGTACTACATGCCATCTTCGGTCCATAAAGTACTTATACATGGTGCTAAAATAATAGAGCATTATGCAGTTTTGCCTATAGGACAATTATCCGAAGATGCCCAGGAAGCTCGAAATAAAGATTATAAGAAATATAGGTTACATCACGCTAGGAAGTGTTCCAGATCAGCAACAAACGAAGACGTTCTGCATATTTTGTTATATACATCTGATCCTTATATATCTAGCTTAAATAAACCAAGTTTTCTAATATCCAAAGAATTATTTGACGAAGCTAAAGAATTGTTGGAAATAGAAATTGATGAGTAGGATAAGTTTAAGTAATAATTTTTTTTTGTCATGTAACTGTTTGTTTAATAATAATAATTTAGTTTTAAACTTATTTTAAGCATAAGTGTAACTTTTATTGCTATTTTAATATAACTGTATGATTTTTTGTATGAAATTTCGTATAACTTTATCTTTGTCATTTTTTTTCGGAAAAAATATTTTTTTTAGAATGATGATGTTTGATTTCTTTTATTGCCTAGATATTCACAAATACGTGAAAAATAAATCAAGGAGATAAATCACAAAACAACAGAGTTATCGATTTTTGAGATGGAAAATACCGGTTGGTCCCATAGTGCGTTGTCGTGCATTAAGAGAAAATCTTCTGCCATAAGCCACGCAAGCGGCCTCGCATGTTCTTCGAGCACTTCTTCGACGTATCGTGCAGCCGTCAAACTTCTCGATCTCGGGCCGGTATTCGCCGTAGTGATGAATACAATGTCAGTTTTAGTGTCCAACATTATGCCACCCCAAAACATACACGATCCACCTCCAAAAGCCACACGTTCGCTTATGCAGCATTGTGAAAATAGCTCTGTCTGCTCTGCTGTGTAATCTGCGCCAATGATTGGTTTTTCCACGTCGCCCACAACAAAATTCCACTCCAAATCTCTGCGCAACCCTAGATTTAAATGTAATTTAATGGTGCCTTATATAATAAACTGCCGTTGGCCGGTGTCAATGAGGAACCGTAACTTTGTATTATAGTTTGTTTTGTCGCTGACTCTCAGCTGACAGTCATTTGCCACCTCTACTGACTGTCGGGAGCATTTCCCGATTTGTATGTTTGTCATGGAAGAGTGTATTTCTGAACCTTGTCTTCGAAGTTTCGGTGATACCAGCAAATACCAGAAGCCAGAAGCCGATCCAGAACCCTATCAAGATGTGCTTGATCGGATTCTGAAACGAGAAGAACCCGAAGAACTTCTACACCTGAAGGGAGAACGGGATGTTTTCTCACTTAAATTAAGCTATGCAACCTAATGTAGCTTGGTTGTAATGCGTTCAGCTATCAAATCTTCGATATTCCTTAGCATATCGTCAAATGTGATTACGGAAGTACAGTCGCCAGTACATGACATTACCACCAATTGTCAAATTTTCTCTCAAAAACTTTTGTGAACGTTTTATATAACAGCATGAACAATTGTTTAGAAAAAAAATGGGCTTTAGAAAAAATAGAAGCACTAATATGGCTATTTATAACTCATAACATGGATGACAGAAAACCAGTTGTTTGTGCACCGCTGTGTTTGTGCACCAAATTATAAATACCTGATATAATAATAATAATAATAACCTGTACGTCGGCAGGGGAGAGGCCGGCCACCGAAGAGCTTGGGACTTAGGGGCCAACTGGCCCCAAGCCGGGTCCCCGCTGCCGGTGGTTGTGTGCAGCGCATGAGATGGACTCAGTCTATGAACGAGAACGTCATGCGCGCATATTACGGGTCTACAGAGGGGGGAACCAACCTCACTGCGTACCGTGTTAGGATGCTGTCTCTGTTCCAGAAACTAGAGCCAACCGTCAACGTCTCAGCCCAACGACTATCGGATCAGGTGCGAGTCATCCAACGCAATCACAGGTTGGACGATGCCGCACTTGATAGGCTGCGCTCAGAGGTACTGAGCAATCATATCGTCTCAACTCCGGCACAAACCGCGACACATGCACCAATCATTAATGCAATCCCGCCGCGGTCCAATCACGATGTTGAAGAGGAGGATGATAGGGTTGCCACAGTAAGTAGCCAGTGCAACGTCCGATTGAGAAGCGCACTGGAAGATGCGTTTCGCGAGTATAGGTCCACTCCGACCGAACTTAGACCCCGACTACCACGCCTACCCATGCACAAGAAAAATAGGGCGCTGGTATGTACCTTGGACTCGCTGCTTAAGGATTTCTTCGAGAGCAGCGAGGATCTCGTTGATACACACTCGATCCTATATTGCGCGGCTGTTGCGGCATGTCGTTTAGCGAACGTTAAGTTCCCAAACTGTGACGGAGCTACGCGACCAAAACCAGCCGTACCAGCCTGGCAATGCAGGATCGAGCGTCGTATTGATGGGGCCAGGGTACTCATAGGCAAACTATACTGCTTCAGGGAGGGAAATACACGACCACGAGTGATGCGCTTTGTAAGGCGGGCATTCTCGGGGACTGGAATCAGCCCTCGAGAATACATGTCTCGTGTCACGGAGCGCATCGACTTCCTGAAGCAGAAAGTTTGTGCATGGGCGAGCCGTATTCGGCGGTATAAGCGGCGGGTTGATCGATACACGCAAAATCGCATGTTCCAGAGCGATGAGAGGTGGGTATATAGAGCTTGGGAGCGACCGGAACAAAACGAGACCGACGTGTGCCGCCCCGATGATGCCACCACGACTGCGTTCTGGCGCAGCATCTGGTCGGTACCTGTCTGCCATGCTGAGGCTGACTGGATGCGGGATGTCGAGCGAGTGTGTGAAACTATACCAGAAATGGATGTAGTCATTATCACGCCATCAGATATAGCTAGAGCGGTCCGTCCGTTACCGAATTGGAAATCACCAGGACCGGACGGACTGCACAACTTTTGGCTGAAATGGCTAACTAGTTCACACACTTGCCTGGCATCTCAGTTCCAGTCATCCTTAGAGTCTGGGTCGCTACCACAGTTTCTGACGACAGGCATTACCCACCTGCTCCATAAGTCAGGTAGTCCCGCGGAACCCAAGAATTATAGACCGATCACGTGTTTATCGACGGTCTATAAACTTCTTACATCCATTTTGAGAGCGAAAATTAACACACACATTGACAGTAATTCGATTATGTCAGCCTCTCAAAATGGATGTAGGAACGGGTCCCGTGGCACTAAGGAGCTACTTCTCATCGACATGGCCATTAGCCAACAGGTTCGTCGATTCCGCAAGGATCTGTCGACTTGCTGGATAGATTATAAGAAGGCCTACGACTCGGTGCCACATACATGGCTCATGAGGGTGCTGGAGTTCTACAAAATAGATACAACTCTACGCACCTTCCTTGAATCGTGTATGGGGCAATGGAGGACAGTCCTTCGCTATCCAGGGTGTCGACAGATCCAGGGCAATGATGAGCCTGTATGGATTAAACGGGGAATATTTCAGGGTGACAGTTTAAGTCCACTTTGGTTCTGCTTAGCCCTGAATCCTCTAAGCACGCTGCTGGAGGATTCAGGTCTAGGCTATCGGTTGAGGAGAGGTGGTCAGGTCATATCTCACCTCCTCTACATGGATGACTTGAAAATCTTTGCCCCCAACAAATTGCAACTGATGGAGCTACTGAAGGTAACTGAAACTTTCAGTAGCGCCATCAGAATGGAGTTTGGTGTGGACAAATGTGCAGTCATGCATGTAAAGCGAGGGGAGATAATGGAATCCGAGGGAATTCAACTTTCGGATTCCATACACCTTAGATCCCTCTCCTCACCCGAAAGCTATAAGTATTTGGGTATGTCGGAAGCGTTAGGCATCAACGTTACTGACATGAAGCAATCATTGAAGGAGCGCTTTTTTGGCCGTCTGAAGAAGGTATTGATTAGTCCTCTTTCAGGCGGAAACAAGGTGCGTGCCTTCAACGGTTGGGTCATGCCGGTTTTGATGTACTCTTTCGGCATACTCAAATGGACTCAGACCGAACTCGACGCCCTGGATAGGAGGGTCCGTACACTGTTGACCGCAAACCGGATGCATCACCCACGATCATCGGTGATGAGACTGTACATCCCGCGGAAGTGCGGGGGTCGAGGCTTTTTAAATGCGAAGACCCTCCACAACCGCGAGATATGCAGTCTCAGGGAATATTTTTTGAAAACCGAAGTGGGTATGCACCGTGATGTGGTCGCAGTGGACAAAGGGCTCACCCCACTTTCCATGGCTAAAGAGAACTGGTGCAAACCTGTAATACTTACAACGGATGACCGCAAGGAGATATGGCAAAACAAGGAGCTACACGGGCGCTTCTATCGGGCTCTTCATGAGCCCGATGTAGATTTTTTAGCGTCCGTATCCTGGCTACGCTTTGGGGACCTTTTCGGGGAAACTGAAGGTTTTGTCTGTGCAATTATGGACGAAGTTATCTTGACGAATAACTACCGGAGACATATTATGAAGGACGGGACGGTTGACGTGTGTCGGGCATGCCACCGTCCGGGTGAGTCTATCAGACATATTATCTCTGGTTGTTCTCGTCTGGCTAACGGCGAGTACTTGCACAGACATAACCAAGTGGCTAGGATTATTCACCAGCAACTTGCTTTGAAATATAAACTTGTGAACTCTGAGGTACCGTATTACAAGTATGCGCCCGACCCAGTTCTCGAAAATGACCATGTCACGTTGTACTGGGATCGGTCTATCATTACTGACAGGACTATTGTCGCCAATAAGCCTGATATAGTGGTGATAGATCGATTAGCGCGCCGCGCAATGATAGTCGATGTTACCATTCCACATGACGAAAACCTCGTGAAAGCTGAGAAAGAGAAGCAAATAAAATATCTCGACTTAGCACACGAGGTTGTTGACATGTGGAATGTTGACTCGGCTGTCATTGTGCCGATTGTCGTTACGGCCAATGGCCTGATGGCTGAAAGCCTCAACCATCATCTCTCGAGGCTCTCGTTAGGCGGCTGGATCAAGGGCCTGATTCAGAAGGCAGTACTCCTCGATACGGCCCGCATTGTGAGGAGGTTCCTGTCTCTGGAGTCCTAACCACCGGTAGCTTGGACTCTGCTCCCGACACCGGCGGACCACTATTTTTTATATTTTTAAATGTTTTTTTTTATACCTTTTTTCAAGAAATATTTAAAAATATATTTTATATGTAAAAAAATAAATAAACGACATAATAATAATAATAATAATAACCCCGCCGCATATCTCTACGTTGACGTAGTGGTGGGGTTTGCGCGCTCCGAACTCTGGGTCTATGCCAGTAGAGTTTACTTTGCCGGAACGAGTCTAGGGTAAGGAGTCAAACCAAGAGAGATACAGAAACCCGCAGGGCAGCATGTGGCGAGTTGTTGGGCAGTAGCGACCCCACGAACCCTATCTTCTGGGAGAAATCTTGTTCCTCATCTCTGGCTTGCCTGTATTCGCCGGCTGGCGACACTAACGAGGAACAGAGCTCTCACCTCATTCTTGTCTTTATTGGCCGGCTTGAGTGGAGATTCGCAAGAGCAAACGTGCTCGGAGGAAGGAAGTATTCCAGTAAGATGCTGGTAGGGATCTTGACCGTACTTCCAGGATTATGCTGATAGCCATAGAATACCTCTCCACTCCTCAAGCACCTCAGGAAGTATTGCCCCCTTGTCACTACGTCACTATGTGCTAGCGGCCGTTTTCGGGGGCCCATTATTGAGTGTGCAAGTCACCCCCAGCCATTTTATCGGTGTATTTTATATAAAGCATTGGTCAGGCAGGGGCCATAGCCTTTCTATAGTCTTAGGAAACCGATCCACTATAGCCTCCCAAACCCATAGCCCAATATGTTTTGTTCCCATGTTCTGCAATATGTAAGTCAATATTGACATTCTCAAAAGAAACAAAACTACGTTAGATTTTGAATACTTTTTGCACTACAATTTCAAATTACAAATAAATCAACCTACTCGACCCAGCAGCAAAACTTGCCCACAATTTTAAACAAAAATGTAGTAATGATATTATCGATTATGGCTTATCTGACCATACTGCACAAATATTAAAAATAAAACTTAATAAAACGTATAAACTAAACTATTGGCGTATTAAACAGCGTGACATATCAAAAGAATATGTATTTATATTTAAAAATTACTTTAAACAATTGACTTTCTCACAAATATATGACATGACAGATCCAAATGAAGCGTATGATGAATTTATGGAATTATTTAGATTATTATACGATTTATGTTTTCCCGTTAAATTAATTACCATTAAATGCAAAAAACTGACTAAATGGATCTCGAGAGGAATACGACTATGTACGAGTAACAAAGAAATTTGCTTTGGAAATATCGATTAAAACCAACAAGTGTGAATAAAGCTGCTTTTAAATCATACTCATACAGATTAAAGAAAATAATCAAATTAACACAGAAATCACAAAATAACCACTTGATACAAAATTCCAGCAACAATCCAAAGCAGCATGGCACATAATAAATAATACCATATCAATTCCAGAGCCAATAGAACAAATACAAATCTCTGGTAACATTATTAAATACCCAAAAGAAATAGCAACGGCATTTAACGATTTCTTTATGGACCAAAATTCCAGTACGAGTAGATCCACTTCAACATTACATAAAATAAATCCCTTAACTCATAGCAACAATTCCCTTTTCATGTCACCAGTTATACCACAAGACATAATACGAATAATAAAATCCCTTCGCAACACAAGCAGCACAGGATACGATGAAATCAGAACCAACGTAATACAATCAGTATGTAGCGTCATAGCAAGACCACTCTGCCACGTTACTAACTTATGTCATAGCACTGGAATTTTTTCGAAAGGCCTCAAAACCAAAACATAAAGCCACTCCATAAAAAGGATTGTAAAGAACAAATGCAAAATGATAGACCCATTACCAACCAAAATTAATATATTATGTGACTAACAAATGGGATTCCGTAAGAATAGAAGCATCAATATGGCAATATATAATCTTATCAATCATATAATTACTAGTGTTGACAGTAAAACACCAATATGTGCCCTGTTTACTGACATGACAAAAGCGTTTGACTATGTAGATCATAAGACACTAATTGGAAAACTACGCTTACGGTAAGGGGAAATGCTTTGGAACTGTTAAAATCTTACTTAAGTGACCGCAATCAATATACAGAAATAACTAGAGTCAATTTAAATACGAAACGTGAAATAAAATACCAATCAAACTGTAGGAAACTTTACTATGGCGTGCCACAGGGCAGTGTGCTTGGGCCACTATTATTTCTTATATACATTAATGACCTGCCTCGACAAATAAAACATCCAATGATCCTCTTCGCTGATGACAGTACAGCATTATTTAAATGTTCCAAGTACGCTGCATTGCTGCATATTGCAGGTATGCTGGAAGAGATTTCATTAGAAATAAGCATCACCTTTGTACGTATTTTTCTGTTCCTTTCTTTTTGTCTGTTTATATGTGTGTACATAAACTGTTAAATAAATAAAATAAATAAAAAAACAAGTTATTGCATTTCTACCAAAGGCTAAAACCCAACCATTTAAATGTTTCATACAACAGACAAAATTTAGAAGAGGTAAAAGTAGCAAGATTTCTTGGCATTCTAGTTGACATCCAACTAACGTGGAAAATACAGGCAGACGACATATGTACGCGGCTAAGTAAATCTGCTTATGCTCTTTTCATCTTGGCAAAGAAAGTTAATTTACAAACAGTGCTTATAGCATACCATGGCATTGTCTCCTCAGTATTGAGATTTGGCATCATATTTTGGGGCAACTGTGCTGAAAGAGAAATTATATTTAGAACTCAAAAAAGATGTAAGTATGGTAGGCCTAAAAACTACCGATAGCTGTAAGCTTGTCTTCAAATCATTAAAAATCTTGACTTTCCCATGCCTGTATATATTTGAAGTAGCAGTGTTTGTCAAATGTAACTTAAACTTGTTTCCTGCGATAATAGTTACTAGAAAACGAACCACTCGTTTAGATCCCAATACAAAACCATGTTGTGTGCAAGTAAATACAAAACAGCACTAGCAAGAAGAAGTATTTTAGGTATGGGTCGGATTATATTTAATAAAATTCCTGATAGCATTAAAAGTGAAAATTTGCACAACTTTAGAAGGAAATTAAAGACTTTTTAAATTGAAAAATGTTATTATTCAATAACCGAATATTTGAATGACATGCAGTTATAAAATTTCTGACAATTCTTAGGTAACAATTATTGATCCTTAGTGACATTTAATTTTAATTTTTGACATTCAATATCTTTAACATTCTTTAAATAAGTAAGTGCTGACAATTTTCATTTTATTACAATAACTGTTGAAATTTTTTATTTTTTATTATTTATTTTCCTCACTACAAATAATTTATATAATTATCTAATTGACCTTTTTCAGTGTGAGTGAACATTCTTAATGCGATAGATGATCTAATTTATTTACTTGTTTATTTGTGGTTCATATATCTAGACTTACTATGGCGCTTTCCGTTGACAGTCCAAGTTGAAACCCGAACTGTGAGTCATGCACCGATAGAGATTCTTTCAAAGTGGAATCAATCATACCGTCCAGCACTTTTGCCAATGTGGATGCGAGAGAGGTCAATAGTTTGACTTATCTGTTATATCGCCCGCCCTATTCTTAATTATGGGAACCACCAGTATTTTCATCAGTCCCGCCGGCAAGTAAGAGTGACTAAGGCACATGGTATAAAACACCGACAAAACCCTTGGCAGATGCACCCCAACAAACTTGAAATGCTCAATACTGAGCCCGTCATGTCCAGGAGACTTGCCTCTGCTCATATTCTTAATTACTTTTGCAACTTATCTGGCCGAGAACAACATTAATGACTTATCTCCCTGAAATTAATGCCCAGCATTGATCACATCTACTGTGGGACCTAGAGGAGATTGCACTGTAAAATGTTCTTTGAACATATTCGCAATCTCCCCCGGAATCACTCCTCTCGCCGACAATCACCGATAGACCAAGCTTAATATCAAGTTTACTCGTGGACTTCCAAAACGTAGCGAAATTATTTGTTGCTCTTGCTTTTGCTATAATATCCATCTTGATCTGCTCCTGGCTTTTCGACACCGGTTTAGTAGAACCTTGAACCGTTACGGGCCACTCGCATTTGTTCAAAAATAAATCCAGAAGTTGGCCGATTGTGTAAAACCCACATTTCGAATTTAAGCCTGGCCTCTCGGTGTGCACCTCTTACATGGAAATTCCACCCGCGCAATGTCCTGTGATTCCTACCTCTACCTCTATATTATAAGTAATATCCTTCACCAGTTTTGTCGATATAACAGCATGTTCAACGGACATGCTGGCACTGGTGGAGGACTGGAAAGTTGACGAAGGCATCACGAGCTCGGACCACAATGGTATCGTATTTAAAATTTATCTTGAAAAATCAAAAGGAAGAAGAATTTACAACACTCGGAAAGCAAATTGGGGCCACTTTCATGAGAAATTGGCCCAATTAAAAGCAGATAATAAAATAAATATATTAGAAATAGAAAAAAAATTAAATACAACAGATTTGGAAATAATAATAAATAAATATTTAAAGACGTTATAGTAAAAACTAGTATTGTAACTATACCAAAAATAAAAAATAGCAATAAACTTACGATACCATGGTGGTCAACCGAGCTCGCTAAACTGATGTCCGACGTCAACACTAAACGGCCGCATACGATGTGTTGCATCAGTCCGGAGACAGAAAGTCGTCGATGAGTACCTGCAAGCCAAAGAAAAATATGAGTCCCACGCTAAGAGAGCACAGACAGAAGGATGGAAGTCGTTCTGTCAGAAACAAGACAGGAAGGGCGTCTGGGAGGGGATCTACAGGATCATCGGTCTGACCTCCAAAGGCAAGAAGATCTGCCCCTTGTGAAAGACGGAGTATCGCTCAACCCGCAAGATTCGGCTCGACTGCTAGCTGAGACTTTCTACCCCGAAGACCTGGAAGAGGCGGATAGTGACGACCACCGTCGGATCCGAGAAGCGGCCAGTCGTGTAAACGAGTAGTCGCATGATGAACACCATGACCCACCGTTTACGCTTCTTGAGCTGAGATCCGCGGTGGAAAGCTTCAATCCGAAGAAGGCACCCGGGGTGGATGGTCTCACAGCATCTGCGCGCAAGCCATTCTCCGGGACCCAGGGGTGTTCCTTGCATTCGTGAACAAGTGTCTCGAGCAGGGTCACTTCCCTGGGGCCTGGAAAGTGGCCACAGTAGTGATACTCCGAAAACCAGGAAAAGATAACTACACAACCCCGAAGTCGTACAGGCCGATCGGCCTTCTATCTGTCCTGGGCAAAATCCTTGAAAAAATGATGGTAGCTCGTCTAAAATGGCATCTGATCCCGCGGTTCAGTACTCGCCAGTTTGGCTTCATGCCTCAGAAGAGCACTGAGGACTCCCTCTACACACTGATTCAACATATCAAGAGAAAGCTAAGTCAGAAAAAGCTGATCACTGTTGTCTCATTGGATATAGAGGGAGCCTTCGACAGCGCATGGTGGCCAGCCATCAAGACCAGACTGGCTGAGGAAAAGTGCCCGGTGAATATTAGAAGAGTGCTAGACAGCTACGTCAGTGATAGAAGCGTCCGGGTCAGGTATGCTGGGGCCGAGTGCCAGAAGCAGACGACTAAGGGGTGTGTACAAGGTTCGATTGGAGGTCCGATCCTGTGAAATCTGGTGCTGGATCCTCTGTTGAAAGCGCTCGAAGAGCGAAGCAATCACTGCCAGGCGTTTGCCGATGACGTGGTGCTCATTTTTGACGGGGATACAGCACTTGAAGTCCAAAGACAAGCCAATGCCGCCCTTGAGTATGTTCGGAGGTGGGGCATAAGCAATAAGCTGAAGTTCGCTCCACATAAGACATGTGCGATGCTTATTACCAAGAAGCTGAAGCACGATGTCCCACTCCTGGGCATGGGCGGGGTCGACATTGGCATGTCTAAAGAAATAAAAATACTGGGGCTGACCATAGACCACCAGCTCACCTTCAACACCCACGCTGCCAACGTATGTAAAAAGGCACTGAATTTTTACAGTTGTGTCGGGCAGCAAGGGTGAGCTGGGGTCTAAACTCTGAGGTCATTCGCTGCATTTATACCGCAGCGGTCGAGCCGGTCATATTATACGCAGCCAGTGCCTGGGCACCGGCAGCGAGGAAGGTTGGAGTTCAAAAACTCCTGAATTCAGTCCAGCGGGGGTTCGCTCAGAAGCTCTGCAAGTCCTACAGTACTGTGTCGCTCAACTCCGCGCTCGTGTTAACTGGGATACTCCCGCTTGACCTCCGAATACAGGAGGCAGCCGCACTGTACGAGTACTAGGCAAAGCGAGGGGTACCTCAGCCATCGCTTGCAGGCCGTGAGGCAGAACGGGTGGCATTTGTAGGGCTTCCACATCCAGCGAAACATACGGCCATGAGGTACGTGAGCTTGGTAGATCAGTCCCATGTGGAGTCCCACAGTAGCCAAAATATACGGGTATTTACCGACGGCAGCAAGCTCGAGGGCAAGGTCGGAGCGGCACTGTCCCTTTGGGACAGGGGAGCCGAGATAATGTCCCTCAAGCTCAGCTTGCCGACGTGCTGTACTGTCTACCAAGCAGAACTCCTGGCCATATGCGAAGCGACGCGCCAAATCCTGCGACGCAGGGAGGGAAACTTTGGTATCTATAGTGACTCGATGACGGCATTGCAAACAATCACAAACCAGGGTTCTCTCCATGCTCTGGCAGTGGAGGCGCGAGCGAACCTCAACGTGAATCTATCCCAGAGCAAAGATGTGTCCTTGTTCTGGATAAAGGCACACGCTGGACTGGAAGGAAACGAACGCGCAGACTACCTCGCTAAGGAGGCGGCACTGCGTAGCAAGAAGAGACCGGACTACGACCGCTGCCCGGTATCATTCGTCAAGCGGCAGATCCGTATGGGGTCGCTTGACGAACGGAACCGGAGGTATAAAGAAGGAACAACAGCCTCAGTCACCAAGATCTTCTTCCCAGACGCCATCGACGCCTTCCAGATCGTAAAGATAATAAAGCCGACCGGGGTGGTGACCCAGATTTTGACGGGCCACGATGGGTTCTCCGAATACTTGCACCGCTTCAAGTGTAAGGAGAACCCATCATGCATATGCGAGCCGGGTGTGCTGGAGTCGGTCCCGCACATCCTGTCCCAGTGTCCTGTATACGAAGGGGAGAGATTCGGAATCGAACAAGAGCTGGAGACCGAATTTGGTACCAATAATATTGCTGTACCAATAATATTTGGGCGAGATTCGGATTTTAATCTTGGCGAGATTCGGACTACGCCACCGTCTTACTAGCCCACTCCAGGACTGAGAGCTCTATCATTATAGAGAAAGCGATAAAGAGAAATAAGTTAGGATATTCTATGCTTTCCTTATATTAAATAAGAATATAAAGAGTGAAGCATAGAAAGCAACCGTCTTATTTCGTAAAATTATTTAAAATTTATAAACAGTTGTAGCTTTTATAAAATTTGGTTAAACATATTGTAAAATTATTCAGTTTAATAAACAGATTTAGTCTTCAAAGGTCCCTGACTATGTCAGGGGAACACCAGCAGAGCAGGAGTGGTTTTTAGTCGGTTCGAGTCCGACACTACCTGAACTGACTCACGGCTCATTAGACCATGATACAGTTCAGGTGCCCGTGGGGATTTTCCACTCCTGCGAACAATAAAAAAAAAAAGAAAAAAGTAATATCCCACTTGCCAAAGGTGAGCTTTTACATTGGGATATATCTGACCACAACGCAGCACAAATCTGAAGTATCCCTGTCAAACATAAGCAAATTCCTCAACAGTACTTTACTTTTAAAGAGACTATAGTTCGGAAAATATCCTTAAAATCAAGGAATGTTTGTTTAAACTTTCATTCTCAGAAGGTTATAGCCAACTCAACCTTAACTCGACTTATGAATCCTTTCAGGAATTGTTTTTGTTGTTTTATAAGATATGTTTCCCTCAAGTTAGAATTAAAATGAGAAACAAATGTAACAGAACCAACTGGATAACTAAAGGTATTAGAATTAGTAGTAAACGTAAATGCTCATTGCGTTTTATATATTAATATAAAACGCAAGTCAGACTGCAACTAGATGATATATAAAAAATACAGTACATTACTAAGATGTTGCATCAGTATGTGACTGTTCCTAAATAACCCTAGGCTGAGAAAATTTTATTAATTTTCTCTTGTTGTAAAATAGCATATTTTGACATCTTCAATCATAAATTGTCATCTGTCTAATATTTTCTTTTCTCTATGGATCGTACCGGTCTTGATAAAGCTAGTTTCAGACTTACTTCGCTATGTACTCATGTAAACCGTTTTTATTGATCCTCGCAGGCATTCAAATTAATCATTTGAATTATGCTTCACAGAAACTTCTAGAACCTTTGCCAGGATCTATAAAAGCGGTGATCGAACCTGACAAGGGCTCACTCAGTCAGGCAGTTCAGTTTAGTTCGAATCAGTCAGTTCAGTTTTATCGGTTACATTATTTCTTGTACTAATAATTGTAAGGTGTAAAAAATATAATCTCTAAAGAATCTCATAGTGTGTGTGATTTGTGAATTACCTTACATAGCCGCCGGCCCTCTCACTTCCGCCTTTGGGAGATTTCTAAGGCCGAAGGCGTTATAGTCGCGTGGCTTAGGACGCCATAGCTGACCACTCCTGTGTGTCTTAGGAGGTCCAGACACTCGTCTCGTGGAGCGTGAGGTGCTGTAGAGTGCCTCCGCAGTCAGCCGTATTGGCGAGATTCGGACTACGCCACCGTCTTACTAGCCCACTACAGGACTGAGAGCTCTATCATTATTAGGGCATTCTATCAACGTGGCGTTGGACACTAACTCCAACTACACATCATACCACCAACCTCACCAATAATACCACTAATTTAAGTACTATAGAACAAAACCTCTTGTCTGATAAGGGACATTTTACTCCTTGGGACAGAGTTGCAGACTGTGAAGGCGAGATCCTCATCTTCGTGCTCCGCCTCGTCTGTCAGCCCTGTCCCACTGCTGCCTGCCGATCCAGACCAACTACCTGCCGACCCTGTCCAGCTGCTGCTAGCCGATGCTACATCCTGCCGTCCAAGCGTCCCGTGCACTCGGACCGGAAGCATAGAATAATTTTAATATTTAGTCTAATCTTTTAAATATTTAATAGTAAGTACTATTACTTTAGTTTTCTTTTTTTTAACGTGACTTACGACTGGCATCCGGCCAATCGTAACGTTACAATATATAGAATAGATTATACCTAAAATGATTCTTTAGTCCTTATGGCTCAATAAAAAGGACTGGGATGAGCCAGTTACGAGTAGCTCCGATATTCTAAAATCCTGGAACACGTTCATTAACAATTTACATTTTTTTATCAGATTTACAGATCCCACGTTTAACGCTATGCGATGCTCCTATTTATATAGAAATACATACTTTCAGTGTTGCTTCCCAAGTCGCTTACGGTGCATGTGTGTACCTGCGGTCACATAACTTAGCTAGTGATGTAAAAGTAAACTTACTGTGAGCTAAGTCTAAGGTGGCGCCGTTGAAGCCGACAACAATACCGCGTCTGGAACTTTGCGCTGCTCTATTAGCTGCGAAATTGTGCAAGACAGTTGTCAGTTATTAATAAATTAATAAATGAAACAGACTTACCTGAGATAAAATCCTGTTCCACTGTTGTTCAAGAACCTGAATCAGGAATTCTAAAAATAGACAAGTTTTCATCATTTTTGAAATTGACACGAATATTTGCGTATGCCAATAGATTTATATATAACATAAGACATAAATGTCCTAAGCATAGATTATTGGTAAAATCACGTTCAGTGAATTAGAATCATCTTTTATTGGTTTATGTAAAATTGATCAGCAGGCTTCATTTACTACAGAGTACAATACTTTGTTAAAAAATAAGACATTAAGTAGCAAGTCAACACTTTTGTCACTTTCACCCTTTTTGGACGATGACAAGGTAACAACTATACTCATAAACATCCCATACTTTTACTCGCCTCTCATCCGCTCATCAAATTATATTTTATACATATACGAGTATGAACACTTACACAACATGCATGCTGGGCCTCAGTTGTTGCTAGCCTATGCAAGAGAGACTGTGTGGACTATAAACGGTAGGCTTGGCCCGCCGCACAGTTCATGCCTGTGTCAGATGTAGACAAGGTAAAACATTAATTCCCATGATGGGAAACTTACCTGCAAGACGCATCACAACTGATTTTCCGTTTCGTGCTATTGACGTTGACTTCGCTGGTCCGTTCCTCACGTTAAATAGAAAGGGTCGAGGTGCACGATTAACTAAAAGCTATTTATGTTTGTTTGTATATTTCCGGTGTAAATCTGTGCACCTGGAAGCCGTCAGTCATTTGTCTAAAGACGCGTTCATTATGATGTTACGCAGGTTCATATCACGACGAGGCAGGCCAGCGGAGATATTTTGTGATAATGGCCGCAACTTTGTTGCAGCAGCTAAAGAAATAGGCAATTTTCTTAAAATTAATCATGATTAGTTTTAGGAAGATTGCCTATTTCTTTAGCTGCTGCAACAAAGTTGAGACTTTATACCTTCACTGGTAGCAAAATTAACTACAGGTTCATGAACCTGTAGTTAATTTTGCTACCAATGAAGGTATAAAGTTTGTGTTTTCTCCCACGTATGCTCCACATTTCGGCGGCATCTGGGAAGCCGGCGTTAAATCCGCGAAATACCACTTAAAGCGCGTTTTGGGGAACAATCATTTAACGTTTGAGGAGATATATGTACTCTTTTCACACAAGTGGAAACTGTGCTTAACAGTCGACCTTTATGCTCACTCTCCCCTTCCCGTAACGATTACCATTTCCTAACTCCCGGTCACTTTCTGATAGGGCGTGCCTTAAATGCATTGCCTGGTCCATCGCTTGAGCACGAGAACCAGAACAGCCTTCAACGTTACAAGAAACTTGAACAAATACATCAACATTTTTGGCAGCGCTGTCAAAAGGAGTATGTAGCAGAACTACAGCAGTGCTCCAAATGGCGTACAAAATCAGTATACCTGCAAGTTGGGGATTTAGTTCTTCTCCAGGAGGATAACGTCCCACCACTCAACTGGCGAATGGGATGAGTCAGCCGCCTGTTCCCTGAAACCGACGGTGTCACACGAGTCGCGAAAACTACCAGAGGCTGCTTATAGAGTTTGTTCCTTCATCGGCTCCGAGCGAGGGAATTGGTCATTATAAATCTCACTGTTTTAGAGGTACTTCATTTTAATGTTACGATGACATGTCAAATCGAATAACCAAAAATCATCAAAAAATGTTGGCCCATTGCATCATTTATGGCAGAAAATATAAATAATGTAATAATTAGAATCCGACAGCAATTTTTGAATCAAAATTAAAAACGACAGAAGTTTTTGATATTTATTTTGAATCATGTATTAATTAACGTAATTACATAATTTCGAATATCTTGTTCTTGTATCGTAATTTAATAAAGATCAATTTAATAAATCCCCAAGTAGGTACATACACACTTATAACATGAATGCGATATGTTAATAATTATAAAATTATCCAGAAACAAGTTGTTCATAAGCCACTAAGCGCCAACAAAAACAATAATCAATGTCAATAATTGATGTACAGGCGTTTAAATGGTTTTTATTAATAACTTTTTATAGGAGCTTCTTAGAGTTGTGGAAAACATATATGTTAAGGTAGCAATCAGGTAGTAAATATTTACATTAACAGCCCGGTTAATACAACGCTAAAACTATGAGAACTTGAAAGTGGTTAGCCAACCTGACGTCAGGTTGGCTGACCACTTTATTTCTTTGATAAATTTCTTAACGAAAAGGTAGCAAATATTTAACTATATGTAGTAAATAGTAGCAAATAGGTAAATAGTGCACATGGTCTCAAGGACATATCTTGTTTGGTCCTGCCATCCTGACGCTGACAATAAATTGAGATGAGGACAGGAGTATGATCACCTGGCTATATTTGAAACCAATTTATAAAATAAAAATATTCACCATAGGTAATTTAATACTTGAAGTGAATCAAATTTTATCCTAATCCTAACTGCGAAATGACAAAGTGAGTTTGTTTGTTTGTTACGCTTTCACGCTAAAAATGGCTGAATAGATTTGGTTGAAATTTGGCACATGGGACAAAAAATACTTTTTATTTCGATATTCCCACGGGATCGAAACTTATCGGGTGAAACCGCGGGGTGCAGCTAGTTAAGTATCATTCAGTATTTTATCTTTTCAGAAATACAGGTGCAATGATAAGCATGATTAATGTGTCAATGCAATTAGGAATATTAACTGCGCCTCTTAACGTTGATCAGTACATGAATAATAAAAATTACAATTAACACATCATATCTTCACTAATTGTCACGTTCAATTACCAAGTTAGCAAGACAAGTCACCACTCGACAAACAAATAAAGTTGATAATAAAAATAATGTCCCGTAAGAAAATCTCATTGCAAGTGTTACTCAATAATAGATTGGAGAAAGATATACAAAGAATAGTGAATTCTTATAACTTAGCACTTAACCTTTTTTTGTTATCAAAATATAATGTGCGAAATAATCATATTTATCCAAGTGGAAAGAAATATGATATATTCGCGTTCTGCTTTATGTTATTCATAAATGCGTTATATATCTATCGAATGTGCATCGTAGAAGTAATAGATCGAAATATGACATATTCAGATAAAGATATATTTTCGGTGTTTGATGTAATCTACGGCACCACAGTATTGTTTGGGTTCACGATGATGTTCATCCTGGACTTTGCGCATAAAGACAACAACGTCTTACTTATTTTAATGATCCAAACTATACATAGAAGTATCAATTTTAGTAAAGATATCCGGTGTTACATTGTTTGGAACTGGATCTCAACCATAACCATTATCTGTGCTAACATTATTATCAATGCTGTATATTATGAATCTTTTAGAACGTATGAAATCGGTATCATACTTGACATTATTAGTGATACAATGTGGGTCGCACTGGATATAAATTTTGTTATAGTCATCCGAATAATAGTTTTGTTAAAGAAATATCTAGAGAAGTGGATTAAAAATGTCCTGATGATGAATGATGAATACGACAATGATGTACAGTGTCTCAAGCTGCTTGAGATATACCAGAATATTTTGAAGTCTTACAATTTATACAAGAAAATTTTCCAGGTGTTGGTAAGTTCATCCTTACTACATTCTTCGACACCTCACTTATTACATATCGCTAAATAATAATTAAATCATAATTTTGTGTTGATATGTATTGTGATTTAAGTGTACTGTGACGATAAATAATGTTGTTGAGTTATTTATTTCCAGTACAAGCATATCTCTAATTGTACGGAAAGCTTATATGTATAATGCAAGGTCAGCTTGTAATGGAAATGCGTAGCATGATTTATTCACGTTTGTACAATTAATACATCATATGACAGTGAGATATCATCTAAAACAATGTTTTTTTTGCAGGCTATATGTCGTACATTTGGCGCATTTTGCCGCACTATATGTCACGTTAACTACTTATTTTATTTAATAAAAGTATCTGAAGAATTGGGAAAAGAAGTAAGTTGTATAAAGTTTTTGATAGGATCTTTTTAGGGTTCCGTATGTCTGAATGAAAAAACGGAACTCTTATTGGATCAGTCGTGTGTCAGTCCGTATGTCACAGACAATTTTTTCCGACCCTATTGGACTGATTAAGTTTAAATTTGGTACATATGAATTTCTGTGACCCAAATACGGACGTCTGAAGAAAATTAATTAATTTTGAATATGTTCAAAATTTGTTAATTAATTAGTTAATTAACAAATTTTGAACATATTCAAAATGCGCCCCGTGTTTTACGCATAAGTCTCAATCCCGTGGGAATATCGGGATAAAAAGTATAGTAATAATATATATAATAATATAAACCGTTTACCTTCTCTTCACATGTTATGAATTTAATCCTAAAATTTTACAGTAGTGTGCGAGGAGCTAACATTGTGAGAGACTGGAGCCTGAGGTAGGTTTATAAAAACCTGTATCACAGGTCACGTGGGCGCTCCCGCAGATAGATGCCTGTTCTTTGCATACACGACATAACAATGCAGGATACTTGCGAAAAATAAATTAAGTATAAAACTTAAAATTTAGTAACAAATACAAAAAATACAAAAAGTTTCAATAATACAATGTAATTTAGGAAAAGTAGAGATCGAGATGGATTGGATGGTTTGTCAATGACCTAAAATGATTGATTATAATAAACCCCCCCAGGTGCGTTGAAAACGCAGGTTAGATAAAAAAAAATTAAAAATGTAATTATCTGTGGAAGCTCCGGTTGGTGACTCGGCAAGGTGAGATGACGGCACGCCGCGATGGACCACGCTACGATGCTCAGGGGCAATATCACGTTGAGGCGTGAGACGCTTTCGCTGAGGAGCTACGCGTTGCCAAATGATGTGTTTGCATTTGGTCTGAGCGAGGAGATAAAAGGCCGCCCAGTGTAGAACTCTATGTGGTTTTCCTAAATAAATTGATGTGGTTAAAAAAATGGGATTACCAAGCCGGGACTTTCAAATTAAATAAATTACATACCACTGGAACGTGGGACTCGTGGCAAAACAACGCCTTCAACTAATGGAAACGAACGCCATTACAGCACTGCCGAGCAGGACGAATATTCAAAAATAAAATCATGGTTGGTAGATAGCCAAATATGCAATACGTACCGAAAAATAAATGATGATTTATGCAGGAGTGTTATATAAAAAAAGGATACGACTGATTTCAAGTTTTTTTTCTCGAGACGAACATAAAAATTATATAAGTGAAAAAATAATCTGATCTCCAATAAGAAAATATAACAAATGACACACAACCATCTTGTCAAAAAAATTAGAATTTTTTATACTAAAATTCGAACGTTAGACATATGTGTGCTAGTAATAGGACTGGTCAAAAAGTTTATGTTCCTTTTTTGAGATCTTGCCGGATATCTGTTCAATTCCTGCCGCATACTTCTCCTTTAAATCTTTGATGAGGAAAAATACTTATTCTTCATCAGGGGGGAGTATGTTAAACGAATTAAGGGGTGGATCAGATAAAACGTCATATGACCTTGGTATACTCTGCGTTAAATTGGCGCTCCGCAAGCTTTCTGCCCACGTTCGCAAATAAATTATTAACGCTAATACCTTATCTTTACTGGCTTGCTTGAGCCACTAATATTTTTAATTGCATCCCATAGCTGCTTTTTATTACCTTTTGCATTTTCAATATCTTTTTTGTCATAGTTCCGTTTCGCTTTTTTAATTGTAGACTTACAAAAATTTCGATAACGTTTGTAGGTTAGTTTAAGCATCTCATTTTCAGGATTTTGTTTAAGTTTTTTTTGTAGGTATCCCTGTTTCTCATGCAACGAGACAACCCTTTAGTGATCCACGGTTTGCTAACCCGTTGTCTTTTGGGCTTTTTAAGAGACTAGAGTTATTATTTATTGCAGTGGAAAGGTAAGTCACAAGACAGTCGGTTGGAGTATTAGCATCACTAGTTTCAAGAATGGGCTGAAAGGTAGTATTCTGTATAGTGACATCGAGAGATTCAAAGTCGATTGTGTGGGCCGTTTTATTGCAGTAATCCGGGTGAGCGTCCAGATTCACACTAATGGCAACAGTTTCGTGATCTGTAATTGAAGACTCGAATACAAAACAGTTAGCATCTAATTTTGTTTTAAGAATTATGTGGTCCAAACAGGTACGTCCATGCGTAAAAAGTGCAGTATGACCTGGGAGCAAACAGTGACTTGCTAAGACGTTTAGGTATTCCTGCGAACACTTGTCCGTACTGTTAGGTACTATATCAATATTTATATCGCTGCAGAGAACAATACTTTTAAACATACTTAATTTTTGAGTAGAAGGTCTATTGACCGAATGAAGTTATTATGATCTATGAAGGGAGGATGCAAGAACAAGATGGGAACTTACAAGAAAGATCTTCGATGAAATCTGGAAGAGATGGAGGGACGAATACTTGTGCCAACTATTAGCCAGATCAAAGTGGCAGAACCCACAGAAAAATCTGAAGATAGGCAATCTGGTTCTGGTGGTGATTCATGATGATCATATACCAGCCGGAAAATGGCTCATGAGGAGAATAACAGAGCTTCACCCTGGGAACGATGGATATGTTCGGGTTGTTAGCCTAAAAATAACAAATGGGCATATGAAAAGACCTGTTACAAAACTATCCGTCTTACCTATTAACGATGACGAAACTGCCGAACAGCATAACACCTCAAAAACAAACGAAAATTAAGTCATACCTACAGACAAACAGTGACTCGCAAAGTTCACGATGATGCAAAACAATAAACAGAAATATAAACTTCATTGGACTTGTCATGGCACTGCTGTATTTGCTCAATCCTGTCGCGGCCACAAAACACTAACACAACAAACATTGTCGAGCTTCAACAAGGTCTATACTTTGATAAAGTGACCAATATGCAACTAATACGCGGTGAGTGGAAAATTATCGTGTACTATGACGTCAAGCCCTACTGGCACGGTATAGCAGTATCCAGTAAATTCACCAATCATCTAGAAAACATTTGCTAGAAAATAAAACAGAAAACACAATGTAACGTAATTTTAACACAACTACAACACTCGACCGACAAAATAGGACTCTACAACTATATGTTGAAGAATCTGCAAGGCCGAGTGAATACGAGAAGCAAACGTGGGCTTATCAACGGTGTCGGTTCCATCGCGCGCTCCCTGTTCGGAGTACTAGATGACGAATTCGCAGAACAATATCAACAAGACATTGACCTGGTCAAGGCAAACGAGAAACACCTGGCACTGTTGTTAAGAAATCAGACATCCGTGATCGAAGCAGAATATAATTTACTGATGAGGTCGGAAGATGCAGTTGAAAAATAGTACAAACTGTATATACAGATGTTGGTTACATCTGATAAATCTTGAGAAGTTTACGAACAATCTCGGGAAGGAACTGGTTTCTCAAGAACTGTCCGCTATTACGGCAAATAGCCTGATTGCGCGTCTCAGAAACGTCCAAGACACCCTTATTGATACTGTAACAAACATCTTTAACGGCAAGATGAACTTAAATTTGATCGCAACGGAACAGCTTCGAGATGAATTGAACATAATCTCGATTCAATTGTCCAAGGATTTAGCCCTACCCATCACCAACATTCAAACAGAGCTGTATCATCTTCTACAAGTTAAAGCAAAAATGACTGAACGATACCTTATAATCGAGGTAAAGGTGCCTTTAATCAGCACAGATAACTTCGAGATCTACCAAACTTTTTTTTTTTTTGAGCGTGGGAAATCATAAAATAACTTCTCCCGCTCTGGGTGGAGCGGGAGGGTGTGTCAGACTCTTACTGACTAAAACCCACCCGTATTCCTTCCTGTTGCCTGTGTTGCGGGGGCCTCGGTGACCCATAAGTACCTTCCCGCGACCCCGGCAGGCATCGGCCCTAGTGGACCCCTACTTTTGTGCTGACGACATCTCTTTGAGGCGCGTGTGGAATACGACGCGCCGTCGACCCGGGCCTGGTCCTTACCGGACGGTGAGCTACCCATTGCTCACCGTCCGCAAGCCCGCGCCTACGGTGGCTGGAAATCCGCCCGAGATTCCCGACGCCCAGGGCGTCCTGCGGCGGCTAGGGGCGAGAGGGCGCGAAACGTGCCTTTCCCTCAACCGTCCCGCCTCCTCCTTCGCGAGCATTACTGCTTCGCAGAAGGAGGTGACGGCTGCCCATGCCCTCTCGCTCCGTACCATGGCCTGAACCAGGGCTGGACGCGAGAGGTCTCTGCCGCCGATCGCCTCCACGAGGACACGGCGGTGCTCTGCCCAAGCCGGGCAGACCTCCACCGTATGCTCCACCATGTCCTCCGGGCGGACGTGTTACCCTAATACCTATTGCTGAAATGTTAGCAATAAACATTCAAAAGAATTCGTATATACCAATGACGGAATCTGAAATACATCAATACGTGACCCATGACGCGACAACTCGATTGTGTCCACTACAGAAACCCGTATACCGCATGAAATCTGACGAGAGCCTCTGCATGAAGAACAAGGAATCTCTTTACTGCGAAACCAAATATGAAACCTGTCGAGACAAGTGGCTGGAGCTAAACAATGTAAATAATACCTATATTTTTGCTGTGAACAATGCAAAATACGAATTATTTGTGGGCATCAAGTTTCAACGCAGCTACTACACAAGGCCGGGGTCATAACACTTAATGACGATTGCATAATTAGTAGTGAAACTTTTGTTGTTTATCGTCAAAGGCAACAAATGAACAAAATCCAAGCCCAGATCGGACCAGGTCCTGCAGAAATTCCTCCAATCAACAATATCATAAACCTACCTGTACCGGTTTAAACCGGTTTTCAATGTTAGATAATTAGAATTATGTAGCAATTATGTAACACCTGCACGTCAAAACTTCAAACAAATAGTTTTCTGACAGCTGCGCACACAGATTAATTTAGGCCGGCGGCGCGTACGTCGTTCTCGTCGGTCCGGAATGTTGCCATTTTAAATATTTGTATTTATGTTATTCTTTCTTTTAAATATTTGTATTTATGTTATTCATATTACAATCTCACTGTGTGCTGCACCGGTCGACGTCTTGACGTCAACGCCGGCTATCGCTGAAAACTAGCGCTGGGGCTCTGTCTCGCATAGGGTCGCAGCATTATGTTGAGCGTTGGCCGTTTTGCGTGAACGTGACGCATATTCTCCCCCAAATTGTTTCTTTTCTTGTATTTGTGTTCCGTCTTTGCGTCATGTTTACAGCATAAAAACGTATTTTCTTTCTTTTCTTTTTTCTTTCAAAACATCTTCACGTGAATGATACGGTAACAGAGCAAAGAGCATTACTACAAGAGCTTGGCAAACAAGTAGAGCAAATTAAAGCCGCAACATCAGAAGATATCCTGTCAGATCGTGCCACATACCACGACATCCACCAATACGTACGTCATCGTACGTATGTCATCTACATATTTATTAGTTGGCGCAGTAGCATTCGCGGGTGTAATATACGCTTTCAACCGCGTACGCAAGCATTGGGCAAGTCGACGGAAACCAGAAGCTCTATCTGTTCCCAACCCGATGCCCCGAAGAAGGTTGACAGCGAGCATCGTGGACAACGCCTTATTTGACGTCACAAACGACAGTAGCACAGCGCATTTATCGAGTGCACGCTCACTCAATAAAGCAACGTCGCCTATTGCGCGTTGTGAGTTACCATAATACCTTAAGACTTTGTTTGTATTTAACTGTTTTTTTTTTTACTTTTTTTGTATTTACCTTTTTACATTTTAACTTGATTTTGAAACAATTTTCTTTGTGAGTGGGCAATATGTACGAGCTACGCTGTACATGCAACTAGCTCGCCCTACTTGCAGTGAAACGTTGCAGTTTATTTAATCCAACATTAATTACTTTATAAAATATTATTTTTAGTAGCAGTAAAACCTTCATAACAACCGGTTGTCTACTCATTCAACATACCATTCAACATAACTCGGCATCAACATAACATTTTCACTGTTGGGATGACTTGGGGGGCGATAGATTCCGATAACACAAGTTTCTGAGTTTATTTTCAGCAGAAGACAGTTGGCGTCACTAACCTCGGGTTCTTCTTCAGTTACCTTAAGGTTCTTGCCATAGTAGATAACAACTCCTTCATTTTGGGTTCTATGAGAAGTCGTTGAAGCATAATTATAGTTATCGAGATTAGGTATGTTACGAGCTGAAGGAAGCCAACACTCCGAGAGGACTAATATGTACCAACATATTTCTGACCTTTGTAGAAGGGTAGTGAGATTAGTCATGTTGCAATTAACGCAACGGGTATTCTGAGACAAAATATTGAGGGTGCAATTAGTTGTTAATATACATTTTTTTACATCGACTATGTCGCAAGAGATTGACTTAGCTATTTGAAGTGAATCAAGATCTGAGTAAAAAGTCTCAATATTTTGCATTGTTCAACAATAAAATACAATTTTAATGTCACGTGACGTGCGTGACCCATAATTACGGAAATAATTAAATTTTAAACTCAGTTCTTGTTCGTAACTAGCTATGATGTTGAGCAAGTGACTAGAAAAAATGTAAAATACAATGGGGCAAGTTTACTGATACCATACATAATATACCAAACTAAGGTTCGCTGTGATGTGTATTGAGCAAGTGGTGACAGTTGAGTTGTGTGTGCTTTTTGAGGAGAGTAAGTACATAAGTGAGTGTGAGGGACTGGCATTCCTATAAATATTATTTTTATTGTGTGTGAACCACAAATAAATGTTAATTTGGGTAAAAAGCAAACATAATTACGAGTAATACGTAAAACAAAGGTAACAAAAGTGAAGTATGACAAGCAAATTGTAATTACACCAGGGGCTAACTTTAGCCACAAGGTAAGCTTGACCAACTCGGCCTCTTACTTTATACGCAACGGCACCTGCCCCTCTTCTATCTTGACGTAAACTTTTCAAAAAGGTGTCCATGTAGCTGGGCACACCGCAGGCTGCATAAAGATGCGGCTAAATTGATTAAATTCTTTAAATGCAGTAATGATGGCATCCTTTCTTGTGGTGTTAGTGAAGTCAGTAACAATGGCCTCAGACTTGGTTCGGTAAATATCCTTTACTTCCAGGTCATGTATTGGTGTCTCGAGGCCTAAGGCTGCCCCGACATTCTTGATTATGTTTCTCATCGTTTTTTTGATTTCGTTACTTTGTATGGGTATGTTTCGTATTTCGATCGAAGAATTGCGAGCATTTCTTTCAAGCATTTCTAGCTTATCTTCTAACGACTTAACACGTTTCTTATTATTGCAGTTTTGTCTGTCATTCTAGACAGTAAGTTAAACTGGAGTAGTCACTTAGACAACAAAATAAACAGGGCTTGCATCACCTTTTGGCAGTGCAAGAAAATGATAGGTAAGAAGTGGGGCCTATCCCCCAAAATTATACTATGGCTGTACACGGCGGTAATCCGCCCCATGATCTCCTACGGGGCCGTGGTCTGGTGGCCCCTCACCCAGCTAGTCACAGCCTCCAATAAACTACAACGCATGCAAAGACTTGCCTGCATGGCGACCACGGGCTGCATGAGGACAACTCCAACTGCAGCAATCGAAGCCATGCTGGGATTGCCGCCGCTCCACCTGTTCATACAGCAGGAAGCGACGATGGCGGCAGTACGCCTAAATGCACTGAATCTCTGGGGCAAGAGAGACACACTACACACTGCGCTGCTTGAGGGACTCAATAAAGAGTTCCCCATCACGAAAGCAATAAATGACCAGGTATCAAAACAATTTATATTTGATAAGAAATACAAGATCCAACTCCACGAGGATCGCCGATGCGAGGGGTTGCGCCCCGCAGAGCTGCGCATCTTCACAGATGGATCCAAAACAGGTAGTGGCACAGGTGCTGGAATCTTCTCGGAGGACTTCAACATACGCATAGCCACACCATTGGGGGTCCATAACACAGTGTTCCAGGCCGAGTGCTTAGGTATTTCTCTGGCCGCCTCAGCCATCATGGCCAGGGAAGTTAAGGACCATTCAATCCGCATACTCTCAGACAGCATGGCTGTCCTGCAAGCGCTAAACAGTCACACAGTTGACTCTGACTCTGATACGAGTGCCACCAGCGCCTCAACCAGGTGGGTAGTCTCAACAACATAACCATTCAATGGATTAAAGGACACAGCGGTTCGCTAGGCAACGATGCAGCCGATGAACTTGCCAGAAGGTGGTCAAGCATGGCACCAGTGGGACCTGAACCCATCGTGCCACTTCCCTTTGGGTACCTACGCACTCTGGTAAGGAAACGCACCAGAGATAAACATCTCAAACTATGGTCGGACCAAGGTGAGTGCAGGCAGGCCAAGGAAGCTCTCCCTACAATTGATGGTCGCCTCACGAAACGGGTTCTCCGACTAACTAAACTACAGCTGCGCACTGTTACAGCAGCTATAACAGGCCACGGGTCATTTAACAAACACCTTTTTATCATAGGAGTCACAGACAGTCCGCTGTGCAGGGCCTGCATGAAGGACGACGAGACAGCAGCTCATGTGCTACTTAACTGCCCGGTCGTCGCCACATACAGGGCAAAGTACTTCGGTAACCCAGGTACCCTCTGTGAGGTGGTCAGTAACACCAAGGCGTTGCTGGCCTTCCTTGAGGAGCTGGGGTGGATCGAATAATCGATTTCCCACCCGTACGCAAAATACGCGCATTGACGTGGAGTTGCGGACACCGGCCCGTTTTACCTATTACCTATTATGGGTATGTTTCGTATTTCGATCGAAGAATTGCGAGCATTTCTTTCAAGCATTTCTAGCTTATCTTCTAACGACTTAACACGTTTCTTATTATTGCAGTTTTCATGCTGTAGACGAATTCGAGGCAACGAGCGTCACAGTTGGCGGCGTAAGCCGCTAAGCCAACTACGTATATCTTATGTGCGCGAAATACTTAAGTGTTAATGCCAGTACTATAAGTGCGGGTAAGGGTTCGTTGACCGCAATGACTCGAGTAAGGTCACGGATACAATGAACGTTGTTAACACTTTTGATTTTGAATTTAATAAATTTTTTTTTTTCGTTTCTGAGTAAAACGACTTAATACCGAAGTATTAAGTCGTTTACTCACTCTTTGGAAATCTTGTTCTCTGTATCCTTTTACTTGGGCACTAGTTGTTAAAGTGGCACAAAATTTACAAATTATAGCTAAGTTATTATAGTTTATACGAAATTATATTGCGGAGCCGGCTCGAGTACGTCTATTCACTTTCGGTGCGCGCGCCGGGGGGAGTATCCTATGTAATCCAGCTCATGGTCTACCCATGTGACAAATTCCATCCAAATCCGTTTAGCCGTTTTAACGTTAAAACGGCTAAACCCGAATGCGTATTAGTCAGGATTTCATTCCCTAAAACACACTTTTGGGAGGCATATAAGAAAATTATAAAAAAAAAGTTTAACAAACTGTACCGTGTGAAATATCAAACGAAAGGGCGTAATGCTGTTTATTTTTTTTTTTGTATCCTTTGTTTTAAAATCAGGTTATTAAACTATCTATCCGTGTGCCAAATTTCATCCAAATCCTACAAGTACGATAATACTATTTTTTAAAATATTCTCGTGATTTCATGCAAGCCTTTACAAGCGTACTTTTTGTTAGGTTATTGCTCAGAAATTGTGCACAAAGTGTCGTGAACAGAACACCTTTTTGTATGCATGCAACGAACTACCGAGATAAAAGTATCTTATGTCCGTTCATGGTCTACCAGGTCTGTGTTTCTCCAACACCACCACGGCGTAATCTGCGTAACACGGATCACGCCACCAACACACGCAACCTTGAATCCATTTTTGCGACAATAAGCGATCTGGAGATGTTTGCGGACACGATACAGATTGAGCACCAAACTGCCTGCCCAGAGACCACCCCGTGCAGCTCACCGGGCAAACAACCATGGTGGGGCGCTGATCTAGAGAACAAGCACGGCAAGGTAAGGGCAGCTCTGAACAGAGCCATGAACACATGTGCGGATGAGGACTGGGACAATTACTACGCGGTCAAATTCAGTTACAATAAATGCACCAGAATCAGGAGTACCACAGAATGGCGCAAATTCTGTGCTAGCATTGAATCTTGCCAGCAAGCTAACAGGGTAAGGAAAGTACTGGCGCAATAGAAATCTCCTGGGCCCAGTACCCTCCGCAAACCTGATAACACACTTACTTTCTCGCTAGAAGAAACGAGACGCGTCCTTATTGAAACTCACTTCCCTGGATGTGTCTTCGCGCAGGTAATCGACTGGCAAGATGTAATTCAAACGACATCAGACAACGATTAGCATTACGCACGCAGGGTGATCACCTTGGAGAAACTCCAATGGGCCACCCGGATCTGGATATGAAAGTAATATTCATCCCAAAGCCAGGTAAGGCTGACTACACAAACGCCAAATCCCATCAACCAATGCCTGACCTGTTTTTTACTAAAGACTCTGGAAAGACGATGTGATAGGGAGTTGAGGGACGGCGCTCTGAAAACCATACCGCTACGCGGTAATCAACACGCGTACAGCTCGAGCAAGTTGACCAAATTCGCTCTTCACACAAACCAACTTCTCCAGCATCAGCAGCGCCCTCTCCAGACATGGAGTAGAACAGGTACTAACGCACTGGATTACAAACATGTTAAGCAAACGAGTGGTTCGCCTTGAGGATGTGCGACAGTTGGCCATGATAGCCAGAGGGTGCTCCTAGGGAGGGGTGCTGTCACCCCTTCTATGGAATCTGGTGGTTAACGACCTTATCACCAAACTCAACGCGAACCACTTTTACACAATAGGTTATGCAGACGACCTCGCAGTCCTTGTTTTGGGGAAGCTGACGGGAACAATCTGCAACGCGCTACGTATCATAGAATGATGGTGGAGGGAATTCGACCTATCGGTAAACCCCACCAAAACTGAACTAGTCATGTTTACCCATAAACAAGCATTAGGCCCTTTCCGCCTACCAATACTGTTCGATACAGAGCTTCAGTTAGCCAACGAAGTCTAGTACCTCAGGGTCATTCTAGACAGTTAGGTAAACTGGAGTAGTCACTTAGACAACAAACTAAACAGGGTTTGCATCACCTTTTGGCAGTGCACGAAAATGTTAGGTAAGAAGTAGGGCCTATGTCCTAAAATTATACTATGGCTATACACGGCGGTGATCCGCCCCTTGATCACCTACGGGGCCGTGGTCTGGTGGTCTCGCACCAAGCTAGTCACAGCCTCAAATAAACTACAACGCATGCAAAGACTTGCCTGCATGGCGACCACGGGCTGCATGAGGACTACTCCGACTGCAGCAGTCGAAGCCATGCTGGGATTAACACCGATCCACTTGTTCATACAACAGGAAGCAACGATGGCCACAGTACGCCTTAATGCACTGAATCTCTGAGGCAAGAGAGACACACTACACACCGCGCTGCTTGCTTTCTCTGGCCGCTTCAGCCATCATGGCCACTGACCACACACAAGTTAAGGACCACTCGATCCGCATACTCTCAGACAGCATGGCTGTCCTACAAGCGCTAAGCAGTCACACAGTTGACTCTGGGCTTATATACGAGTGCCACCAGCGCCTCAACCAGGTGGGTAGCCTCAACGACATGACCATTCAATAGATTAAAGGGCACAGCTAGGCAACGACGCAGCCGATGAACTTGCCAGAAGGGGGTTGATCATGGCACCAGTGGGACCTGAACCCATCGCGCCACTCCCCTTCGGGAACTAACGCACTCTGGTAAGGAAACGCACCAGGGATCAACATCTCAAACTATGGTCGGGCCAAGGTGAGTGCAGGCAGGCTAAGAAAGCACTCCCTATTTGATGTTGATGGCCGCCTCACGAAACAGGTTCTCCGACCAACTAAACAACAGCTATGCACAGATACAGCAGCTATAACTGGTCACGGGTTATTTAAAAATATCTCTTTGTCATAGGAGTCACAGACAGTCCGCTGTGCAGGGCCTGCATGGAGGACGACGAGACAGCAGCACATGTGCTACTAAACTAAGTGCCCGGTGGTCGCCATATACAGGGCAAAGTACTTCGGTTATCCGGGTACCCTCCGTGAGATTGTCAGTAACACCAAGGCGTTGCTGGCCTTACTGACATACGCGCATTGACGTGGAGTTACGGACACCAGCCCGTATTCCCTATTATGGTCTACCAATGTCCCAAATTGCATTCGTTTGAGCGTGAAAGCATAACAAATAAACAAAAAACTCACTTTCACAGTTATAATAATTTATATTAGTTAGGACAAATAAGTGTATTTTTTTACCAATAAACAACCAGACTCAAACTATTTAGTGGGACCAATGGGACTTAAAAACAAAACTACTAAATTATTCCCGTTCGTCCCACTTACAAAATCAGTGGGACGAACGGGAATTTAATAAATAATATTAAATGTCGTTGGTTCTTCATCCTCGTTGGTCTAGTGGTTGCAAGCGCTACTGCTGAGCATGAGGTTCTGGGTTCGATTCCCGGGTCGGGCAAAGTAAAGTGTTTAATGGGTATTTTTATATGGAATTTCACAGTAGCAGCCCGGAGCCTGGACTTGTGCCCGGTTGATGGCTCGCCCCCTATCACATGGGATTTGAACATAACGGGCGAAATGTGGGTCTAGTGCAGGTACTCCTCAGCCCAACCCTTCGGGGAAACAAGGCGTGATGTTATGCATGTTATGTGAATATTAAATGTATTCCCGTTCGTCCCACTGATTTCCAGTGGGACGGTGGCAGTGGGACGGGAATATACGGTTTTTTGTCTGTTAGTCTGTTTGTCTGGATGTATATTCCAAATCGGCGCAAAAACGGCTCAACGGATTTTGGCACACATACTGTTTATAACCTGGATTAACACATAGGGTACTTTTAATCCTGGTAGTATGTTCCTGTGGGATATTTTCCGACATCCACGCGGGCGAAAGCTAGTATTTATATATAATAATATTTATTACATTTTCCAGACTTTGCTTCAGAGTTTCGCGTTTATTTTATGGATAATAAAGGATATAATACTAGTTATTATACACAGTATATACTGTGAGAGATTCTATATAACTAATGAGGAAGCTGAAACGACGTGTATACAGCTTATGAAGAACAGGAACTGTCCAAGTAAGAACAACATCACACTTTCCTTTGTGGATCAATGAAAATGTCTATTACCAATTTTCTCTAACAAACTTATAAACACTTTAACCTGTTAAGCTCCGCGCGATACCGACTCGGGGTCAAACATTAGAAAATCAATTGTGTCTCACTAGCTATCCTTGACCAATTAAATAACTTCCTAAATAAAAGCGTGCTGTTAAAATTTCAAGGATCGACTCAGCGCTGAAAGTTGAAAATTCAACAGCGCGCTTGTATTTAGACATTAATTTAATTGTCGCCTAGTGTTAGTGAAAATGGGCGTATGATTGTCACGCTCGCGTGTTTCTATTGCTTAATCTTTTGATGCCCAGTTCCTCAGAATAACTCTCAATAACTGTTGATTCATTATTATCACTCGGTTAACTGCAGCAATTCAATTAATTTAACTAAGTTGTAGCGATTAGAAACTAATTGTAAACACTACACACACACAATGTTACATAACCTAAAATAATTCCTCGTTCGACATGTCAACTGTCACATTTACGTTTCGTTCGTCATAGACAACAAACGAAGAATTATTTTCTACACCATGTCTAGCATAGATATTATTCACAACAATAATTACTTACTCACTATATTTATAATACCCAAAATATCTAGAAACATATTGATAAACATTTAGTATCGTTAGGCTGGAGGAGGTAGGTGGGATTAGGGAAGAGAGGGCATCCCGGCCTCTCTTCCCTGATACCACTCCCATGAAAAGGTAACGCACCGTTCTTGAGAATAATAAATTATTGTAAGCTAACCTCAAAACACTTTAAGTTGCTTAAAAGGCGTAGTCAGAGCTCCGCTTGGCGGGGCTCGATGATTTTAAATTAATACCACGAAGGGGATGGTGGGGTCTGAATTCGCTTGCTCACTAGACTCGCCATCCCCTTCGGACCTAACCTGTCCGAGTCAGGGTGCCTCAAGTCCCGAGCTCGCTTCGCTCGCTCTTGCATCCTAACTTTTCTTAGTAACATTGCCTTTTGTTCACACATACGATCAATGGGAGTACAAACACAGAGAACAAATTCATGCAACTCGAGGAGAAACGGATTGATCGAAAACGAATGAGAGTGACCACGGACCGACTACAGATACTGATACTGGATACTGATACTGGATACTGATACTGGTTACTGATACTGATACTGGATACTGATACTGGATACTGATACTGGATACTGATACTGGATACTGATACTGGATACTGATACTGGATACTGATACTGGATACTGATACTGGATACAGATACTGGATAGTGATACTGGATACTGATACTGGATACTGATACTGGATACTAATACTGGATACTGATACTGGATACTGATACTGGATACTGCAAACTGATACTGGATACTGATACTGGATACTGATTCTGGATACTGATACTGGATACTGATACTGGATACTGATACTGGATACTGATACTGGATACTGATACTGGATACTGATACTGGATACTGATACTGGATACTGATACTGGATACTGATACTGGATACTGATACTGGATACTGATACTGGATACTTATACTGGATACTGATACTGGATACTGATACTAGATACTGATACTGGATACTTATACTGGATACTGATACAGATTTGGTTGTCAATCGCCCATTTTAACGTTTCGTTTTCGCCCCTTATCTGATTTGAGGTTAGAAACTTTATTTATTAATTTCTCGAAACATATGTACCTTTTAGTAAGAGTGGTAGCATTATAACCGGGGGCCCAACCTCTACCAACCTTTGCCCCTTTTACCCGTCAACTCCTGCCAAACGATACTAGATCCAAACCAACATACTTATTATAATATAAATATATTACAATTATTATTACATACAGATATTTACACTTCACATCATAAATTATGTAAACTGAATGAACGTTCAGACTGGGGAACGAAACACTCATTCGGGCACGATCGGAAATCTTTGGAACCGACCGTGACCAGACGATGATGGGCATTCAAATGAACTACGTAGAAGATTTCAACGACCTCAGTCTCCCGTATTATTATTATACTCTTTGAACGCAGTGTTCGACCTTGCCTCAAGGCAAATGCGCGCTCTGTCTAGCTACAAATATTCTTCTAGAACCTATAGAACGACCTAGTCTCTCCCAGTTAGCTCAAAGCATATTCTGTATTTCTGCTTTATTCGTGCAAATTGTCCATTTTCCTTAATGTTGTTTTGTACCTGACAATGTCTAAGAAGTGCCGTGAGAGGCAGTGATACAAATACTTTACTGAAATAGAGTTTATTATTTAATCTACCCCGTAACACTTCAAAATTCGATAATTTAACATTTTTTTGGTGTTTCTAAAAAACACCAAAAAAATGTTAAATAATCGAATGAATACTACCTATCTGATTGAATCTGAGTAGTATTGTTTCTTTACAGAGGGTCAAAAACGACTGTACAAGAGTATGATACAGATAAATCGAACTTTCTACAAGATGTCCGCCTGTGGCCTGTTCTATGTAGACGCTACGCTACCAATTTATTTAGTCGGAGTTATCAGTCATTACGTTATTATGCAGCTGCAATTCTATTTTGTGAAATAATATAATTATGTTACTGAAAAATAGACCTGACTCAATTATTATTTTCATCACCGCCTAGGCGAAACCCTGTTCCAAAATACAACTTTGAATACTAAACGCGATTTTGCCTTGTCCTGAAAAAAAATATCCAATCGGTTTATAAAATCCTTCAAATTGACTCACTGCAACACACAGTTAAAAGTTAAATACTCGCGCTAATCAGACCAAGCTAACATATTATCTACTAAAAACCAAGCATATAAATAAAAAAAAAGAACTAGGTAATAAGCAACTCCACGTCAAAACGCGTATTTTGCGTACGGAAATTTTGCAAAAGAAAATACGTTTCTTTGCGGTAAACCGCGTATTTTCTTTCTTTATACTCGTAGCTCCTAAGTTGTGAGTTCTTAGTTGCACGGTTACTGACAAATGCGTGTACTGACTAGACAGGTCCACTCAATCTATGGTCCTTTCCTCAAAAGTCCATTTCAGACACCAATCTACATGGTCCTTACATGATCTGACAAAGATTGTGTCTGGACTTTAAAAGCGACTGTGACCTCTGAGTTTGTTTCAGCCTTTCTTCTCAGAGTAGTCAGATAGGAAACGTTGACATCATCTAGTTTTTAAAATATAATTGACGTGTAAAAGTGTTTGTACAAACCTTCTTACAGAAATAAAATAATTTATAATTTATCTACCCGCTCTGCAAGGGCTTATTTAGTAAATTACAACCAGCACAAATATTAAATAAATAGTAGTAGTTTTAGTTTTTCTAAAGCCAAACCGCCGTAGTCGCCGCTGACCTTGGCTATACAACTGCGCGTCGCGCTCACGACACGCCGCCGCACTATGGGAAAGCCCCATACAAAGCCGTCTCAAAACCGTTTCACGTGAAAGTCGTTGTTATGGAATAAAAATAATAAATTAATATAGTCTAATAAATAAGCTTTCTATTCGCAATATTTTTTTTTTGTTAATCATAATGTATTTTAAATAGGCATCAAAGCTAACTCTTGTTCAATAACGTAATTTTGACGCAATACGTTACTGAAATTCAACGTCACATTACTCGAAAGCTTTTTATTTAAATATATGTAATGTGTGTTTTTATGTAAGTATTTATACATTTTTGGAATGCTTATAATCTCCTTATAATGTTTCATAATTAATATTATATATATTGCATTGATAAAATAAAATTAACCAATATAGTTTAAGATTATATGTTTTTAGGGTGTTTTTTTTTTAACGAGACATTTACCCTTTACCGCTGCTTGCCGCTGTCGAGATATTTATTGTATTAAGATCTTTATACTTTAGTTTACGCAAGGAGGAAAAACAAAATTGCGCTACTTGCACTTTTTTTTTCAGAAATTAGTAATCATTTATTTGCCATGAATGTGGGTACAAAATAGGATGTAAACATTATAAAAGCAGTTCCAACTACCTTACGGCATGCAAAAGTAAAAACATATTTATATCTTCTAATCAGACAAACAAACAAACACAAAAAAAGAAAAGAAAAAACACAAAAGTACAGTTATGTGAATATACAGACATCAAAAAGAACTAAAAATAAACAATATTTATTCCGTATTTTAAAAATTATTGATTAAATTGAATTATTATGCCTACATTAACAAGGTACATAATGAAATTTGAAATAAAATATAATAAATTAATATAACATTATAAACTTTTATCATTCAAAAAATCTTGTACAGAATAGTAACATTTATTTATTAGTAAGGAAGTTAGCCTCTTTTTAAATATGCTTAACGAATCTTCTTTATAGGCATGAGGTATTTTGTTATAGATAGCTGGCCCCATTGATAGAAAGCTTTTTCTTAATAATGCTGTTTTGAACCTCCCTGTAAACATTTGATTTTTGAACTGCGATCTAACAGGCCCCGGACGTGTTCTAATATCGTCCATTAGGGTAAAAAGGTGTATATTTGTTCTAACAAATATTGCAACTTCAAGTATGTACAAAGACGAAAGGGTGAGTAATTTTAGAGACTTGAACACAGGTGCACAACTATCGGTATTTTTAAGATTAGTCATTGACCTTAAACAACGTTTTTGGGCTTTGAATATTCTCTCCCTCTCAGTACAGTGTTGCCCCAGAATATAACTCCGAATCTCAAAATTGACGCAACTAAACCGTTATAAGCTTCCAGCACTGTGCAGTACGTACGCTGACTTGCTTAAGCTCTTACATACCTCCTCTGCATGTGGTTTCCAGGTCAGTTTATTATCAATTAAAATACCAAAGGAATTTTGTAATATTTTTCGATTCTACTTTTTGTCCCTCAAATTCAACACAATAATTGTCAGCTCCTTGTCGCTGGTGAAAATGCATAACTTTTTCTTTTTTGGTATGTTTATAATTAGATTATTTCTATTAAGCCAATTTATTATGCTTTTCAATGTATTATTGATATAGTTTTCATAATTATTTTTATTGCCGCATTTTACTATTGCTGTACTGTCGTCTGCGAATAATACCATAGGTTGTTAAATTTGTCGAGGCAAGTCGTTAATATACAAAAGAAACAATAAAGGGCCAAGGACACTACCTTGTGGTACGCCATATTTGACTTCTCTGCAGCCGGATAGATATTTATATTCTTGATTAGTTTTCACACATATCCTTGACACTTCTGTGTATTGCTTAGGTTTAAGACATTTCCTCTAATACCGTACGTGTAAAGTTTATTTACAAGAGCGTCATGGTTTACGTAATCGAATGCTTGCTTTTTCTGACACGGTGCCATAACATATTGCGAGATAAAAATTATATTTTTTTTCAGGTTCTTTTTATTTCTCATAAAATCATTTGTTATCTATTAAGGTCAAATTGATAAACAGTTCATTAGAGTGACAATTATTATTAATAGTTATTTGTGGTTTTGATACAGTTTTGACCACCTTATTTGATAAAATATGGTCACTTATCTATTAGGGTCGAAATAAAAACAGGTTGGTTATGGGAAGAGTGCAAATTATTAGTATCTTATCTTTTTGCACATAGCACTATTTCATAGGCCTATAAAAGGATTGTGAGCCCTGAAACATTCACAGTTGTTGGTCAAACATTCAGTTGCCCTAAAAACAGTTAATACCATATTTTCAACTATTTGCAAAGTTGACTAATTTGAATAATGGGTGAATTTGTTTGTAGTAAACGAGTGTTGTGCAATTTGTTGATAAATGGGTATAATATAGAAGACTACTTACAAGAAAATTTCAATTTTTCACCAGAGGATATGGCTACTGTGGTCTCCTCCATTCAAAGAAAATTGGTATCTAAATGTAACGAATGCTGGAGAAATTCATCTCGGATGAAAAACCGCTTTGAAAGTAAGAACGTCAGCTGGTTAAATGGTCAATTTCGTGTTCCACTAGAGTTTCGCGTCACGGTTAATGACCCTAATATGCCTGGAAGTGGTGGCAGACCCTCAAAACCATACGAAGAATCTTCAGAAAAAGCAAAAAAACGAAAAAACATGGAATTAATACAAGAGTACGGATTGGACTGTGTGCTCAATGCATATGCTCAGGAGTAACGGTCTATGGGTGAGACGGAGGAGGCCGCAATCGTTAATAATATACGAACTGCTTCAAAAAACGATAAGAAAAAAATGGTTTAATGGCGGTAAATTTTACGTCATGACCTTTAGCCGCAAGTTACAACCTACACATGCCACCTATAACTTAGTAGGTGTTGAAATAAAGCGCGTGTCAACATTTGACTGCGGATTGACATTCCATGCACACTTGTCTGCCCTAGCTTCGGAATCTTACGGGCGCCTAGGTTTTGTCCTACGCAATGCCTGTGATTTCAATAATCCTCTTGTCATCAAATTATTATTTAAACTGTCTAGTTAGAAGTAAGTTAGAATTTGCTGCAGCCGTCTGGAATCCCCACGAATACCTACATCCTACACTTTATGTGCCAGACAACTACCTGCGTCATAGGCCTACTCGACGACACCGATTGTTTGCTACATTCCATTGCCGCACTGTTTACACACCGCATTGCGCAATCCTCGTTGTGTCTCAAGCATGGTGCTATAAACTCCTTAATGCAGACAGTCCCGGAATGTGACATCTTTAATGACACAACCAGGATGATCATGTTAATTGTCTCATGTTTTGTGAAAGCTATGTCTGTTAGGTTGTATGTTGTTATCATTTTATTCGATTTTATTTTATTGTCTATTTTTAAAGTTTTTGTTGAGTATGTTTGATCTCTGACTTGTTATTTGTTTTTGAATTATGTTTTGTTTATGTAATATATTTAGTTTTACTTATTAATTACTGTCATTGGCGCAAGCCGTTGTAATTAATTATAAATAAATAAATAAAACATTTTTTTGCAAAATTTACTTGCATTATATCAAGGCATAACAACAGATTTAAAAGTCACTAAAATCATCTGCGCCTTAAGGAGAAAATATACCGCCCCTTCAATGGTATATATATTGATATTGAGTTGCAAATCGCTTAGATAGGAAAAATAATGAACTATTCATAAAAAGACCATTAGTTAATTAAATAAGGGAAAAAACATATTAGAACCAAATCAAGACATAATATTTATCGCCACCTCAGCAAAGATCATCTAAAATCTATTTTTTTTCATCAGACAGTCTATTGATTAAAATTGTGTCCATGGGCGTTGGTAGTTCATTCAATATTCAACTTAAACTGTGTTTTTATTACTATATATTTAATAGTTAGACAAAAAGTATCGCTAGCAATATATAAAGTAACTCCAGTAGCCGTAGCACTAAATCTATATTAAGTTTTATGATCGTGGGCGATAAGGCAATGACTTTGCTAGTAAACTTTAATGTTTTATATAGAATCTACCACAACCATTTCTAAAGTAGCGACGTCCTTGACTTGTCATAGTATTGATCCGATTATTTTATAAACGCTATTCAATTACTCCATTAAATTGTCTTTTTACACAGTCAAGAAGGTACTACTCATAAAGCGACGAACGAGTACATTCTTTACACAATGTGAAATACACGAAAAGAGTTACTCAATAATCAACTGGAAAAAGATATACAAAGAATAGCATATTCTTTAAACTTTCCTCTTAATCTTTTTTTGAATTCAAAATATTATCTGCGAAAAAGTCTTATTTACGCAACTGGACAAAAATATCATGGATTTGCATTTTGTTTAATGATCTTTCTAAATGCGTTGTGTTTCCTGGGAATTTGGACCGTCGAAGACACACAAGTGAATAAAACACAATTCAAATACGATATCTTCTCAATTTCTACTGTTATCAGTTACATCACCTGTTCAATTGGATTCTCGACGATATTCATTCTGGATATTGTGCACAAAGAAAACAACGTCTCACTCGTTTTGAAGATACAGACTGTACATAGAAGCATTGATTTCAGTAAGAGTTTCCGAAGTTTTATAATTTGGAACTGGATCTCAACTACAACAACTATATTTGTTCATATTTTGTTAAATCTCATGTATTATGTACCTTTAATTTCTGTCGAAACCCGGTTTATTTTTTTCGATATTTGCGATTTAATGTGTATCCCTTTGGATCTGAATTTTGTAATAGCCATTCGAATTATAACATTGTTAAAGAAATATTTAGATAAGTGGATCAATGACGTCATGATGATGAATTATGAAAACAATAATGATGATAAGTGTCTCAAACTATTCGGGATATATGAAAATATACATAAAACTCTCTATCTATACAACGAAATGTTCCAGGTATTGGTAAGTTCGAGAGTTAATTATACGAACCCACACATAATGAATCAATACATACTCGTGGAAGACGTATGTGCGATGATGCCCAGTTAAGTTTGACATCAGGCAAACATAATACGGGGTGCCTGCAGAAAATCTCCTCGTGTGCCCCGAACGTTAACGCAGGGAACCGGTGGCAATCAGGCCACCGGTTCCCTGCGTTAACGTTCGGGGAAAGAGCAGTCGTCGGGCCGGTGCACCCTGGGCTCGGCCAATAGTCTCTCCATGTATCGGAGAGGGAATTGACTGTGCTGATGCTCGATCGTCGGTCGTTCAATATCCTCTCTGCTTACAGAGGGCAGGTCGGGTGGGCGCAGAGTAGTGGCGCTCGCTGTGCACTCACCCTGCCAGCGAGCTAGCAGCAGGAGAACCGATTCTCCTGACTGCAATCGTCGAAATCGTAATCCGTAAAGAGATCACAGTCACAGTTCGGTCACAGTTTTGTGACTTGGAATGGGACGAGGATCTTGGCCTCGGGTCAGTGGAAGGCCGCCTTGTATTCTGCCGCCGCAGCTGCCACGGCCAAACTGGGCTTGTCGGGGCGGACCAAGGGCGGAGCTCCGTGCCCCGAATTCCGCAGCTGTAGTGACTACAGCCGGATGTGGAAAAGAATGTCCTATAAGGACGTGTTAGCCAAGGTGGTTAAGTTGGTGCACTTTGAGGAGTTCGGCCCCGCCAATGGCTTCAAAATGAAGATAACGGTGACTGCGGCCCGAATGGTGCAGGTCCCCGATGCGGCCAGTGGCCCGACCGTTGACGCTCTGGCCTGGACGACTCCGTCACGAAGGGACAGGTGGTCGCCGCTGGTTAGGATTGGGGGGTGCTCTGTTGAGCTGGTGAAGGTAGGCACCATCCATCTTGACTCCTTGGGGTTGCAAACCGTTACGGTGAGCTACCTCGTGTCGGCGGCCAAAAAAACTGCCGGGCAGGGCCAAAGGTATTGGTGGGCTGGGTCTGTCAGACCTCTGAGGTGCTTCCGCTGCCAGGTGAGCAACCACGTGGATGCTAATTGCACCTCGGAGGTGGACCGCAGCGGTCTCTGCTACCGCTGTGGTCGCTCGGGCACAAGGCCGGCTCCTGCAACGCCACGCCACACTGTGCCGCATGTGCAGCGACGGGCCCCGAGTGGTCCACAGTGGGCGCTGAAGCAGCTGGACAGGGACCTCCTCCTGGAAGCCTCGATCGAACAGGCTTGAGTGTCATCACCGGACAGAACTGCTGACATCAACGACCAGGCGGAGTGGTTCCGGGAGGCCATGTCCGAAATATGTGAGGTGGCAATGCCCCGGGTTCAGCCTGGACTTGCCTCGCGCCAGGTGTACTGGTGATTACAGGAGCTGAAGGCTCTGCGCACTGCGTGCGTTGCTGCGCGACGCCAGTATACCAGACACCGCAGGCTCCGTATTCGTCCTCCGAATACGAAAGCCATTCAGGCGGAGCTGTACGAGGGGTACAGAGTGGCGAAGACCGCCCTCCAAGCGGAGATCCTGCAGGCCAGTCGCTGAGGACTCTGAATAGGGTCCCTTTTCAGAGACCTCAGCGACTCCTCGTGGGGATGCCCATACAAAGTGGTGTGAGATAAACTCCGCCCATGGGCTCCCCTGCTGACACAGAGTATGGAACGGTCCCAGCTTGTGAAGGACGTGATGAGTGCTCTGTTCCCTTCGAGAGGGAAACACACGTCCCTACCCATGGCTCCGCCTACTGCGATGCCGGATGCGGACCACACCGCCGACTACGATGACGACGAAGCTCCGGAGGTAACCGAGGTAGAAATGAGAGTAGCGGTACGTAGGCTGCATGCCAAAAATACCACCCCTCTCGACTCGACGGCTTACCTGGGAAAGCCGAGGTAAGGCGTCGGGCCTCGACTAAAGGGACTCCAAAGCGCATGCTTGGAGAGGGGCCAGTTCCCGCTGCGTTGGAAGATGAGGAAACTAGTCCTCATAAAGAAGCCGGGGCGCCCTGCGGACTCTCCGTCCACTTATCGGCCCATCGTGCTGCTCGACGAGGTGAGCAAGCTCTTTGAAAGAGTCATTGCAGACCGCCTCGTTGGCCAGCTGGTTTGGGTGGGGCCGGATTTGGCGGAAAGCCAGTTTGGTTTTCGTAGGGGGCGCTCTACGGTGGACGCCTTCATGCGCGTGCGGGCCCTCACGATGGGGAATGCTGTTGCCCAGGGTGGGGTCGTCTTGATGGTGTCTCTAGACATCACCGATGCCTTTAATACCCTGCCATGGAGTTGCATCAGGGAGACACTCAGGTAACACTGGATGCCGAACTACCTCTGTCGTGTGGTCGAGGCCTATGTGATGGACAAGGCCGTCATCTACCCCGGTCACCAGGGAGTATATGGAACCGGCAAGAGATTTCGTGCGGTGTCCCACAGGGTTCGGTCCTGGGGCCGCATCTGTGGGACAGGAAACGACTGGGTGCTGCGCGCCGACCTCCCTAGTGGTGTCAGCGTAGTGTGCTACGTTGACGACATGTTGGTCCTGGCGCAAGCGAGGTCGCACCAGGCAGCGGCCGAAGTAGCGGCATACGAGGTTGCGACAATCGTCGACAGGATCCGGCAATTGTGACTCGAGGTGGCCCTGCACAAGTCCGAGGCCATGTGTTTTCATGGTATACGGAACGCGCCTCCGTCGGGGTCCCAAATAATGGTAGGAGGGGTTCACATATTGATAATATATTTTGTGATTGTGATGAAAATAAATTAGTGTTAAGTGACTTACCGTCTGACCACTGTGGTTTAGTAGCTAGCTTCCCTATGCAATTACATAAAAAGCCGCATAAAATAGAATGCAGGCTTTATACAGCTAGTCGGTGTGACAAGTTTATAAATAATATAGCTCATAGAATTACAGCATCTATAGTAGAACACGAGAATCCTAATGAAATATATGGAGCCATTTTTGATGTTGTGCAAAAAGAGTACTAACCTACTTTCAAGACCCAAACCATTAACATTAATGGCACCTCCGTTGGCTTTAACCAATGGGCTCCAGGTATTTACAAAAGTATAGCCCGACTATACGAGTTATACGGTTTGAAAAAATACAGGTTTGACATTACTTTCCTAGAGTATGTCAAAAATTATTCAAAACTAAAAAGATTTGTTTTTGCAAAATCTAAATTTTAAGCGATACAATTAAAAATTCCAATAAAAAAGTAAAAACCACTTGGAAAATTATTAACAATAAAACGGGTAAATCGGTTGCTCAAAACACATATTTCAGCATGGGAGAGCTCGCAAAATGCTATTGGAGTTTTTTGTGATCTCTCCAAAGCCTTTGATTGCGTGCACCATGACATGTTTTTGCGTAAACTACGTCATTACGGTGTCCAAAATGAAGCTCTCAAAGCAATAAATTATTATTTACATAATAGATTCTAATGTGTAGATGTAGATTGGTGTGAAATCTTCTGGGTTAATGACTTAACATTCTATTTAAAGGGTATCTGTGACGTTGTATTGTTTGCAGATGACACCTCTCTTCTTTTTAAAGTAAACAGGAATAAACAAGTTTTTGACGACGTAAACAGAGCACTCTCAATGGTTGCGGATTGGTTTACGACAAATAAGCTAGTTTTAAATGCCAAGAAAACGAAATTTATAAAGTTCGCCTTCCGAATGTTAGGAATCTAGGTCCCAACATCGTCTTAGATAATGAGGTGCTTGAAACTGTAGACTCAGCAGTTTTTCTTGGTATAATAGTAGATGCCAAACTTCAGTGGGGCCCACATATATCAAGCCTAGCGGGCAGGCTCAGTTTGGCCGCCTACGCCGTCAGAAAAGTAAGACAATAAACTAACGTTGATACAGCTCGATTAGTTTATTTTAGTTATTTTCATAGCCTTATGTCCTACGGTTTTCTACTGTGGGGCAAAGCCGCTGACATTGAAAATATATTCGTTCTTCAAAAACGAGCTGTTCGATCAATTTACCAGCTTGGTGCCAGAGTTTCTCTGATAGATGTTTTTAAAGATATTGATATTCTCACCGCCGAGCACCGCCGTGTCCTCGTGGAGGCGATCAGCGGTGGAGATCTCTCGCGTCCGGTCCTAGTTCAGGCCATGGTACGGAGCGAGAGGGCATCGGCAGCCGTCACCTCCTTCTGCGAAGTAGTGATGCTCGTGTAAGAGGAGGCGGGGCAGTTCAGGGAAATGCAAATTTCCCGCCCTCTCGCCCCAGCCACCGCAGGAAACGCCCTGGGCGTCGGGAATCACGGGCGGATTTCTGGCCACCGTAGGCGTGGGCTTGCGGACGGTGAGCAATGGGTAGCTCACCGTCCGTTAAGGACCAGGCCCGCGTCGACGGCGAGTTGTGTTCCACGCGCGCCTCAAAGAGATGTCGTCAGCACAAGTGTAGGGGTCCATTAGGGCCGATGCCTGCCGGGGTCGCGGTAAAGTCCAAAAGGGATACCGAAGCCCCTGGCAACACAGGCAGAGGAAGAAACAAGGGTGGGTTTTAGTCAGTAAGAGTCTGACACACCCTCCCGCTCCGCCCAGAGCGGGAGAAGTTATTTGTTAATTTCCCACCCAAAAAAAAAGACAAACATAATACAACATTAGATGACTCTTTAAGCTGTTGCAACATAGCAAACAAGATCCAAAATAGTAGATATAAGTTGATTTATACTCAATTTTACAACCAAACACTGCCTATTGTGCTGTTTGACTTGACTACAGAGTTATCTCAGATGATAACGGAGTAAATTACCACATTTTATTTTATTTTTAGGTATTATGTTACACATTCTGCGTATTCCAACGTGGTTTATGTTATGTCACTTATATGATTTATGTGATGAAAAACTCTGCTAAATTGGGAAACGATGTAAGTGTGAAATGATTATCAATGAAGTAGGATTCGTTTTTGGATAGATAAATTGAATTGTAACGATGTCCCTGACTGGTCTTGCCAAAGACACTCAAAAAGAAAATTAAAATTATTAAATATCATTTTTATTTTCTAGGTCTGGCTTCGGAGTGTTAGTATAATTTTATTTTTGACAAAGGATATAGTACTGGTAATATTACATTGTATAACCTACGAGAAGTTCTACGTAACTGTCGAGGAAGCTGAGATGGCGTGTATACAGTTAATGAAGAACAGAGAATATCCAAGTAAGAATTAGAAAAAATCATAATTCTAGTAGTTCGGAGGATGGAAGGGAAAGCTTAGTCATTCAGTAACAAGCTGTCAGCTGTATCTTTTGTTGAAATAGGTTTAACTAGGTCTATATTTAGAACGTCCAATAATCTTGTTCTTCATTAAACACAGTTAGTTCTCTTTTGTTTTCATTCGATATCCTAAAACTCGTTTTGTTTTCTTTGCAGAGTGTCAAGCACTTCTTTACAAGAATGTGCTACAGACAAATCGAACGTTCGGTAAGATGACCGCGTGCGGCCTGTTCTATGTAGACGCTAAGCTACCAATATGTTTGTTGAAAGTTATCGTTCATTACGCAATTGTACAGTTGCAATTCTACTTTCTGTAAAATACATGTTTATAGGAAATGGTCCAGATTTTTTTTAATTTCTTATTTTCTTTCGATGAAATAAAGTAGACAACTTGGATATGGAAGTAAAAATGTTTGCACAGAGAAAAATCTTTTATTATGTTTCGTCCTACAGGATTTTACGCAAGTTTAATAGCACTCTGATTATCTACGAAGATGCAAATAGACCCAAGATAATTAATCACCTCCTTAATTGCCTACGAAAGTGCAATATACTCGGCTTCCGTTGACGACAGTGCCACACAAGCTTGTTTCCGGCATCCTAGTTAGTCAACGAGTTTCCGAATTAAAAATAAACTCGGAATAAGATTTCCTATATTTGACGTTCCCTTCCCAGTCATCTACGAATCCCGTGATGTCCTGCAACGGCGATTTAAGAAATATCAAACAGAGATCCTTTGCTTAAGGTATCTCAAGATATGTTTAGCAGCTTTCCACTGACGTTCCTCACAACATGAGTTATATTGTGCCAAAAAATTGAGCGCAGCTGCAATATCCAGGCGTGTTACAGGCTAAATAGTTCTCCACCTGATGCAGGTCCTCACCGGACACGGCAGCTTCGGGAGGTTCCTGTATCGGATACGGCGGGAGCATACGGTGGACGTCTGCCCAGCTTGGGCAGAGCACCACCGTGTCCTCGTGGAGGTGATCGGCGGCGAAGATCTCTCGCGTCCGGCCCTGGTTCAGGCCATGGTACGGAGCGAGAGGGTATGGGCACCCGTCACCTCCTTCTGCAAAGCAGTAATGATAATAATAATAATGATAAAAAAATAAAACGATAAACGATGTTGAAGAGGAGGATGATAGAGTTGCCACAGTAAGTAGCCAGTGCAACGTCCGATTCCGAGTCCGATCTGATAAAATCTTATTTGGAGAATAGAAGTCAAATTACAAAAATTAATAGAGTAAACATAAAAACCAAAACTGAGGTGGATTACTCCTCTAGATCTAGAATATTGTCATGTGGTGTGCCGCAGGGTTCGGTGTTAGGACCCTTACTTTTTATTTGCTACATTAATGACTTTCCCAAAGTAGTCGAACATCCAATGTCACTATTTGCCGACGACAGCACTGTTATTTATGATACTGGCACCGTAAAAGAAATAGAAGAGCATGTAAACAATAGCCTTATTCCTATTATTGACTGGTTAAATGCTAATAACCTTAAAATAAATCTAATCAAAACTAAAGTTATGAATTTTAAGATAAGACACAAAGAACAGTCACAGCTTCAAATAAACTATAGAGGGAATTAAATACTTGAAGCTAGTGTTACAAAATTTCTTGGACTACATATTGACCATGACATGACATGGAGGACTCAAATTGAAAATGTTTGTGGAAAACTTAGTAGATTTTCATATGCTCTGTATATGCTGGGTAAAATTGCGAATAAGACCGCCTTACTCGCAGCTTATCATGGTTATGTCGCCTCAGCTCTGCGGTATGGCCTTATATTCTGGGGAAATGCCCCTAAGATTCAAGAAGTACTTATAGCACAGAAAAAATGTATCCGAGCGATTTGTAAAATAAAACAAAAAGAATCATGCAAGCCACATTTTCATGAGCTAAAAATATTAACTTTACCGTCACTCTATATCTATGAAGCCTGCATGTTTATAAAACACAACATGAATTTATATAGATTTGTAGAAAGTAAACGGCGCTCAAAAAAGTTGCAGGTGTTAGCAACAAAAACACAATTTTATAGCAACAGCTTTTATGCAATGGCTCCAAAACTATATAATAAGTTACCAGGACAAGTTATCTCAAGTATTAACATTAACGAATTTAAAAGAAATCTATTCAAATTGTTAAATAACAAGGTGTATTATTCTGTTGCCGGATATTTAAATGACAAATTTTAATTATAATACCTGATAACTAAGTCCAATCCGTTCATGCTATGTGACATTCTAAATAATTTTGTTAATTTCGATTATTATTGTATTAATGAATTAGTGACATTATTTTTTTATTTTGTATTTTTTTTTTTTGGTTATTTTTACTTTATTTAATTTGACCTTTTAAGTGATTGCTTTTTGATTTTCTAAAATGCATTTGTTTGTAAAAACCTTTGATATTTTGTATGCCTTTTGGCGGGACACAGCTCGGATCTTTTGTATTATAACACCTTCTTTATGTACCCTGTGTTCACGAAATAAATGAATTTGAATTTGATTGAGAAGCGCACTGGAGGATGCGTTTCGCGAGTATAGGTCCACTCTCAGAGCTTGGGACTTAGGGGCCAACTAGCCCCGAACCGGGTCCCCGCTGCCGGTGGTTGTGTGCAGCGTATGAGATGGACTCAGTCTATGAACGAGAACGTCATGCGCGCATATTACGGGTCTACAGAGGGGGGAACTAACCTCACTGCATACCGTGTTAGGGTGCTGTCTCTGTTCCAGGAACTAGAGCCAACCGTCAACGTCTCGGCCCAATGACTATCGGATCAAGTGCGGGTCATCCAACGCAATCACAGGTTGGATGATGCCGCACTTGATAGGCTGCGCTCAGAGGTACTGAGCAACCATATCGTCTCAACTCCGGCACAAACCGCGACACATGCGCCAATCATTGATGCAATCCCGCCGCGGTCCAATCACGATGTTGAAGAGGAGGATGATAGGGTTGCCACAGTTAAGTAGCCAGTGCAACGTCCGATTGAGGAGCGCACTGGAAGATGCGTTTCGCGAGTGTAGGTCCACTCCGACCGAACTTAGACCTCGACTACCACGCCTACCCATGCACAAGAAAAATAGGGCGCTGGTATGTGCCTTGGACTCGCTGCTTAAGGATTTCTTCGAGAGCAGCGAGGATCTCGTCGATACACACTCGATCCTATATTGCGCGGCTCTTGCGGCATGTCGTTTAGCGAACGTGAAGTTCCCAAACTGTGACGGAGCTACGCGACGAAAACCAGCCGTACCAGCCTGGCAATGCAGGATCGAGCGTCGTATTGATGGGGCCAGGGTACTCATCGGCAAACTATACTGCTTCAGGGAGGGAAATACACGACCACGAGTGATGCGCTTTGTAAGGCGGGCATTCTCGGGGACTGGAATCAGCCCTCGAGAATACATGTCTCGTGTCACAGAGCGCATCGACTTCCTGAAGCAGAAAGTTTGTGCATGGGCGAGCCGTATTCGGCGGTATAAGCCGCGGGTTGATCGATACACGCAAAATCGCATGTTCCAGAGCGATGAGAGGTATATGGGGTATATAGAGCTTGGGAGCGACCTGAACAAAACGAGACAGACGTGTGCCGCCCCGATGATGCCACCACGACTGCGTTCTGGCGCAGCATCTGGTCGGTACCTGTCTGCCATGCTGAGGCTGACTGGATGCGGGATGTCGAGCGAGTGTGTGAAACTATACCAGAAATGGAAGTAGTCATTATCACGCCATCAGATATAGCTAGAGCGGTCCGTCCGTTACCGAATTGGAAATCACCAGAACCGGACGGACTGCACAACTTTTGGCTGAAATGGCTAACTAGTTCACACACTTGCCTGGCATCTCAGTTCCAGTCATCCTTAGAGTCTGGGTCACTACCACAGTTTCTAACGACAGGCATTACCCACCTGCTCCATAAAACAGGTAGTCCCGCGGATGGCTGACCGCAAGGAGATATGGCAAAACAAGGAGCTACACGGGCGCTTCTATCGGGCTCTTCATGAGCCCGATGTAGATGTTTTAGCGTCCGTATCCTGGCTAAGTTTTGGGGACCTTTTCGGGGAAACTTAAGGTTTTGTCTGTGCAATTATGGACGAAGTTATCTTGACGAATAACTACCGGAGACATATTATGAAGGACGGGACGGTTGACGTGTGTCGGGCATGCCACCGTCCGGGTGAGTCTATCAGACATATTATCTCTGGTTGTTCTCGTCTGGCTAACGGCGAGTACTTGCACAGACATAACCAAGTGGCTAGGATTATTCACCAGCAACTTGCTTTGAAATATAAACTTGTGAACTCTGAGGTACCGTATTACAAGTATGCGCCTGACCCAGTTCTCGAAAATGACCATGTCACGTTGTACTGGGATCGGTCTATCATTACTGACAGGACTATTGTCGCCAATAAGCCTGATATAGTGGTGATAGATCGATTAGCGCGCCGCGCAATGATAGTCGATGTTACCATTCCACAAGACGAAAACCTCGTGAAAGCTGAGAAAGAGAAGCAAATAAAATATCTCGACTTAGCACACGAGGTTGTTGACATGTGGAATGTTTACTCGGCTGTTATTGTGCCGATTGTCGTTACGGCCAATGGCCTGATGGCTGAACGCCTCAACCATCATCTGTCGAGGCTCTCGTTAGGCGGCTGGATCAAGAGCCTGATTCAGAAGGCAGTACTCCTCGATACGGCCCGCATTGTGAGGAGGTTCCTGTCTCTGGAGTCCTAAACAACCATGCCTACGCAAGACGGTATTGAACACAAAGAGTCGTCTAACAATCATAACTTTGTAGTCTAGATACAATTGTGTGGTGCTATACCGGAAATGTTTAAAAGTCATGACTTTAATAACAGCTCGTTGCGCTCTTTCCGTTTTGATAACACAACTCTTTGGAGCACCTCCCCAAGTCGTAATCCCAAACGAGAGTACTGACTGGCAGAGTGAGAAGTAGACCATCCGAAGCGTATCCAAGTCTGCACTATGGCGCAAACTCTTGAAAATCGTTATGAGTTTCCTCACTCTGCCAGTTGTTCCATCAATATGTGCTTTCCAGGACATAAGGTTGTCTATCATGATACCGAGGTACCTGACTTGCGTTGTTCTGACTAGTGGAGGGCAGAGGCATTGGTTTGGTGGTAACTGTGCACCGCAAGTATGTGCTTTGATAACAAACGAGTCATCCGGTCGCGTACATCATTTAATTGAAAACGGAATATATTTCGTTTTATCGGTATTTAATGTAAGAATATTGGCTCCCAACCAAGACAACACGATGCCCAGCGCAGACTCCGCTCGCTTCCGGACTTGTTTCCAGTCCAGACCATGCACGAGTAAAGCCGTATCGTACGCATAAGTATATATGCTACAGTACGGGATGGATAAATTACTTAGGCTGTTTACCTATATTAAAAAGAGGGTAGGTCCCAAAATAGAGCCTTGGGGAACTCCGAATGATAGCGAGTGTTCGGCACTGACGTATGAGCCAATTTTGACACACTGTTTTCTCTCAGAGAGGTAGCTGTTAAAAATTGCCAATGCTGGACTCCTTACTCCCATCCTGTATAATTTAGACAACAAGATAGGGCCAGAGACAGTGTCAAATGCCTTAGATAAGTCTAAGAAAACACCCAGACATTTAGACTTTATATCAAAAGCCCTTACAGCACTATCAACATAGGCAGCAACAGCGTCCTCGCAGGATTTATTTCTACGAAAACCGTATTGATTAACTGATAAAATGCCATGTGTATCCATAAAGTTGACGAAAGGACTGTTAAGGACTTTTTCCAAAATCTTTTACAGTGCTGGAAGGACAGATATAGGTCTGTAATTATTGACACATTGATTATCCAACCTTGTGAATAGGTTGTACTATCGCTTTCTTTAAGGACCTTGGAAATACTCCCTTGGAGATACATAGATCACAAATGTATGTGATAAGGGGTACGAGGAACTGGCGGCTCACTTTTATCATTTTGGATGGAATTCCATCGCATCGCACGGCCGAATCAGTACGAAGACTCATTATGATTCTCTCAACTTCATCAAAATCCGGGGTAAGAAGCGCGAGAGAGTTCGGCTGTTCATCATCCCGGAGAAATGGAACATGTTTATAGCACGCATTTATGTGTCTGTCTGCAAGATTTTTGCCAATACTTGCGAATGAGGCTTGTTCATCAAGACCAGAAACGTTCAAGAGTTGACTGTTGTTATTTTTTAAACAGACTAATATTGGTGCATGGTCGGTTATGTGAGTATCCAATATAAAAGAGACCACTGAACTTTCTCCTCTTATCATAGTATGATCCAAACAGTTGTTTTCCCTAGTGGGAGATGTGTATGCCGGTAGCAGTCCATGTGATGCAATCAAGTTCATATATTCACTGTAATATGGATCATTATTATTGGGGATTATATTTTTGTTTATATCCCCCACCAGAATCATACTTTTATGCGTGGTCACTGAAGCTAAGATGTTATTTAGGCTATTTAAAAAGTTATCTGTATATCTGAAGGATGGTGGGCGGTACACTGCTACAATTACTGTATCGAAATTAAGTTTACAAAAAATTGAGGCTCCATAACATTATGTTGCAAATCCGAGTGTACGTAGATCACTAAACCATCATTCTGGTTAATAGTGTTAGTTGTATAATAAGCCGAATATCCTTGAAGTTGCGGAATAGATAAGGTTTTACTTAACCAACACTCTGAAAAAATTATAACGTTACACCTAATTTGTAATGTGGATAATAAGACTAGGACGTTACTGAAGTTTTTATTAACGCTACGTATGTTCAAATGCATAACTTTAATTATTTTTTTGTGTTTACCTAATAGTTGAAGGCATTTGTCTGGCGGGCAGTTGTAAAACTCATTAGACCCATACGAATCCAAATGATTCATAATTTCATGTATGTCATCCATTTTTATTAACAAATGAAAACACCTTAATAACCCTTACATTTGAAAATTTTACATTATTACGGAACCAGTCTGTTTGACAACTGAGAAAAAGAATAATACATCTTCTAACTCGCTTCTGTAATAAACGCGTGTGTATGTGTGTAGTGTGTAGATGATAAATTGTAACTAGGCGCATGTATGTTTGTGAAGTGATCTGTGTTTTGTGTGTTTGTTGCGTTGAAGTATGCTCACTTCAAAAGATTAAGCTTGTAATGAACTAATTTATAATTAATTACCCCGAAATGTAATAAAACCAAAACTGAAAAACGGAACATTATTACAGAGGAGATTACTCTTATTGTTCATGCAATATATCGAGAGAACATTTTTGAGAGTGAATACGGATAGGCTTATCCCCTTCTTTTTTTCGAAGAAAAATTTTCCCACCAGCCGACCAGCAGTATTGAAACTCCTGAGATTTGGCAAATTTTCGAGCTTCATAAAAAAGCTGTCTTGATCTGGCTGGTAGACGATCAGCAATATAAATAGGCACGCGCTCACCTATCAAGCCAATGATCACTATTTAATTATCACTATTTAGTTTCTCCGTGGCATGCTTTCCCTTATTGAAGTTACGCACGGCATTAATGATATTATTTTTCAACGTAACTGAGTGGAATTCCGCGACTATTTGTTTAGAGGGACCTTGTTTACCCTGCACTCTGTAAATATCGTATCTGGGCCAGTTCTACGGTTATTCGTAAGGGTTTACAGACATCAATTACCGATTTGACCAGATCATTGCCACTCTCTTGTTCCCTGGGAGGAATATTTCGCAGCTCAATAACGGCAGATCGTCGGTGTTCCTGCATATCCTGTATTTGTTTCTCCAGACTATCTATGTGTTTTCGCTGTTCAGACCTTTCACATTCTAACTTTGTCACCCTTGTTTTTATTTCCTCAAATTTTTCACTTATGAGATTTGCTGATTCCTCAATTTCTGATCTAATATTTTGTAATTTCTTCTGGGGCTTTAGGACGGTGAGCAATGGGTAGCTCACCATCCGGTCAGGACCAGGCCCGGGTCGACGGCGCGTTGTATTCCACGCGCGCCTCAAAGAGGTGTCGTCAGCACAAGTGTAGGGGTCCACTAGGGCCGATGCCCGCCGGGGTCGTGGGAAGGTACTAAAGGGTTACCGAGGCCCCTGGCAAGACAGGCAACGGAAGGAATACGGGTGGGTTTTAGTCAGTAAGAGTCTGACACACCCTCCCGCTCCGCCCAGAGCGAGAGAAGTTATTTGATGATTTCCCACCCAAAAAAAAAGACTAAATAGTTCATTGACCCTATGAGCGCTTGATAACTACGACAGTCTTGGCAGGATAGCTTACTTGGGTTGGATCTAGTATCGCTTGGCAGGGGTTGGGGGGTAAGTGGGACTAAAGTTGGTAGGGGTTCGATCCCCGATTATAACGCTACTGTTAGAAATATAAACGAAACGCAGTCGTCTTCTGTCACTTTCTTTATTAGGTTGTCTCTCTCTTGCGCTGTCAACTGTTTTCCCTTACCATGTGTGCTCTGTCGAGATCCTATTAAAATCCCTTTTAATTAAAACAATATTTTATTCTTTCACCAAATTCATCAGGTTATGGGCCCAGCTTGCTTCCCTACGATTAATTTAAGTATTATTTTCGAGTTCAGACAGATTGTCGTAGTTTTTTACCCAGTTTTAAATGTGTAATCTCAAGCGTGATGGTCGACGCTAAAAGGACCATTGAAAAACTACGTGGTGTCGACAATTACGGCACTTGGATATACATGAAGAACTCTGGGATGTTGTGGAAGATAAGCAGGAAAAAGATGATAAAATACAGAAGAAGGCATTAGCACGCATTTTTCTCCTTGTCCAGTCTTGCGTCTATCCACACATTAAAAACGCAGAGACGGCACATGAAGCATGGTGCAACCTTGAAAATGTCTATGAAGGTAAGGGCCTGAGCAGGCGCCTGTCATTATTATGCAAGTTGGTCGGAATGAAGCTTAATTCTTTCAAAAACATGGAGACGTATCTCACAAAGGTGGCTGAGATAAGCCAACAGCTTGATGATATAGGTGCCAGCGTAGAAGACATCTTCTTAGCTATCGTGATGCTGAGCGGGCTCACATCAGACTACGACCCACTCATCATGACTTCGGGAAATTCAACATTGAAACTCACAACAGAGTTTGTGAGATCCGGATTGACTCAGGAACATCCGCGGAGACAGAAACGAGACGATGTAGGTTCGGTACTGGTTGCGAGGAAGCAGTCAAAAGTGTTCAGTTGCTTCAGATGCAAGAAACTGAGGCACAGTATTAAGGATTGTGCTCGCTTAGCCAAGAATGATGTTTATTCAAAGGGCAAGGGCTCAGATAAGGCTTCGCTCTCTGCGTTATCAGTTGAACTACTTAGTAATTTTTGGTGTGTGAACTCGGGCGCTACCAGTCATATGTGCAATAACAAAAATATTTTACATAATTTTGTGTGTGACACTCCAGTCACAGTTAGTGTTGCGAATGGTGAGAAACTGATGTCGTCCGGCAAAATAAACGTGAAAATTCCTTTACAGAACACTTTAAGATCTATAAGTGAAGTGTTGTATGTACCTATGCTAGCAACAAGCTTGCTTTCAGTCAGTGCAATGACACGTAAAGGTTTTAGTGTAACATTTCAACGTAATTTGTGTAAAATTTATGATGGCAAGGATATAGTTGCCATGGCCACATGCCAAAATGGTATTTATATACTTAATACCAAAGGTGAAGCTTCTTTCGTGACTAAAGAGAGGCCATGTACTGTGTCTGTGTGTCGGGAAGGAAAAGGTTTTGTTTTTCCAACAGAGCAGGCTATGGATGTGGCTGTGCCTGTATCTCAGGCTGCAACCAGGGATTCGCAGGAGGTTTGGCATAAAAGGCTTGGACAGGTATGTGTACTGGCATGGATTTTAATAACTCAACTTTCAAATCATGTGTTGCTTGCATTCAAGGTAAACAAACAAAGTTACCTTTTCCGAAAAAGTCAAAGATTAGGGCAAAAGCCTCGTTGGAGCTTGTGCACAGTGATCTTTGTGGGCCATTTTCAAAGAATTCACTAAGTGGAATTAAATACTTTCTAACCTTTATTGATGACTTTACCAGGGAAACGTAAATTCAAGGAGTAAACTCCTTGAATTTATCAAAAACTTGGTTTTTAAACTTACAGCTTTTCAATCGTTTAATGGGTAAATTTCGAATATCAATAGGAAATTTGTTGTAAAAGCGTATACAGTGACCCATGAACGAGTTGCCTACTCTGTGGAGGCGAGTGTGAAGTTCAGAAAGATTATGTTTATTCCTGGTATTTAAACTGTGGATATCGGACATTTTCTTAAAATTTGATATATTTTTGTATACATACATAAGATTATTAAATATACATTTTTTTTTTTTGAGGTTGGGGAATCATCAAATAACTTCTCCCGCTCTGGGCGGAGCGGGAGGGTCTGTCAGACTCTTACTGACTAAAACCCACCCGTATTCCTTCCTGTTGCCTGTGTTGCGGGGGCCTCGGTGACCCATAAGTACCTTCCCGCGACCCCGGCAGGATCAAATATACATTGAGGCTACATTCAGAATATCTATTTCTTTGAATTTTTCTCGAAGGGAATCTCTTGGGCATAGGTTATAAATGGCTCGAAAAGCCCTTTTTTGTAAAACAAAGACGGTATTAATGTCCGCACAGGTTCCCTAGAGAAGAAGTTATTCGTAAGTTATTAAGTGCGCCGGAATGACCCATTTTGCTCACACTTATCGAGGAACCCTTTGCCTCTCTTCGAATAGATGGGATGAAAAATAATCTATTAACAATAATGAGAAAAAGCATATTGTTACATTAATACCTAAATCTAACCTATATAAATGTACAAATGTATATATTTACGAGGGAATATTTTTTTTTCTGTGTCTGTGTAATTAAGTATAGCTAAATATTCTGATAACATTGTATTACACGTATTATAGCTTACACTATAGAGGCTTAGTACCTTGTTGAGTCTATTATATAGAAAAGGTCCTAAAAATACATTAAATCGATTTGCAAACGCATGTTTAGTTTGAGGCTTTATGCAAACCAAGTCTTTCCTTCTGGGGGTCCAAACGCCGGAGGCTCTACGCGGGGGTCGTGCGGTCCATGGCCCGAGCGTAAGCCCGCTGCCGCGAGAAATCGCGGCACAGCGGACGGAGCTCCGGCGGGATCTCATGGCGTCATGGAGAGTACGGTTGTCGCAACCCAATGCTGGGCACGCCACAATTGCGGCGATAAGTCCCCTCTTTGAGGAGTGGCTAGAGAGGCGCCACGGCGTCCTCACCTTCCGCCTGACGCAGGTCCTCACCGGACACGGCAGCTTCGGGAGGTTCCTGTGTCGGATAAGGCGGGAGGAAACGCCCGGGTGTCACCACTGTGTGGATCGCCCGGATGACACGGTGGAGCATACGGTGGAGGTCTGCCAAGGGGCAGAGCACCGTCGTGTCCTCGTGGAGGCGATCGGCGGCAGAGATCTCTCGCGTCCGGCCCTGATTCAGGCCATGGTACGGAGCGAGAGGGCATGGGCAGCTGTCACCTTCTTCTGCGAAGCAGTAATGCTCGCGAATAAGGAGGCAGGACGGTTGAGAGAAAGGCATGTTTCACGCCCTCTCGCCCCTAGCCGCCGCAGGAGACGCCCTGGGCGTCGGGAATCCCGAGCGGATTTCCGGCCAACGTAGGCGCGGGCTTGTGGACGGTGAGCAATGGGTAGCTCACCGTCCGGTAAGGACTAGGCCCGAGTCGACGGCGCGTTGTATTCCACGCGCGCCTCAAAGAAATGTCGTCAGCACAAAGGTAGGGGCCCACTAGGGCCGATGCCTGTCAGGGTCGCGGGAAGGTACTTATGGGTCACCGAGGCTCCTGCAACACAGGCAACAGGAAGGAATACGGGTTGGTTTTAGTCAGTAAGAGTCTGACACACCCTCCCGCTCCGCCCAGAGCGGGAGAAGTTATTTAATGATTTCCCACCCCCAAAAAGTTTCCTGAAACTTTATGAAGTCTGAAACTTTAGAAGTGAAGAGTGACTTGTTTTATTTGTCATCTATATCCTTGTGCGCTAATAAAGGGATCGGGAAATAGGACTATCATATTGAGGATATCCTCATTAGAAACTTGCCTACTTTTTTCTGAGAATGATGTTCCCGAAACTTCCTAAAATCTTTGTTGCGAGCTTCTGAGGCTTCTTCTGATATAATTATAATAATTTCTTTGAATTTGGTGGCATTGATTACCTCTTCAGATGTAACGACTTGCAAAATCACAGCAAATCTGCGGACAAGCTGGTTTGATTTTGCTTCTAAAAGATAACTAAACCTGCATCAACTAAATCAAGCATCGTCAACTGATGATAAATTTAGTTTTTATCGCATTCGGGGGTTTTTTGTCAATGACAACGGCTTCGCTTTCCTACACAAAACTGAACAGCATTGAACGACAAAATGAAGCCGAGTTAGGTTTGGGATTCATCCAAAGAGTAACATCTCCATCTTCGACAGTCAGCTTAAGTGGCACCAAGGAGGTCGTAAAGATGCTGGAGTCATCTTGGTCCCTGTCCATTTTCTGCATATATCGGCTCTGACTGGAAGCACCATCAAATCCCCACTTCGATACAAGAGTCAACTGTTTGTTTTGAACATTGTTGCATAAACTCTCAGGGAAATTATTATTATTAACATACCTGTAAAATCTCGTCTCCATTCTTTATGGAGACGAAATTTTGAGAACATCATAATTATTATTAATTAAGATTCATTGTTAATGAATGAGTTCTAAAAAGATCTCGTTACGACTTATTAGTAGTTGCTTACAAGTAGTATGAGTAAACACTAATGATTTTATTTTTTGTTTAGTTACTAGAAAACCTTAGTAAAATCCTTTGATGTTTATAAGTAGTTATATTATTATTAGGAGTTCATCTTAAAAGCTGCGCTTTGGAAGCCTGAAAAATTGACACAAGTATTTAGAACCATGATTGTCATTGAAACTTTTGCTGGGCAAGCAGTACCATATTTAGTTGTTACTGCATTTATTATTTATATTAGAGCATAAAAAGTCCATGTTCAGTAACCATTTATTAGTAAAAAATGTGTTTCTGTTGTGTTTCATATTAAAACTATTGTTAAAGATAAGATTTTCTTTTAAAATTTTCGACGATTTAAATAAAAGTGCAGTTTTTCCAGAAATATGAAGTGTGTCAAAAAATCATAAACAACTAGTTCTAAAAATTTCTGTAAGGATATAGCGGGAAATTTTGCCATTCCAGAGATATCCTGATTTTTCATACCATACATATTATTTGTAAAAAAATAACAAGTCCTCATTTTTCAAGCTAAATTACTTCATGTGACATATGTGACACATAGTAATGCTTACTTAATAGAAATCATTTTAATCCAAAAAATTACCTGAACCTCACTCAAAACTCAAGCATACTACTTAAAACTTGTTTAAAGCCATTTGATTGGTTGAAACAAATTTTAAGTAATGCTTGAGTTAGGTTCTGTAACACGGCCCTAAGTCTTCTAAACTTGATTTTCGATCCAGTGTGGGCGAACCGGTCACCACCATTAAATAATAAATTAACTGCGAGTATACCGTCCGTGGTACACTCACGAAATAAATTATTGGAATGGAGTGGAATGCATAGGTACTTGTAGAACTGATCACAGCGCAGGTCGGCCGTCGAGCGGCACTCACGACACTTCCATAGCCGCTGTGGTCTCCTCGATGAGGCAGGTGCAGCCCACCAGCACCTTGATGGGCTGCGGCGCGTGCTGCCCCTTGTAGGTGACGTGCACCCAGTCGTAGATCTCGACACACTCCATCACGAAAGCGTGGTGCTGCTGCCCGCAGCAGCCATCTGAGATGTGGTGCTCGCTGCACAACTTGTTGGGGCGCGCGTCGCACTTCAGGTGCTTGATTCGCTGCGGTATTCGGTCCGGGTCGATGTCGATCTTCACTTCTATGGGGCACATGGTCTTATTGGCGACGTCGGACAGGATGAACTCCTTCTGTGGCCTGGCGAGCACGTATGTGGCCACTGTGATCAGGACGTACGCAAATATCAACAGATATCTATCGTGAGACATAATTGTGAGGTGCTTTGGTAGCGAGTGGTAACGTGCGCTCTCGAAAATGCCGAGTTGCAAATAGTAAGTGTGGTATAAGACGTCGACTTATATCTCATAGAATCACGTTTACCCTTCTCTACGATAGGGTCTGCGTGTGCCGCGCCGCCCGCCACGCGCCATCGCTCTTAGTCGCGTTCCAACCACCACCGCGAGCGCATCACGCGCTCCCGGTATCTAATCTACACGTGATCAAGATTCCACCGGTCGTTCCACTGCGATAAACTTCGACACACATTTTTTTGTTTTTGATAGTTTCTTGAATTCTGTTGTGAATGGAATATTTCACGAAAAAACATCTTGAAATGCATCCCGTGTGGAGTGACGTGAGCCTTTCATGACTGGTTCTGGCAGGTATACTTCGTAGTGTTGTTTTTTATTTGGACATCATTTGGTGTGACGAATAAGACCGTTATAACCGGCTGGCTTTGAACTCATTTGCATTCTTCTAGGGGGTGAAAGTACAATTTTTATTATTGATAGGGTTGTGTTTCATGAATAAAGACTTTACTCTGGACTAACAATAGTTTATTTTTGGGCATTTTTTAAATCTACTAGATGTTTTTAAGACTCTTAGAATAAGTCAACATAGTTGATAATACAAGTTGTTTTAATGGTATTCATGGACACTTTCACCGCCTGAAAATCCCAATGACTGCAATTTCACGCTCGATATTTTGTTTATTTATAATGTTAAATGCTTTTGTCCTGCTGATCAATCAAGTGATAATGTATGGTGTGCTTGAGTGATGCGGTCTTAGTGTCGTATAGGGTAGAATCTGCAACTACTGACTGCCCGCGGGCTAGCACCCGCGCGTACGCCAGGCAGTGTTTCGCTGCCTGTGATTGATCGCCGATCTCATGTAATTATATTATTCCCTGATTGGTCGGCTGTTAACCAATAGTTTAATATATATTAATCCATGTGAGAGCTAACCAGCGTGATAGCATCCAGAGGCGGAGTCGTACTCTTACATACTGAGTTGTATATTATGTATGAGTACATATACGAGTACCTTTAGAGGTACCGACTGTTTTATGAACATTTGATGACGAATGCTTTGTATCACCAAGTCGGTTTCTCTCTAGAATATCACACTGTAGAAGCCTTACGAATACGAGCCATCCCCCTCTGTAAAAGTACAAGAAAAAATGTTCTAGTACGTTCATAAAAACTACTTTCAAATCGATTCTAACGCACGAAATTGTATTCAAAGCACGCGGAGCTCCGTGATACCTGTTGAATCCTGTAAAAAGTGTTCAAATATTTTAAACTTACATAAGGAACGAAATAACCTTCCATATGTAAATATTTATTTAAAATAATTATTTAGTCATGTTTTTATTGAAATTCAAAATCCTAACCTCATAATACATTTTGATTTTTCGACTATGATTCAACATGGCGGACGGCATGAATCGAGCTTTTGTGACGTCACCTCGTTCTTATGTTCATAAAGTTCAAAATATTTTTCTTTTGCATTACGAAAATAAATGTCAAATCAGCAAAATTAACATGCACTTTTTTGGGTTGGAAATCATCAAATAACTTCTCCCGCTCTGGGCGGAGCGGGAGGGCGTGTCAGACTCTTAATGACTAAAACCCACCCGTATTCCATCCGTTGCCTGTGTTGCCAGGGGCCTCGGTAAGCCTTTAGTACCTTCCCGCGACCACTTGACATGCGATTATTCGTCTTAGTAATAGTAGGTTGGGGGCCTGTTTAAAATTTTTCGTTGATTAAAAAAAAAAATATTGTAATTAATAATAATAATAATAATAATAAAAATATATTCAAAAATATAAGGTACAGCGTCAAATAACAGTTTTTCTTAAATCTATGTCAAGTTCACCCATGATTTGTGCCTGAACTAGGGAATCCTGTGTTTTAGGCGATTGGAGGTAACATTAATTGAATAAATAATCACATATCATATTAATATTATTGGTACATAAATGTAAAATGGTGTCTAAAAATTATAATATCTTAACCTAACTAAATAAAAAAAGAAATAACAATAATACAAACAATATTTTACTTTAGCACTAGTAATAACTTCTCTGTATCGTCATAGGACATAGTTTGAAGAGTTTCCTTAAGGATTTTCTTGCAGTTCCTATGATTTACGGAGTAGATGTTTCCTTTTTCATTTAGCCTGTTATAGAGTAGTGGACCGAGGTGCATATAAAATTTGGCTGTGAAAGCATAATTTGTACTTTTTTGAGGGCAAACTATATCTTTCCGTCTCTTTTTAGTAAATTCAGTGCTGTATGGAAGTGCTGCGTGTTGTTTTAGTACCGTGCTCATTATAAATAACTGTCGAACTGTTAGTACTTCACAAGATTTATACAGTAGGTTAGTGAGGAATAGGAAAGGTCGGCAAGTAGCCACCTTGAGAATAGCTCGTTGAGCTCTTTCAATGGGCAATAACAAAGTTTTACTTGCCCCACCCCATGAAGTAATGCAATAAGTCAAAATTGACTGACAAAGAGCAAAGTACACTTGTCTAATTATTTTTGGATTTGCAATAAATCGTAGCTTTTTGAATACGTATATCAGCTTACGAATTCTATTATTTAGAGCTTCCATGTGTTGTTTAAAGGATAGGGTATCATCTATTATTATACCCAGGTATTTTATTTTATCTGTCTTTTTAATATTGGGACACTTACACTGGCTATTTGCAGAGACTGGGCAACAGTGAGCATGCAACGCTGAAGGGTTCTTCGATATTTGCTTGCGCATCGAAAACTGAATGTATTGTGTCTTCTCTGCATTTAGAGTTAGTGAGTTATTTTGAAGCCATTTATTTACAATATTGAATCCGTGTTGCGCAAGATTGTAGACTTCATTTTCTGAGTCAGCTGAAAAAAGTAGAGCAGTATCGTCAGCGTACGTTATGATAGTGCCATGCTCTAGCTTTAGATTGCAAAGGTCATTTATGTAGATCAAAAACAGAGTGTGTCCTAAAATACTTCCTTGAGGAACACCGAAAAATGTGTTTTTTTGAACAGCGCTGAGAACATTGCCAATCTTTACGCACTGGGAACGATCTTCTAAATAACTTTTGAACATTTTTAGCTGGGTGCCTCTTACACCAATGATCTCAAGCTTGCGCAACAGAATTGGAATGGAAACTGTGTCAAAAGCTTTGGCGAGGTCCAGGAAAATTCCTACTGTGTGGTTCCCCTTGTCAAGTTCTTTCGCTAGATAGTCAGTCAGGTGGTGTACCGCATCGGCAGTTGAAACTTTAGGCCTAAATCCAAACTGCCGTTCAGACAGAATTGATTTATCTTCCAAATATTTCAACAACCTTTTGTTTATAATTTATTCCAATATTTTTGACATAGAAGGCAGTAAAGAAATAGGTCTATAATTTGTCACTTGTTCTTTGCTGCCTGGTTTATAGACAGGGACAATTATAGATTTTTTGAGACACTCAGGAAAATGACCTGAAGATAAACAAATGCGGAAAATGTAAGTCAGTGGTCGTACCAAAATGTCCTTGAATTTTTTGATAATTTTATTCGATATGTTATCCCAGCCAACTGCACAGTCTTCTTTCAAGGTCATAATTATACTTTCTACCTCAGTTTCGTCAGTATCTAGCAGCGTAAAGGATTTTAAAGTAGTGGTGTATGTTAAAGGAGTGCTCTTTGGGTTTTGAGATTGACCCAGATTTTTTTCTGCGAGACACTTTCCAACATTAATAAAGAAATTATTTGCTATGTTAGCAGATTCCAGCGGTGACGAGTGTGCTTGTAATAAACCTGAAGATGACTCATATTGTTTTGTGTTATACGTTGCGTCTTTAATATATTTCCAGATCTTTTTACTATTTGTTCCAGCCTTTTCCAGTGCCACTTTGTCGTAGTTGCTTTTAATTTTTTTAAGGAGATCATTACAGAAATTTCGATATCTTTTGTACGAAAGTTGCAATACTGCATTAACTGGATTAGATTTAGCTTTCATATGCAGCTTATCCCTATGTTTCATACAGCGAATAAGGCCTGATGTGATCCATGGTTTTAGGTTGTGATTTTTTTTGCTCAACTGCGATACGACTGTGTTTTTCTGAATTGCATTTCGTAAGTTTTCAATTACATACAACATGCAAAACTGCGGGTCAGCGGAATTATAGACTGGATCAAAATTGATGACGCGTAAATCTTCTTCAAGTTTATTTATATTCAGTTTTGAAATTAAGCGAGTGTCTTGTTTAGGTAATTTACAATTTAGGGTTAGTAGGGCAGCATTGTGATCGGTTATTGTTGAGTTAACAACAAGTGCAAGTGAAGGGAAGTTCGATTTTAGCATAATATGATCCAAACAGGAGCCACTGTGATGTGTAGGAAAGCTGTGTGCTGGGAGCAGGCCATGAAAGGCGCATAGATTGAGGTAGTCCTGAGCAGGCGCATCAGCACTTCCTGGTAGAATATTGATATTAATATCTTCAATTAAAATCATGTTTTTGATGGATGACAGGGTTTGCAAGGTCTCATTCAGAGAGTCAGTAAAAATGCTAGTATTTCTAAAAGTAGGAGGTCGATACAATGCTAATATCGCAAATTCTGATCCAATTTTAACTAGCAATCTGTTACAGTCAAGCATGTCAGGTTCCTGGACAGAGACATTGAGATAATCTCTTGCATAAACTATCACCCCATCATTTTGATTGTAATTTATAGTACTTCTATACATATTATATCCCGGGATTAGTGGTATGATATGTAAGCTGAAAGTATATAGAATCAATAGATATTAAAAGTAAATTACAACTTCATATTCCAAAGTACTGTGAAAAAATTATAAACTTGAGAATGTGTGTTGAATTTCCGTAAAATATTTGTTCTTGCAGAATTTTTGTTCGATATTTTGTAGTTTGTGTCAATAAAACCTATGTATTATTAAACTAGACTGTCTAAGCTTTTTTTGATACCCATATCCATACTTGGTTTGTTCAGAGTAACACAGTAAACCAAAACAAATTTCCTCACCAATTTGATAAAAAAATGTCCGGCGGGACGAAGTAAATCAGGTTAATCATAACTATTTTTGTAGTATTTTAACGGTCTGAGCGTGTTTAAATACTAATAATGAACATATGTCCATATTACAAGCACTAGTCTATTACATTATTTAGTAAAACACGTAATTAATACGAACATGCCGGACGCGCAGTGTGTCGCCGTGGGCCTAATTTTTCCCGACGATTTATTTATTTATTCCTATGGCACTTCAACGACTTACTCACTAAGACGTACACAAACAAAAATAACATAGTTTTAGGAATTATTGTGAATTCGTCACTTACAGAAGTGCACAGCACTAGCACAGAATTATAATACGTACAAGTAGTTGTTACATGTAGTTGAATGACATATAAGAAAATAAAATAGAATTAAAATGAGCTATGTTCACAAATAGTTAGTTGAGATCGCAAGTACAAAACATTAAAAAAAAAAAACAACAAAAAGAAAAGGCCGGCAAAGAAGGGTATGGAAGTAAATACAATAATTATTAACAGATGGCTCCTGAAGGACAGACGTCTCGAGACTCCGTACGATTTGATCACAACACAACTGATTCACAACCTTTGACACATAGATATTCGTAAACCTTGATTAAAGAGGATTTTCATGGTTTATAACACATAGACATTGGATTATTAATTATATTGTAATTATGTTAAAAAAATAAAAAGGAGCATGTTTACATAATTTCAATGACAGCCAACTGAATGACGGCCAACTTTAAAAAAAAATCTCTGTGGTCTGACACGGAGTGTTGCATACGCAAAGACGCGGAATTTAATACAGAGCCATCTGGTAAATTATTTGGAAGCTTTATAGCTTTTTTTTTTTTTAGGGTGGTAAATCATCAAATAACTTCTCCCGCTCTGGGCGGAGCGGGAGGGTGTGTCAGACTCTTACTGACTAAAATCCACCCGTATTCCTTCCTGTTGCCTGTGTTGTGGGGGCCTCGGTGAGTATCTTCCTGCGACCCCAGCAGGTCCCGCGACCCCGGCAGGGGAAGCTTTATAGTGCGACTACGACACGAAATTGAGGAGTAAAGCGTCCAGGCTAACCTGGTAGCCTGGACGTGTCGGATTACCATTAATTTGGGATACCATGGTAGCTGCGACCTCCCAGTGGCTTTTGTCCAAAATGGCGCCATCAAAACACCAGAAAGCTGCTATTGCTTTAGCTTTGGTTTCGATTTCAATTACCTACGACGATTAAAAAAAGACGCAGAAAATGCTGTCAATTATGTACCTATCTGTTAATCATTTGTGAAGTTTTTCATGTTTGTGAGAAATATTTTTTTTATTGTCAATGTCAAAAAGTATCTCTTAACATGAAAAGTAGAAAACCCCACATTTGTCACATTCATTGAAGTACCTGCAGATTCTGCACCGATGTACTACAGTACCCGTGAGAAGCTAAACAGGATAACTATGATACGTAATATTACCAACAAGGTGACAATTTTCCGCGATACTGACGTCACGTCGCATCGTCGCGTCGTCGTCGTCGCGTCGTCAATCGAATATCGCGATTTGACGACTTAAAGCTGCTAAGTTTTAAGTGTCGTTTTTTTGGGATTGAAATGGTTTCTATTATGTATGATTATGGTCAAATATATCACATGAAGTAATTTGGCTTGAAAACTGAGGACTTATAATTTTTTTACGAAAAATATGTACGGAGCAGGTATGAAAAATCAGGATATCTCTGGAACGACAACATTACCCGTTAGATTCTTACAGAATGTTATAGAACTAATTATTTATAATTTTTGACACACTTCATATTACTGTAAAAGCTGTTTTTTTATCGTCGAAAATTAAAATAATAAAAAATCTTATCTTAAGCAATAGTTTTAATATGAAACAACAAATATTTTTTTATGAATAAAAAGTAACTGAACATGGATTTTCTATGCTCTAAAATAAATAATAAATGCAATAACAAGTTAATATAGTACCGCTTGGCAAGCAACAGTTTCGATGAAAATCATGGTTCTAGATCCTTATGCCAATTTCTCAGGCTTCCAAAGCTCAGCTTTTAAGATGAACTCCTAATAATGATATAACTGCTTATAAAAAATCAAAGGATTCTACTGAGGTTTTCTAGGAACTAAACAAAAACCAAAAATAAAATCATTAGTGTTTGCTCATACTACTTATAAGCAAATACTAGTAAGCCGTTATGAGTACTTTTTAGAACTCATTAATTAACAATGAATCATAATTATTATAATGTAGACGATATTTTGCAGGTACGTTATTAAAGCTCCGTTCATGAAAAAAACACAATTTTGTCAATTTCTTATCTAATTGTGAGAAAGCTTAAAATAAATGAAATATTAATTCTGTGTGACTACAGTTTTCGTGGATAGTTTCATTATTTAGGATTGGACCTCAGTTTGTAATGTCGTCGGAGTTAACGTCTTCATTTATTCTACACTGACGGCAGTGTTTAATTACGATTTCCTACATGTGACAATTTTATTTGTAATTTTATTGATGCTGCATTTGATATTAATTGTGTACATGCCATCAAATAAATCTCCCAACTGCTTATAGAACAAGCAAACGATACGTATTGATATTATTAATATTCTTCAAAATATTATCGAAGTTTACAAGCTGTTCAAGATATCTTCCAAGTAAGATTTTAGACTTTTTTGCACTGTGATTTTTGACTTCGATAAAAAGAGGATCGAACAGAAAACTAAAGGTTAAATCACGTGAGTATAGCACCGCACAAGCACGATTTTTTTCTAATCGAGTCATGACCAAACTTATCGATGCCAACATCTTACTGGTTGTTTTTATTGCTTCTTCTTTTACAGATATTATATACATCGGTCAGCTTGTTTACTCGCAACATAGGTTATTTGGAGATAAGACTACGAATGCTGAAAGATCGATCTCATGTCGATTTTTCTGAATAATCTGTTAGGCTCTTTACACACATTCAGGCTTTTGACTTGCTGTTATCGCTTAACCGGCAGTGAATGATTTGCTAATAAAAACCACTCTATTCTATTCTAATGGTAATCAGATGAAATCTAAAGCTATCATACTTTTCCATTCTGTCCTACACTGCTGTCGCCAGCCGTCCACCAACGTGTGAAAAAACCATATGATTTCCAGTTTTTGTTCTTATGTTCGACTAATCACAATAATAGAAACCAGATTTACTAATCGGAGACACAATCTGGGTTTTAGAAAATACTATAAGTTCTTTCATACAGCGTGGCGATTAGGTTATCACATTAAATAGTACAGCGGTTATTACAAGTTGTTATCAGTCTATTAAAATAATAAAAACAAAAATAGACCTAAAAATAGAAAACTGATTTTTTCTAACAAACTAAATAGCGTAAAAATTGGCAATAAATAATCCACCCTTGATACTATTAGTTTACTGACCTGTAAAAGCGGCAACGCCGCGGCGCGCGGCGCGGGCGGCTTGGCGGCGGGCGGCGCACACGCCAAACGACAGTGAGACTAGCGGAGGGTAGGTACTTGCGCTCACGCGCGGGGCGTTGGTAATAGTTGATATCAACAATGCAACACAAACTTTATGGTATTGTTACCAAGTAATCACAAATTAAGTTTTAAAACCTCCACTTAGTTCACTTTATGCAATTTAAATTTTAAAATTTTCGAAATGTCCGCCGCGCACCCGAATGCATAATCGACACCGTCGTATGATATTATTACGGACATTTCTTAATAGATCACCATTCGCGGCTAAATTATTTAAGTTGTGGAAAGCCTGAATTATTCTTATTTTTAAATCTTCCACTGTCGTCACTTCAGTAGCGTACACTTCATTTTTTACATGTCCCCATAAAAAAAAATCCAGTGGTGTTAGGTCCGGTGACCGTGCTGGCCACCGAGTAGGTCCGTATCGGCCAATCCACTGCTCTCCGAACATTTCAGTGAGGCGCTGCCTGGCAGCCACTACTGAATGAGCAGGTGCTCCGTCAAGCTGGTACCATACCTGGCCATTGCCACCCAACGGTAGTTCATCAATGTACTCCGACACTGTGCCGTCAAGTAGTTCTACAAACTTAGGCCCATTGAGGTTGCCATTGATAAACACCGGACCGATTATGTGGTCTCCATGTATTGCAGCCCAAACATTCACGGCAAATCGGTATTGGTGTGCGGACTCTCGGATCAGGTGCGGATTTTCTCGACTCCAGTATCGTAGGTTCTGTCGATTCCATATCCCGTTGCGCGTGAATGTACTCTCGTCTGTCCACATTATGTTGTACAAAAAGTTAGAGTCATTTTCTATTTTGCTCAGTAGCCACTGGAAGTAGGCTTCCCGGACTGGCTTATCTCTTCCTAATAAAGCCTGCACCTTTTGGTATTTGAATGGCTGTTGCTTATCTCTTTTTAAAATGTTGTGTACAGTCCTGTGGTGTACTCGAAATAGGCGAGCTGCTCTACGAAGACTTGCAGTTGGATTACGAGCGAAATAATTAAGGATTTGCTCTTCCCGACCCACGGTTACTCGCAGAGGAATTTCAACCTGATGTGGAACCAAAGATTGGTTATCACGTAATCTTTGGACTGCCCGTGTAAAAATCCGTAAATCTGAAGGACATACACGTGTGGTATTATACCTCTCTCGGTATGTTCGTAACGCCAGCGCTGCGTTTTGATAACATTCTCCATAAATCAATATCATATCGGTGTACTCCGATGACGTGAAATTGACACGAGGCATCTTGAGAACACAACACAAAAAGGAACAATAAAAGCGTCTGAATTCGCATAAACTGTCACACCACTTTCAAAAAGTTACCTACAACTAATTTTACTATTGTAATTACGTGTCCTATCACAAAAATAGGAACCGCACGAACTGTCACAATACTTAACTAATCTACAACTAATAATAACGTACCTATCCTATTTCTATTACAAATAAAACAAGAATCTTAACAAAACGTCCTCAATACAAACACCAAAAAAATGCAAATAGGCAACTGCTGTCGTGAACAGTGTTGCCAGACGCCGAAGGCGTGTCCTCGTACAGATATGGTCTGAAATCTCGTATTTTGTCAACACAACCTCGTACATACCATTTATTTAATAAATTGCTTAAAATCTATTGATTTTCTTGTCAACTATCTCATAACAAAGCAGTTTCGTCAAAAAGTGTCCATGTGGTCGCAGGTGGCAGGTCGTACAACCAGAATTTTGCATTGGATACTGTATGTAGTATCCGAACTGTACCTACTATAGTGGACGTGGAGTAGAGTGGAATTAACATAGACATATTATCTACGTTAACTTGACATCTTAAAGAAACAATACAAGTAAAATGAATGAAATGAAACCTTTCGTACGTACACACCATTCATTAATTTCGTATAGTCAGAGGCGCGTTCCAAAATATGACTTGTATCAAAGAATCTCGTACAAAATCGTACGAGGATGGATGTAAGCTCGTACCTCGTACCAGGACCACTGAATCTCGTACATGTACGAGAAACCTCGTATGGATGGCAACACTGGTCGTGAACGAACTATCCTCAAGGACAACGGCGCGGGCACTGGAGTGAGTCACACACACACAAAACACAAACAATCGCACACGCCGCCCGCCGAAAAAATACGAAATTTGACGACACACACCGGGGTTCCCCGTCCATTTCGCGCGTAGAGATTTATGCCGTAGACCGTTAGCAGTAAGAACATTTATCGCAGATGCTTTTTATTCCCCGCTGAGGTCCTTTATTTTTTAATTTTGCGCATAGCGAACGCCTTAAACTATTAGCCGTAAGGACATTTTTCGCTTGATTTGTTTACGTCTTTTGTAATTGTTAGTAATTCCAAGTAATTCGGAATGGCATCGTCTTACATCGTTTGATTGAACTATCTACGCCGGCCACGGGTCTTTGACCTACTAGTATTGGTCAGGTGATTTTCTTTATGCAATACATGATGTTGTTAAATACTAAAAGGGAAAAAAAGGTCTCACGGGTAGAATGTTAACTTTTATTAATTATTTTATTTATGTATGCTTAAAATACGTAATGAAGAATACGTGGTTTGAATTAATGTGATAGCTTATTCGCCACGCTGTATAAGAACTGCCTATTCATATAAGCCTTTGAGGAGTGGCTGGAGAGGCGCCACGGTGTCCTCACCTTCCGCCTGACGCAGGTCCTCACCGAACACGGCAGCTTCGGGAGGTTCCTGTGTCGGATAAGGCGGGAGGAAACATCCGGGTGTCACCACTGTGTGGATCGCCCGGAGGACACGGTGGAGCATACGGTGGAGGTCTGCCCGGCTTGGGCAGAGCACCGCCGTGTCCTCGTGAAGGCGATCGGCGGCAGAGATCTCTCGCGTCCGGCCCTGGTTCAGGCCATGGTACGGAGCGAGAGGGCATGGGCAGCCGTCACCTCCTTCTGCGAAGCAGTAATGCTCGCGAAGGAGGAGGCGGGACGGTTGAGGGAAAGTCACGTTTCGCGCCCTCTCGCCCCTAGCCTCCGCAGGAGACGCCCAGGGCGTCGGGAATCCCGGGCGGATTTCCGGCCACCGTAGGCGCGGGCTTGCGGACGGTGAGCAATGGGTAGCTCACCGTCCGGTAAGGACCAAGCCCGGATCGACGGCGCGTCGTATTCCACGCGCGCCTCAAAGAGATGTCGTCAGCACAAAGTAGGGGTCCACTAGGGCCGATGCCTGCCGGGGTCGCGGGAGGGTACTTATGGGTCACCGAGGCCCCCGCAACACAGGCAACAGGAAGGAATACGGGTGGGTTTTAGTCAGTAAGAGTCTGACACACCCTCCCGCTCCGCCCAGAGCGGGAGAAGTTATTTGATGATTTCCCACCCTCAAAAAAAAAAAAAAGGGTTATTAATTATAAATGTCAAGAATTACTAAATACTACTCGTATGTAAACAATTAATCAATACAATGTCATAGAAATAAAATTCCATTAAATTATTAGGAGCACAGAGGTGAGTCGTCGTCTAATTTAAATTTTGAATCAAAAATTTCATTTAAAAACTCATTTGTTGAGTAGTAACACTTATTCAATAGGAAGTTAAATAATTTCTTTTTAAATGTCATGAAGTTAAGATTTTTAAAAACATTAGGTAATTTATTATATATGAATAGCCATACAGTAAACATTATTAGAAAATAGCTTAATTCTTTGTTGAGCTACACATAATTTGTGGATATTTCGACTTTTTCTTATTACTACATCATTATGTACTTGAAATAAATATTTTTTTTATGTACAAAGATACAGAGTTCGAATATAAATAAAGATGGGAGTGGTAATATTTCAAATTTTTTAAAAAGTGGAACACAGCTTTGTATAGGTTGTGCTTTATAGAAGCCGAATCGACGTGTATACAGCAGCAAGAACTGTCCAAGTACGTGCAAGAGTTTTGTTATTAGGCAGGCAGCGTTCCCAGTATCGTGATTTTTATCAGTCTGACTGCTGTGGTATCTCTCTTTTGCCGCTTCTTTATTCTCAGTAGTTTTTGAGGAAATTCAAACTGTATGTGTTTCTGACAAAACTCAAGGCGTTCTACTATTTATGTAAATACTTTGTAAATATCCGTAAATGAAGCAATCTAATCTAAAAATCAATTATTTAATAAAAATAACAAAATGATATCCTATCTTAACTAAAACTATACACAAACAAAAAGGCGGAAGAGCTCATTGGGCAAATTAAATTCACGTGACCAAACCAACGTGGCAATGCTGCCAGCCTTTTGGACACTTTTCCCATTGACAGCGATGCGGACGAATTTTTTGATGCCCAATGAGCTCTTTTTAAACCATAAAACTTACTTCTTTTTTAGGGTTCCGTAGTAAACAAGGAACCCTTATAGTTTCGCCATGTCTGTCTATCTGTCTGTCGCTGTAGCTCAGAGACGCTTAGTACTAGAAAGCTGCATTTTGGCATAGGTATACATATTAATCACACCAACAAAGTGCTAAAACGAAATCTTGAAAAAAAATTTTTTTTGCACGTTATGTGGAGATGATATTTTTTCTCGTCTATCCCATGGTGTGGGGTATTGTTGGATAGGTCGTTCAAAAATATTGTGGGTCTGTGAACATCACTTTTCGATTCAAGGATCTGTTTGTGTAATATTTAACATTAAAATACTAAGTGTTTTGTTAGAGTCAAGTGCCGGGGGGGGGGTAACAAGTAAGTTAACTGGGATAACTTCATCCCAACTTCCCAACTACGGAACCCTTCTTTGTGCGTGGTCCGACACGCACTTGGTCGGTTTTTTTTTGTTGTTTCTTAAATCTCTCGAAAACTTTTTTATTGTTTATCTTACAGATGATCAAGTACGTCTCTGCAAGCAAATGCTACAGACAAATCGTTCGATCAGTATAAGATGATCGTGTGGCCTATTCTAGGTTGACGCTTCGCTACCAATTTGTTTTACTGTACTTCTCACTAGCTACGTGATAATACTGTTGCAATTCGCTTTTCTGTGAATGAACTACATAAAAAATACCAAACACAATTTAATTGGTCAAGGACAGCCCCTGGTCTTTATAGCAAACTCATTGAGTGTCCTGTCAAACTTCCGCACGCATGTCCCATAGCCTCTTTGAGTTTCGTCATTCCGAGTCGACAAAATGGCGCGATTCTGCCTGTTTACGCGATTCTGCGTTCCCCTTGCGCGTATTTATAATGTAGAGCATTAGCAAGGCAATGCAAATAACATCACATGTTAAACATCTAGCAACGTTTCGCTCCGGAACGTATTTTAGTAAATTTTATAATAATCTGTGGTCACGCCCACATTTTGGCATTAGTCGACCGCGATGTTATGTTGTCGATTTGGTTAATGTTTTTGCTATGCAACATAGTTGTTTTGTGTTTTTCCATTAGAGAATATCATACTAGTGTAGAATGCAAAGTTACATTTAAAATAAATACAACAATGTGTGAATTGTGTGATTAAAAGTATGAGACGGTCTTTCATAACGGGTATTTTGAAGTGTTTTCAAGTGCTTCAATTGTTAGTCAGTGATCGTAAATTAAACATTCTTATCAGCTAAAGATTTATTTGTGTTATGTTGACGTATCAAGCATAGTGATAAGCTAAGAACCGAAGCTAAGGGGTCTACAGAGTTCCCGGAATAATTGTGTAAGCATACCTTTTTTTTTTTGCAATAAGGTTATTTTTTGATAAGCTTGTCATTTAAAAAACGCATAGCGATCTCTGTTCTTTCTTTGAGTATTGTAAAGAAGTGTGGTTTTAAGAAAGTTACGTATTATCTTTTAGTCTTATTGCTTTTGTTTTATAAATATGATGATATTTGTACAAAAAAGTCGCTCACGCTACTTTCAACTTCGAATTAGCAATATATTGCAAGGTGAAACTGCACTAAACCCTATATTACCTGGTAGCTTATTTCATATAACAACTTCAATGACTAGGTTGTAGAGCTACGATGCGTATTTTCTGAGTTGTCGTAGTTTTAGTGAACGCTCGCGTGTCAATTCTACCGACTATGATAACATCGTGACAGGATATCGATTTGGAGAATTATAACAGTAGAAGGCTAATGAGACACGATTGATTTTCTATTGTTTGACTCCGAATCGATGTCGAGTGGGGCTTAACAGGTTAAAGGAAATGTTTCGCTGTACTTAGGGCCGATTTTTCAATCCTCGGATAAAAGTACAAATACCTACACAAATAATAAAGTTATTAGACTCTTTATTCGTCTGATAAGTGGTTGTCAATTTTTCAATTAATATTTAACTTAAGAATAACTATCTGCCCGATTATCCCATCTGTTAAAACGCTAAATTCAGGGAGGTGAAACAAATAAACAGAATAAACGAATGTTCGAACGGGACGGACTATTTCTTTGATTGCTGTCAATGTCAAATAAAAAAAGGGTTATCGTCATGGGGTTTTATTACGTTACGACCGTTACGAGGTTCTTTGTTTGGCTCGTAGTGTTTTTATTTGTGATTTCTAATTTTATTGAAATAATGGTAACCAAAAAAGGGAGCGTTTAGCGAACTTTAATAATGCTGAGGTTCAATTACTTGTGAGTTTAGTCGAGAGGTAGATAGTTCATCGAGATAGCATTTCATGTTGTCCAAGTCAATATAAATATGTGTATGCTGCTGCTTATAATAATTCACCTTAGGTGTCTTGCTTTCGATTTTATCTTTAACCAAGAACAGCAAATATTGCACTGATTCTTTGGTAAGTCTGAATCGACTCTCGGTCTTACAATTCTTTCTTTTCTTTCACTGGAAGAAGGAAGAAACCATAATAAATGAATATATGTATCCACACATATTTATTTATGATGGCTACTTCCTCAATTGCCATGTCGTCAATACTGTCGAAAATATCCATTTTAATTAAGTACACTTGTATAGCACGAAAACTAACCTCAAACTTAGTAACGTCAACTTTGTTTATCTATGGAATAAGCGGTTATCTGGCCGTCAAATAACCAAATAGATTAATTCTTCAGATAAGTGAATTATTCGACGAAAAAAGCCTATTTGACGGTTGAACCACTGATGTTTTTTCTATCTATCGAATAAACCCTATCTGTGTGTTTATCTGAGGATTGAAAATCGGCCCTTAGTAATACAAAATAAAGCTATAGTTTACGAAAGATGTTAACTTTGAAACTGATTTTATGGCCATTCGCCGGCGCGCGGCTTAGTGGCACGCGTAGGTACGTATCAGTTGTTTGCTAGCTCGATGCGCCGACTTAACGTATGTACCTACAACCCGTGCAAATTAACAAGATACCCGTACTCAACAGTACTGTACCAGTGACGGCACAACACCGAGTACCTAGTTAACTCGCACGGGTTGTACGCGGGTTATTGACCGCTAATTTGATCAGGTTCGAACTAGACTTTTTAAGTTTAGGCCGTGACCCGAAGTTATTTGTAAAGTAATTTCAACTTTTCATTCAAATAGCACCTTTCATTAGGGACCGCGGGGTTACGGATCCCATTAGCTCGCACACGAGGTTTTTTCTTCCTCACATACATTCTTCGAGCTGCTCGTAAGATTTCACTACTTAAAAAATACACTCGCACCATCTCGCGGTTAGTCAAGTCGTGACTGTATGACGTCGGCGGGCGTGTTTGCTTGCGCGGGAAAGCGACGCGACGTCATGCGTGCGTACGAGTAGACTGTCGGCCTCGACGCCACCCTGCCACCCGGAAGCTGATTGGACCTGGAGACACCCGCGGCGTACGCCAGCCGCCACGCGCGTCCTTAGATATTATTACGAATAGATTGTGTCCACATTTTTCCTGGTTTCAAGTCAGACAAAAAAGTATTAAACTATTAATGGAAATTTGTTATATTACTGATACAGAACCACCAGAAAAAATTCGCACTGGTTAAAAACCGTTCCTGTATAAAGTTCCTTAGAAACAAATTCAGAGCAATTGATATACAATCTCTGCCTTCTCTTTATATCTTAGAAATTATTTTTATGTTCACAAAAACTAAGGACTTTTCAAACTCAAAATAAAAATCATTTATTCAAACTAGGCTGAGAATTAGCGTTTTTCTAACGTCAAATTTACACAAGACAGTCACCCAAAACGCCCGCCCTTCACCACTTCCTAGTGCTTTAGCTGGGAAGAAGATGTGGCGCAATAAACTCCCCAGAAGCACACCTGCCTGTTTAGTTAGAATAACTTGATTCTATCCAAAGTAATTAACATTACGAAACACAAAACATTAAAACGTAAACAGAATTTAATACCTTAATAAAAGCCTCCAGGCATAAAGAGCATGCCCGCTGACACAAATATATAGCTATAACTTGAAGTCACAAATGATAAACTAGCACCATCGAATTAAAATAAATCATCAGTTAATTACTAATAACAATAATAAAACCATGGTCAGTAAGACGACCAGTCACCACAAGCAGCACCCGTTCACGAGCATAACGCAAAGATCAGCCATCACCCCCCTCGCCATATTGGAGGGAAGGAGGCAACCCGACCTCCGACACTACCGCAGAAAGTTCAGCCTCTATTTTTTCTTTTTTGGCCGGTTTGGAGGCCCTTCGGATGTTCTAAGTTGAAATACGCAAGTCTGGGCATGTGTACTTAATTGCGGCAGAAGGCGGATTTCTGAGTATTGTGTACTCTGTTCTCATCCCCGAATTCATCTGACATCGGTGAGCGTAATGTTGATGCTATTTGTTCGGGCGGTGTTAGTGGGCCTGTGTATGGGGGCTGTTTTTTTGGAGCCGGGGAACCTTATACCTGCACCTAAACTGTGCTGTTATGTATTTTGCTATCCTTTGTTCCTGGGAATTCTAGCAGTTAGGAAGCAAGTCTTTAGTATTATTCAGAAGTGCGAAGTAAATTCTGTCGCCACCTCGGTTCACCGAAACTTATGTAGTAAGGTCTCATCGTACAGACACAGACAGGTGGTCAAAATTTAGCCCCATTATGTAATTAATTTGGTGACTTATTGCTCTGAATAAGCAGTTACCGTCCCGTTCAATGGGAACAATTGTTGCCTTTTTAAAAGCTTTTGTTGGGTGATAAATAAGCGGTGCACGGCACGTGCAGATTTGGGACACACAATAAAACAAGGGAGCGCCACGGATACTGCACTGGCTAGCATTTGTTAGTGCTTTGTTTTTGTGAAGAGATGTATCTTGTTATGAAGGTGTTTTTTTTTTTGGTTGTTACTGGAATTCAACAAAATCGGCCTTTAACGCCCAACGCACATGGGTATAATAAATCTTGATTTACGACCTTTCAAAATGATCGGCAATTTGCTTAACTGGTGACTTTTGTAGGGCTAAGGAGATAGTCAACTTGTTTAAAGTTCAATAAGTTTAATGTTCTTTAATTGACCGAAGATTAGAACAGTTTTATCATCATGCAACAGCACCCCAGAATAAATGTTGAGAGTTCATGAATTAAAAGGTTGAATAAGAAGTATTAAATTGACCCACACGTAATATAGTTTAAGCGGGACTGTTCAGCCGATCCCTAAAAAGTATGGAAAGATCTCACCAGATTAGCTTAGACGGGTTCAGGGTCAGGTCAGGATTGTCCTTTGTGCCGCTTGGGAGGAGCCGCACCGTGCCCTTTTCTCAGGAGTAGGCAGTGACCTGAGACTAAGGTTAGGCTGTGACGCTGCTAGCCGTGGTCGATTTCATGGTCGGCAGCGAGGAGTCCTGGGACGCGGTGGTATCTTTCTGCGAAACAGTCATGTCATAGAAGGAGACTACGGAAAGGGAGCGGGAGATCTCTTCCACTCACCCTGCCCGCAGCAGGCGCACCGGGCGTCGGCAGAGGGTGGACAACGCCCTCTTCCAGGCCCCCCAAATTAGTCCAGGGGTGACGGATTCGGGGACATCCGTCGCCGCCCACATAGCAGGACCCGAGGTGGCGGCGCGTAGTGTTCCACGCGCACCCCTATTTGACGTCGCGGGGGGAATTTTACACCGCATTCCCCCCGCGAGCCTGAGGTGGCCCGCAATGGCGGGCCGGCACCAGTCTGGGATCGTGAAAGTCGCAATAGATCCGATGATCCCCGGTGCAGGTATATGGCTTCTAATCACATTTTTGTTTGGGAAATTTGCACTAATTTAAAGAACAAGCAAACCCGACAGATGTTCTATATTATATGTTAAAGGGGTTTGGTTTCCGCACTTAGTCCTTCAGGTGGAACATTGTGCGTAGGCCATGGCGGCCGTCGGTAGTTATTCCAACCAGTCCACCTCCCTCCAGAAATTGATTACGTCTCCTGGTCTGTTTAGAACATCTGTGAAGGATCTGGGTGCCCTGAGGGTTTCTGTTCTAATCTGGGTGACGCCTGTGCATTCAAAGAGCACATGCGAAACGGTTTCCTTTGCCTCCACGCAAGCTCTACAGAGGGCTGTCCGTTATGCCTATTGTGTGGAAGTGTTTGTTTAGCGAGCAGATTCCCGTGATAAACCCGCCAACAGGTGCAGGCCGGTCCTGTCCAGGTGTAATAAGCGCTTGGTTAGCTTACTATCCAAAGATGGCATAGACTCCTTGGACTGCTAGCAGCCCGGTTTCGAGGACCATCAGCTTTCCGCGTGTGTAGGTGAACTCCTGTAGCCACCTGCGTAGTTGGTTGAAGGGGATGGGTACGATTGTTTCGGGTCCACAGATTGAGGTTACGGATGCTCTCTAGGCTAGTTTGTCAGCTACGTCGTTACCTAATGAGCCGCTGTTTCCTTTTATACATTGCAGTGTCACTGTGTTGCCGTTAAATACCGTTATACGTTCTAGTGCTTTGTGACATTCTTGTGTAAGTCTCGAGGTACCGTAATTTTTCTCTAAGGATTGAAGAACTGAGGCGCTGTTGGAGAGTATACGTATATGGGTGTCCGTGACTCTCCTGGCTTCTATGGCATACGCCGCTTGTTGCAGCCGATATACTGGTTTTCATGGTAATGTATTTGGTATGTTTTGCCCAATTCAGCTGTTAGTCCAAAAAGATGCCCAGGTATATTGTGCAAATTTCCCAAACAAAAATGTGATTAGAGGTCATATTCATTCGGTCGGGTCGAATTCAGTTCGTATTTTTTTGTGGTTTCGGCAAGCCAAATGTCCCTAAGAGTTTTTAAAATAACTGGGAAGTCTGCCACACTCCCTTTATTAATTTTTTTGGGAATTATCAATTTGGAACGAATTTTGTTGAACAAAATTCGTTGCGAAAAAGCAATTATTAATAGTATTGGAGGTAACTTTAGGTTTCCTCTTAAACTATAACAATCGCTAAACATACATGGGGAAAGCCCTTGGTGAGGGGCTTTTTTATAAATCCAGGCCACCCTGCTTATTAAGTCAGACTACAATGTCATTAAAAATGTTTTATTTTCAGATGATCAAGCACGACTTTGCAAGAAAGTGCTGCAGACAAATCGAACGTTCAGTAAGTTGATCGCGTGTTGCCTGTTCTATGTAGATGCTACGCTACCGATAAGTCTGATGGCAGTTGTCACTAGCTACGAGTACGTTGTTATATTGTTGCAATTCGCTTTTCTGTAAAAATAACAATGTAATTCAATCAATTTCAATAGATCCAACTTATAGGTAAAAAGAGTTGTTTGGATTTGGACAACAAAATCAGGTAAACAAACAAACCCTATGGTTGACAGTGCTGCTGGTGCCAACAAAAGATGAAAATAATTGCCATTTGTTTTTAAAATTTCATGAGAAGTGATCGAAATAAAAATGGTACAGAATCAGTCATGATGATTTCGATTTCATTGAAATAAAATAATAATTATTGCTACAGTCCTTTTTCAAACGCAATAATTAATAATTAATAATAATGAAATAAAAGATAATAATAATAAAATAATTTATTTGCATAAAACATGGTATACAAAGGTGTTAAGCAAAGGTCAGAGTGGCACAAACATGTTTACCTAAGGTAACACATAGCATACAAAAATTTAATGTTACAGGGTAAATAAAATTAAGTATGTTATACCAAGTGTGATCAAGTGCTTTTATTGAAATTGAAATATTAACTTTAGCGTCACCGTTACAATGATGCTATCATACATAAAACAACATCATTATAAGAAGGCACTCCTACTAAGTAATTTTTTTATTGAATTTGAAATGTTCATAAGTCTCATACATTAATCATTTTAAATCGGGCTGGAAACGTTGTTAATAATGTGGCCTAAGCATATAAACATATTCCGAAAGAAAAAAATTAAACCAAGCTTGTCATTGTATCCATCAGAAGTATTACTAAATAATCGTCTAGATAAACAAGTTCAAAAAATGTTATATCCTTTACACTGTCCACTTTTTCTATTGTTCTCTTCCAAATATAATATACAAGATAATTATATTCAACCAAACGGGAAGATACGTACTATGTTATCGTTCTTAAGTTTGTGTTATGTTATTGGAATCTATGTTTATTACATGTACTTCAATGAATTCAATGTAGACTACATAATTACTCATAGTGACACTATAATTTTGCTAACCGTTTTTATTTCCTACATTTCTAATGTTATAGGTATGATAATGACTGTTGTTCTCAATGTCGTTCACAGTCAAAACAACATTTTACTCGTTGTAACTATTCAGATTTTACATAAAAGTATCGATTTAGGAAAGAGTGCTAGAAGTTACATTATTTGGAATCGGGTCTCAGTATTTATTGCTTTTGGTGTTAACATCTTTATTTATGTCACATATTATGCAGGGTCTGCATATAATTTAAATAATTGGCCAATGCTAATTCGTAACTACATTCATATCAAAATTGACATTGATTGTGTGTATGCGACTCGTGTTTTGATATTATTAACAAAGTATCTCAATGAATGGATCAAAACAATTTTGAAGCTGAACAATGAATTACAAGAAAATGATACCCGTTGTATTGATTTATTTAAAATTTATCAGAATATTCTGATAGCGTACAATATGTACAAAACCATTTTTCAAGTATTGGTAGGTATACTCATAAATAACATAACACATGACATAACCCCTCTTATCCCCAAAGGGTTAGGCAGAATACACATATGTATATGTATCGTCTTTTTTTATTTATGAATATCATAAACCTTGCATCCTACATTTTTTCCAGATAATGTATACTACGATCAATGTATTTACTAGCAATTTACTTTTTTTGGAAACGATATTGAAAATGCTAGAAATTCAACCAAAATCACTGAAAGAGGTATAATTTACATAAATACAAAATATAACTCAGTCTTTATATTTTTATTAGTACATAAATGGCCCTGCTCTTGACCTGGACCTCACCTGGTAGAAAGCAGTAGATGAGGTCTTTATGTCTTTTAGACCTTTTATCAAATCAATTTTCAGTTTATCTTCTCAAACGTAGAATAATGAGAAATACATTTTGCGGGAATCCCGGAAGTCTTATGTCTATTTTAATTGGTCAAGGACGGCTAATGAGACACAATTAATTATCTATTGTTTGACTCCGAATCGGTGTCGCGCGGGGCTTGACAGGTTAAATATAGTATTTTTCTCTCACTAAATGACGTGGGCTTTACTTGTGGTTACCAAGTGTACAAACACGCGGTACCGTCCGAGACACGGGGGAGGTTGGAAGTGTGTGTGTGTGTGTGTGTGTTACGCGCTGACGCTACTCGTCTTCACGCACTCATGCATACTTAATTACCACAAGTAAAGCGCGCGTCGCTTCGTGAGATAAAAATACTGTACGTCATAAATTGAAATTTAAATTTATGTTGGATCGTTGCTTTAGGTCAGGGATTTCCAAACCCCTTGGGGTCGAAATCGGTTTTCCAGGGGTCAATAAACGAAAAATGATTTTGGGGTTCGACGAGGTCAAAAAATCGACCTCTATTAATTAACACAAGTGCTTATTTTAAACTTTCACGAAACTGTAAGTTGTGTTACGTGTACCAACTTATTATAAGGATTTTATCATTGTTGTTTAGTAGGAATTACCCTTGTTGTACTTTTAAAACCTCAACAAGTCGATAAGCGTGCACAAGTTCGTACAAGATGAAAAAATTTGGCTATGGGGGTCTTTTTTTTTTTCGGTGGAAAATCATCAAATAACTTCTCCCGCTCTGGGCGGAGCGGGAGGGTGTGTCAGACTCTTACTGACTAAAACCCACCCGTATTCCTTCCTGTTGCCTGTGTTGCCAGGGGCCTCGGTGACCCATAAGTACCTTCCCGCGGGCTATGGGGGTCTGAGGTAATAGTTCATTTTGGAAAAGTGGTCTCCTGCCCAAAATACTTTGGGAATCCCTGCTTTAGGTGATAAGGTTTATTAGAAGCCTAATTCCCCGTATCCTTAAATTATTTTTAATTAGTCCCTGTTTTCAAAATGTATGTTATATACTTGAAAAAAATAAAAATCTTATACTTTCAGCTAGTTAAGTCGTTTCAGTCACCGGGGATGGTATTCACGACGATTCTAAGGATAACCAAGGACATATTACTGGTCGTTTTTCATAGCATACAATGTGAGAAGTTCTATATAGCCATTGAAGAGGCGGAGACGGCGTGTATACAGCTTATGAAGACCAAGAACTGTCCAAGTACGTTATATTCTACTAGGGAATAGAAATTACATACACACTTTTACAGTTAAAAATAAGATTATTGTGTAGCAATAATCTTATTATCAACTATCTTTGTATCTTTGTTTTCTATCTCTCCGATGCCATTGGGTGTATCCTACAACCAGGCAGGAAATATTTCCCAAAGGTTTAGTTAGAACGTGTTAAATATCATTTGCGCGATGCAGTATTTTTTGCGCCATCTATGAGCTGTCTTTGTCACAACTAAACTTCGTAGTTCCAATGTGTCACTTCATGTTCTTTTTCAAATCAGACTACAATTCTAATCATAACGTTTTTCTTACAGACGATCAAGCGCACCTTTGCAAGAACGTGCTACAGGCAAATCGAACGTTCAGTAAGATGAACGCGTGTGGCCTGTTCTATATAGACGCTACACTTCCAATATGTTTGATAGGACTTCTCACAAGTTACGTTATTATATTGTTGCAATTTTCTTTTTTGTGAAATAACATAATATTTTAGTTTCAACTAAATTTGATTATTTTTATATTTAAATAGTCCACTTTTTTACCACAAAATGAGTTAAAGCCACCATAATCTTAATAATTATTGTTTTATTGGGATCAGTTTACGTTTCCAAGAAGGTGGAAAAACAGAAACAAACCTACCTACGAGTATCTAGTGATACCGAAAATGTATAAAAAATATAAGTTTAAGCTTTTATTATTTATCAAGAAAAGTGATCGAAATACAAAAATAGAGAAACGGTAATTTTATAGTTACGGACTATAAAATTACTGATTTTGTATTTATTTTTTTGGTGATGGTGATTAACCTGCGACACCGATTCGGAGTCAAACAATAGAAAATCAATTGTATCTCATTAGCTATACTTGAACCATTAATACTTTGTACAAGATATTGATCAAAATTAAAGATAGCAGGTCGTAATGGGCTGACATAAAGACGAAGATTTAATTAATTAATTTAATTTTAATGCTTTTGTATTTTACGATCTTATATACCTGATGCTGTCAAATGCTTTTACTTGAATTGACATATCAACTTAGGCGTCACCATTAACTCGTCACGATACGGTCATAGATAAAACATCACTATTATAAAAACGGACTATTACTCGTACTGAGGACTTTTTTAATGAATTTTAAATGTTCATAAGTCTCATTATGAATGAGACTTATGAACATTTATTTTTTCCAGCCCGTTTTAAAATAATTAATTAATAAGTCATTCATTAATTATTTTAAAACGGGCTGGAAATGTTGTTAATAATTATTTCACTGTTTAACTCACTAACATCCATTAAATAATTGTATGCCATCACTGCATGGTGGAATGTTTTTGCACTGTATTTTATATGTATCATATTTTGTACACACCACATTTTATGCAAATAAACGATTTTGATTGGGTTATTTTTGTGATTTCTGACTTTTAAAGTGGCCAGTCTATTTATCATAAAAAACCGGCCAAGTGCGTTTATCATAAAAAAGTCAGACCACGCTCAATGAAGGGTTCCGTAGTTGGGATGAATTTATCCTATCAAATTAAGTCGCATAAATGGCCGTATTTTCTACTGAAAAGGATGCAATATAGCTTTTCGTAAATTGTTTGCCCACCTCTGGTGCAGTTTTTTTCTAACACTCGCAATATTTTATTTTATGGTCCACGGCCTTTCATCAGATCCAAATTCTTCATTTTTTTCACCCCTGTTATTCGACTCAGGTTTAAGACCAGTCAACTCAGCCTTCAGCTGCGCCACAACACCATGTCCTTCACCTTCCGTATGCAGTCTGTTCCAGACATCTTTTTAAGGTCGTCGGTCCATCTAGCTGAGGTACATCCCCCACTACGCTTGCCGATACGCGGTCTCCACTCCAGGACTCGTCTGCTCCAACTACCGTCGGTCCTTCGACAAACATTGCCAGACCACTGCCACTTAAGCTTGCTTACTCTGCAGGCTATATTTTTTAAATTTCATTATTTATTTCAGACACAATTATAATCCATATTTTATAAAAAATACATTTAAATTAGACTACTTAAAAAACAGATAAAACTTAAAATAGAATTACGATTAATTAAATTTAAATATTACAAAATGTTAAAATAAAATTGTCAAATTGTAAAATGTTATGAAATGTCAAAATATTAAATATAAAATTTATATAAATTGCAAATAAAATCGCTCCCCCCCACCGAATAATATGGTAATCGATAAATCAAAATTTTACAGCAAAAATAAAAAAAAACTGTTTTATGCGTATATTTCAGCATGGGTAGATCATAATATAGACATTTATACGTCAAAACAAAGCTTATTTTTAACAATATATTTTACATTATGATTTTTTTAAATAGTTTAACTAAATTAAGTTATTGACAAAAATAATATTACTGAAATTAAAGGGCAAAAGTATAGTATGCAACGCTTCATCAACATAATATTCGCGTGTAAACACAACGATGTCGTAGTCAATCTTAATGCATTATATGTAGTTTTATTCGTTGAAATACGGTGTCAAAAAACTTAACGGCAATATTATGATATTACGATATTATTCGGGTGAAATCCAAGCGATAGTATATAATATTCAAAAATATTAACTATAAGACACAGTGAACGACGTTACGATTTTGCATAAATAACTAACACGTTTTGTAAAAAGACATTACCAAATCCTGTAAATAAAAATAACACATGAATATAATTTTTTTATAGTTTACGTGGAAAAAAGTTATGCATTTCTTACGCGAATATAATGGTAATCATCGCTTACCGAAAAAGTTAATGATTGCAAAATCTGTAATAACTTGTTAAGGTATTATTTGTTCAAAAAGTGTGTTTAGATTTTAAGGGAATAATATTGTTGTGTTCATTACGGTACGATTGAAATTATTGTACTTTTATAAATATACTTATAAATATATTGCTGGAAGAAGCCATACCTGACGAGTGGTGTAACAGTTCGCTGGTGCCCATCTTTGAAAACAAAGGTAATGTGCTGGAGTGCAACAACTATAGAAAATAAAGCTTATGTCACATAGTATGAAGGATTGGGAGAAAGTTATTGAAAGGCGACTGAGAGAAGAGAGTGAAATTTCGCAAAATCAATTCGGTTTTATGACTGGTCGGGGAACAACGGATGCCATCTTTGCTATCCGCCAGCTGTGCGTGAAATACAGAGGTGCGCATAAAAACTTGCACATGGTATTTGTTGACCTCGAAAAGGCATACGACCGAGTGCCTCGTGAAGTTTTGTGGTGGGCCCTTAAGGATAAATGTGTGCCTGGGAAGTATGTGCAGTTGATTCGAGCGATGTACAGTCGATGTAGTACCCAAATCCGGTCTACAGTGGGCACTACTGGCAGCTTCAATGTGGCTGTTGGCTTGCACCAAGGGTCAGCATTCAGCCCTTACCTTTTGCTTCGGGAGGTTCCTGTGTCGGATAAGGCGAGAGGAAACGCCCGGGTGTCACCACTGTGTGGATCGCCCGGAGGACACGGTGGAGCATACGGTGGAAGTCTGCCCGGCTTGGGCAGAGCACCGCCGTGTCCTCGTGGAGGCGATCGGCGGCAGAGATCTCTCGTGTCCGGCCCTGGTTCAGGCCATGGTACGGAGCGAGAGGGCATGGGCAGCCGTCACCTCCTTCTGCGATTCTGCGAAGCAGTAATGCTCGCAAAAGAGGAGGCGGGACGGTTGAGCAACGGCAAATTTCGCGCCCTCTCGCCCCTAGCCGCCGCAGGAGACGCCCTGGGCATCGGGAATCTCGGGCGGATTTCCGGCCACCGTAGGCGCGGGCTTGCGGATGAAGAGTAATGGGTAGCTCACCGTCTGGTAAGGACCAGGCCCGGGTCGACAGCGCGTTGTATTCCACGCTTGCCTCAAAGAGATGTCGTCAGCACAAATGTAGGGGTCCACTGGGGCCGATACCTGCCGGGGTCACGGGAAGGTACTAATGGGTCACCGAGGCCCCCGCAACACAGGCAACGGAAGGAATACGGGTGGGTTTTAGTCAGTAAGAGTCTGACACACCCTCCCGCTCCGCCCAGAGTGGGAGATGTTATTAAAATTTGATGATTTCCCATAAAAAAAAAGCCCTTACCTCTTCGTGTTGATAATGGACGCTCTTACGTCGGATATCCAGGAAGAGACACCCTGGTGTATGCTGTTTGCCGATGACATTGTGCTGGTTGCCGAGAGCGGCTTAGAGGTCCAGAGCAGATTGGAGTTGTGGTGGAAAAGATTGGAGACCGTTGGCCTGAGAGTAAGTCGGACCAAAACAGAGTACTTGTTTTGTGATTTTGGCGGTCTCTCCAGTCCTGTGCCCATATATCTTGCCGGAACGCCTTTACGGATCTGCTCCGACTTTCGGTACCTCGGGTCACTTGTCCAAGGGGATGGGGAAATAGACCAAGATGTAACGCACCGGATCAACTCGGTATGGACGAAATGGCGACAGGTCACAGGAACAACTTGCGACCCACGGATGCCCCTCAAGTTAAAGGAGAAAATTTACAAGTCCGTGATAAGGCCTGTCGTACAGTATTGATCAGAATGCTGGGCCGTGAAGAAGACGGACGAAAAAAGAGTGCATGCAGCGGAGATGAGAATGTTGAGATGGATGTGTGGAGTGACGAAAATGGATAAAATAAGAAATTAATATATAAGGGGCAGCTTCAAAGATGTTATATGTGGTCCCCATTGTAGTTTCTCGTCTAGAGTGATTCCTAGGAAAACCGGTTGTTTAATAAATTCCAGATTTCTCCATTCAATATGAGATCACATTCGCTGCTTCTAACATTAGGTAATTTAAATCTAATGCATTTGTTTTTTTTTTTTCATTAGTACTACGTCAGGCCAATGATAGCAGACCATAAAGTAGAGGTACCGGACTTATTAAGTCTTATATCTGTGTGTTTGTTTGTTTGGCCTTAAAAGCTGTTCATCTGGAACTTGTTACCACAAAGCATCTTTTCTGATAATGGCACAGCGTTTGAGGGAGTATTTAATCAGCTTGCACAATTCCTATCAAATTCAAATTTAGAGACAGATCTTGCACAAGATGTTATAAAGTTAAGTTTTACGCTTCCGTATAGTCCACACTTCAATGGTATAACAGAAGCCGCTGTTAAATCTACAAAAACCATTTAAAAACTATTGTTCATTCTTCTCATTTAACGTATGAAAAAATGAACACATACTTAGTCCAAATTGAGGCTATATTAAATTCCCGTCCCCTTATTTCGCCCTTTCTTCGTCACCTGACGACTTTACCGCTCTCACCTCCTGTTACTCCTTAATTGGGCGACCGCTAATATCCGTTTCTCAGCCACAGGTACAATCCATCAACATCAATCCATTGGATCGCTACAAGAGGATTGAGCATATCCGACAATACTTTTGGAACCGATTTAGTTATGAATATGTTGTCATGTTGCAGCAGAGATGATGGCATGTGTCCACGGGTGAAATGTGTCAATGTTGTACAACCTAATCATACGACTTACACCTTGTACTATTTGGTTTTGTGTAGAAATAAACTATTATTATTATTTATCCTTACATATCTCGGGACCCCATGGTCCCGGACCTTTGGAAGGCGTACGAGGGGCCGAAGCCAACTCGCAGAGGCCCCTTGGACAATTGTAATGGGATGAGGCACCGACCGACGATTATCCCTGTTTGCTCTATGAAGGTGCACCCAAGGACAACCCCCGGTTGATGCAGGACTATTGCAGAACATGGGAACAAAACATATTGGGCTATGGGTTTAGGAGGCTATAGTGGATCTGTTTCCTAAGACTATAGATAGGCTACCGGCCCCTACCTGACCAATGCTTTATATAAAATACACCGATAAAATGGCAGGGGGTGACTTGCACACTCAATAATGGGCCCCCGAAAACGGCCGCTAGCACATAGTGACGTAGTGACAAGGGGGCAACACTTCCTGAGGTGCTTGAGGAGTGGAGAGGTATTCCACGGCTATCAGGACAATCCCGGAAGTACGGTCAAGATCCCTACCAGCATCTTACTGGAATACTTCCTTCCTCCGAGCACGTTTCCTCTTGCGAATCTCCACTCAAGCCGGCCAATAAAGGCCAGAATGAGGGGGGAGCTTTGTTCCTCGTCAGTGTTCACGCCAGCCGGCCAATAAAGGCAAGCCAGAGATGAGGAACAAGACTTCTCCCAGGAGATAGGGTCCGTGGGGTCGCTACTGCCCAACAGCTCACCACATGCTGCCCTGCGGGTTTCTGTATCTCTCTTGGTTTGGCTCCTTACCCTAGACCCGTTCCGGCAAAGTAAACTCTACTGGCACAGACCCAGAGTTCGGAGCGCGCAAGCCCCACCACGACGTCAACGTAGAGATACGGTGGTGGGGTTATTTATTATTATTATTATTAACTTAAATTGAACGAATTAGTTCTGATCATAGAGAAAACGCAACCACCACTACGATGGTTAATGGGCCATATCATCAATGTGTTACCTGGTCCTGACGGCGTCACGAGAGTGATATAAATTAAAACCATGAAGGGCATGATTACAAGGGCCTTCAACAGCATAATATGTCCTTTACCTAATGAAGACAACGCTTCAACCCAGGCAGGATGTTCGGAACATTCTCGAACGATGACGTCGGCGGAGGCGACACAGGCGACGGCGTCGGCGGGAGCACGGCGGGACGCAGGCTAAGCGGTCATCTCCATACCAAGCCACTCAGAAAGTATTTTGAGATTTTTTTTTTATTTAAGAGTGACTGACCAATTACTATATATTTTGAAAATATGATTATTTGTAAGTAAAAATAGGTACGTTCCAATTTCAAAATTTTCCTCCACATTTTTTACGAGCTAATTTAAAGTACCCTGTCTCATTAATAAAATGTATCTGCGGCGAGAACAGTTACGCGCTATGATTTTTTACGATTTCAAGTGTTGCCTGAAACCGGACGGATCGTACGAGAATCGACTTCAAATGGCATTAATGGATGAAGGCCCTTCTAAGGCAACCGTGTATCGTCGGTATAACGAAATCAAGCGCGATCGACTAACTTTGGGGGTGAAGAAAGAAGTGGTCGCCCTTTGACGGCTATTACGGAAGAAAACGTGCTAGAAGTGAAAAATTTATTTATCTCAATTTTCGTCGCTGGAAGATGCGCTTTCAGCGTTCGAATAGGCTGTAAACGAGGTGTCTGCGGCGGACTGGAAAAAGTGTTTCGAAAACTTTGAAAAGATTTAATAAAAAAATATTTACCTATAGAACATTTTTTTTTTAATTTTCGCAAAACTTTCTGAGTGTCCTACGTGTGAGGTGGAACCGCGGCCGGACGGTGGTCCGCCTTCGTAAGGCGGTCTTAATTATTTATATATTCAAAAGTTTGTTTTTGTTTTCAATTGAACATGCAATTAAAGTATATCTACGTATAATAAATTTATAAGATATTTTAATGAAAACACAATTTTAGGTTTATATCATAAACAATGTATGAAAAAACGTAATAGGTAAATAAAAATTAAAACTAATCAAAGTAAAATAAAATCTTCCATTCTTACATACTTAGTACTAATTAATAAACTTATAACGCTACTAGACAATGGTGCCGATTCTGTTGTTTACCGAACTAAAGTAAACTATCACTATTTCTTATTTTTGGTTAAGAGAATCCTAAAAGCTATTCTGCAAATAAGTTTCAATAAAATTAAAAACAATTGTGACACAACTATATTCGAGTTTGACAATCGTAAGTTGAGTAAACCATAGGCCAAAACAGAGGTGACAATGTGTGTTCGGCACAGATTATATTTAAAATCGTTGAATAAAAAACAGAATAAAATTGTCAAAACCAAGATTTTTGTATCTGTCGTGACTTCGACAGACAAAAGTAAAATATTTCATTGGAAAATTCAAAATTTGATTTTATTAATAAAGAAAGATTACAATGTGTATGCGATGGTAGCAATGAAAATAATAAGCTCCAATAAACCGAAGCTCCATTAAATAGAATACTCGTGCCTTGGAAAGGCAAATTTCACGCCCTCTCGCCCCTAGCCGCCGCACGAGACGCCCTGGGCGTCGGGAATCCCGGGCGGATTTCCGGCCACCGTAGGCGCGGGTTTGCGGAAGGTGAGCAATGGGTAGCTCACCATCCGATAAGGACCAGGCCCGGGTCAACGGCGCGATGTATTCCACGCGCACCTTAAAGAGATGTCGTCAGCAAAAATGTAGGGGTCTACTAGGGCCGATGCCTGCTGGGGTCGCGGGAAGGTACTAAAGGGTCACTGAGGCCTCTGGCAACACAGGCAACGGAAGGAATAAGGGTGGGTTTTAGTCAGTAAGAGTCTGACATACCCTCCCGCTCGGCCCAGAGCGGGAGATGTTATATGGTAATCACCGTATAACTTCTCCCACCCAAAAAAAAAAGCTGACTATGTGAAATACCTTGGTATAAACCTCGACAGACGTCTTCCTTGGAATAAAAAACACATTTTCACAAAACGGAGGCAAATTGGACCCGCCCCTAAGACGACTCACTGACCAGTTCTACTGGATAATTGGTCACAATTTTTTGGTATTCAGCTACGGGGAACAGTATCACACTCTAACATAGAGATCATACAGCATTTCAGAACAAGCTTCTAAGAACAATCACAATCTCCCCATTGTTTGTACCAAATGAAGCTCTACACCATGATCTAAAAATACCGACAGTAAAGAGGAAATCAAAAGCTATATCAAGTCGTATAAAGAAAGAATTACTCGGCCCCATATATCCTGGCTAAACACCGGATCCTGGATTAAAAAGGAACACACAGGCTAAAGCACAAAATTTCACAGTATTTCATCGGAAAAACTTAGCTTGTTGTTTCATAACTACTAGAATGTGTCAAAGGACACATACCAAGCAAGACATTAGAACATGTCATAAAAATTACTGAATTCCTAATACATAGTGATTGATTGTGAAAAAAGAAGTTGTCCAACATGAAAAGGTATTTATCTCTGATTTCATAAATCTACTTACTAGAACTGTCTTACTTAAACGTAAACTGACCAAATAAAGTTAAAGCAGTAGCGGATAATAGCTATGTATTTGCATGTCCTTTAAGCTTGTTAACACAAATATACTATTTAGAAATATATGTAGGTTCTAATGTCTATTTTATATTACTTCCTATTGCTTTTGCACCAGAGTTTCAGTGCCTTTTAATAACAAATTATACTTATTTACAGGTACGAGTTTGACTGCTGCTATGAAAGCCACACCAAGCAGCAATACTATTCAACTTCGCAAACACAGCGAGGGAAGAGACCATTATATGTGCAAAAGATGAGGAATGAGGGTGGCATGAGAAAAGAATGGCACCCATGTCTTTGGAAGAAGAATATTGGAAATAAAAACTTAATGAATTTGTAACAAAAATGTAGCTTTATTATTTATAAAAATAGTTTTTTTTCTTGAAAAATGTCTCTTGTTATTTGTGTGTAACTACTACAAGGTGGCTTTTCTTTAGTCCTGCTGTTCTGTTGAGCTGGCGTCATAATGGGTACATAGGATAACACATTCGATAATCACTATCTCCGATGAGCTTCCTCACAAACTCATTCCATTCAAATCTTCTGAGCACCTACTGAGCCTCATCCTGATTGAGCTTTCTCTATGAATCTGGTTTATCGTTCAGTAAAAAGTCTCCGGTATTCTTCTCACCGTAGGAAAGCCCTATCAAGGACATCTTGAATTAGTCTGTCCCAATCTAGGGAGTAAGTATAAAAATCTCTTTCAGCCATTTGGAATGGGTTGGAACGGTCTCGCAATGTTTCCAAGTGATAGTTGAACTCTAATAATAACTGAACTCTTTCTTGATAGTTAAAACAAAATAATTTCATATTTCACAGAATCTAGAAATGGATTTATCCACTTGTTTTCCAAATCATAATGAAGTCATTAGATGTTCAGTACAAAAATACCTCTAAGTTTTCAGAAATGAATTTCGTATTATATTCTAATAACAATCATTTTATTATTTATTTTTGCCGCATCGACAACAGCTGCAATCACATAAGCGTCCTTTCTGATATAAGATTTTCCAAACGCACAAGCATCCAAACTTTCAAGAAATCTAAGAGAAATGTGCTTTGTAAATTTTAGTTCATGAGAACTTATTTTATTCCACATATTTTTAATCGCGATTAAAAATAGTCTGATTTAGTTTGAAATTAAATTTTAGGTGAAAAACGTCAAATTCAGAATAGCAAAATTGCCATTTTCACTAAATTGATTAATTAAAATGACATTAGTGCTGTCAAACTATAGTATAGTTAATTTATGTCACTTTAGTTAATTTCAGAATGGGAAACGTCGTTTGACAGGAATAAACGAAATTTTGGTGATTTTTAGTCTAGTTTAGAGAAATTTGTGACAAGAGAATCGGCACCAATAGAGATTTTTTTGTTCGGGGCATTCCTGCTGGAAATGATCAAATGATCTGAGTTCAGCAGAAGTCTGTTTATAAGGTCTGTGTTAGTGGAGACTCGTGACATTTTTCTTGTTTGGTTGAGCCTAAACGCCTTGATATTTTGTTAGTTGACTCTGCAGCTTCTTCAGAAAGTTCACCAATAGAAACTAATGCGTTATCAATTACTACGGCTCCGTGAAGGAGCACTTTATGCACGGATGAAGGTAAGTTATACCACGGGTATTCTATCACGAGTCGCCTGGCCGTATCTAAGCCATATTCTTCAATCTTTACTGTATTTATTTCGTAGCCAGATGACCTACGTAGCCTATGCACTTCTTTTGTCGTTGAAGTCAACAACCAAGTCATACCTATATCATAATTTTGAACTTGGCTCTCATTTCATATTTATGGTTTTGATGTGATTTCTCATACTATAATTATGTTAATCAGCAGGATTTTGGAGTGGTTTCATTGTTTTAACTATTAAGAGACTTTTTACAATCTTGGAGTATTAAAGGGCAAGACGTTAATTATTTCTGTGATTGTTGTGTGAACTCAGTTCTGTTCCATCAAATATATTTTGGAGAAATAGACTCCTGTTTCTTGAAACACCAGAGTACCTATTATTCTAAGGTTTGGAGGCAGTGGTTATTTGTATTTGCAACATACTTTATCATTATATATTATTAATACGCGAAGCGAAAACTTTGTACCCCTTTTTACGAAAATTACGAGTTTTGTATTATAATAATATGCATTAGAAATAAATAAAGTTTATAAAAAAACCATTACACGGACTACCATGCGTCTGATACACACTCATACATGGCCATGACTAAATAACATAGGCCTCATGACTAAATAAGTCCATTATTTAACGTTCTTTTGGAGAATTTAGCTTTCATAGCAACATTAAAATCTATTGATGTCAACATCAAATCAGAAATGTCTGGTTAATCTGATTCATTTTGAAGTGCCGTGCTTCACCGAGGCTATGGATGCCTGGAGACTTGCTTGCCCGTATTTACATCCACCCGACAATCCATTTACCCAGAGATGGCGGGATGAGCCGCTCTACAGAGTAGTACAGAACAATTTACCTGACACGTCTGCTACTACAGCGGAGCGTGCACGCCTATTGGTCGGGTCTGTCACTTCATGCTTTACCGACGCATATGGTGTTATTTGCTGATGATACGTCCATATTTTTTTTTTTAATTAATAGACGGATTTCTACGCTGGGATGTCAAAAAGGAGAAACGAAATGTCGAGAAACGAAACTTTGTATGGAAAAAGCCGTGTCTATTCTTCGAAGAAATAGAGAGTGACATGCTAAGTCTGCAGGACGGCTAATTTCAGGAGTATATGCTGTAAGAAAAATCCGTCAATTTACTGATGTAGGTAACGCGACGCTAGTTTATTTTAGTTATTTTCTTACGGTATTTTACTATGGAGACTGACTGCAGACATCAAGTATATTTTAATTTTGCAGAAAAGAGCCATCAGAGCCATATAAATATGGCCTCCATAGGAGCAACTCTCTAAGGGAAACTCTCTTTTTAGTGAAAGAGGTGAAAGATACAATTATACTCGTAACACTAGAAATAGGGACCAATTAGTTTAACCACGTTTCAGACTGGCTAAAGTAGACTCAACTTCCATGTAAGCCCCCCAATTAATAATTTGCTTGACTGCGTAGGGTCTGTTTTAAACAAGATTTAAATTTCTAATATTTTAAACAGTGGGTACTGTTGGTACTCCCCACATACTTCAACTGAATGAAACGAAATTTGAATATTCCCCGCCGCCCCTCCGGACCTACGCGGGCTTAAATTACACTTTAGGGGTAGGGCAGACAAGACTACGTGGAGTCGGTTTTGCAGCGATTCTTTTCAGTCACTAACTTTTGTAGCAAAACTTAATGACTTTTTAAGAATATTATTTTTATTTTAATTGAAACTTAAAATTGCTATCAGGTATATTGCCATTTCTATAAAATAGAAATGGCAATATGCCCAATAAAATTATTTCAAATGAAATATTGCTATCTTCATAGTATGCCAAGTGAAATTGTACCAAATAATCGTCGCTTTAAATAAAAGTTATGCTAAATGAAATTATGCGCAATTTTAACTTTGGCAAAGGTAATTATGCCAAATAAAATTCTGCCATCTTAAAGGTATGCCATTGTGGTGTGGCAAGTTATTGCCCCTTACATTTTTTTGATTGTGGACGGTTTATAAGGTGTCTGTAGTCTGTCTTAGGCTTGTATTGCAGCCGCGGATATTGTGTGTCGCGGGATTTAGAGAATCCTGCGGCTATTGACAGCTAATGATGGCTGTCAGACGTCATTATGCACCGGCGCCGAACGGAAGCATATACGTTATCCCGTAATCCTTGGGGATATACTGTACTACGTTTTCAAAATTACAAATAATAACCCGCGTCCGATTAAATCCAAAATATAGACTTTCAAGTGACCAGTGTACGGGCAAGCAAGGTGGCCACCTGCCCAGAAGGATTCTTCAAGACTTTCGCCAGGAGAAGCACAGGTACCGCTTTTGCATTATTTGCTGGAGTTAGGCTACAAACGCCACCTGACCGTCACCAATTCCTCTTTGAAAGTTTGCTCAAAAAAAAGGCAAATTGAATTATTATGCATTCCAGATAATAATTTTTCTGTCGTCCTCGACCCGCAAGGATACACGGCTATTTTATACGCCTGTCCCTCCATACTTATGGTCCATTCGAGCCTGGATAGGTATCAGTTAAATAAGTACAAGTCATTGCAAGTACTTACGATAATTTACAGCAATTAATATTAGATAGTGCCTTATAATGGCAACTCAAAAACAAGAAACTAAATTAGCTCAGCTTATTGCTAAAAAAGAAGTAATTTTTGAGCGAGTTAATCGCTTGTAGAAAAGTTCTTCCAAAAGTATATCTTATTATGATTCACGCTCGAACGAGTTATTCCTAGCGCAGTCTGAATCTATTGGTGAATCTTACAGCAAGTTTGAAACAATAATTGACCAGATCAATGAGTTGCAGTTTGAAATTGATGAAACCCCACCCGACTATGGGAGTCTAAGTTCTATTGAAGACTTATATTCAACTATTAAATACAAACGTAATCTCATTCTTTCAAGTGGCAAAACATTAACATCAGATCAGAAGGGAGGTAGAAGCATAAAGTTACCACCAATCGAGTTACCATCGTTCGACGGTAGAACTGAAAATTGGCCCATGTTTTATGAAATGTTCCGTACTAATGTTCATTTAAATACTGATCTGACGGATTCGCAGCGTGTGCAGTATTTAATAGGTAAATTAACTCATGATGCCTTAAAACTAACTGCAGGCATTGTTCCCACAGGAGATACATACAGTGTTATGTGGAACAGTCTTGTCAAAAGGTATCAAGATAAACGTAGTTTAGGTATTCATTATCTCAATAATATACTGGACATTAAAGGATGCGCCGGCAATGCTGCTAGTCTGAATGCATTTGTAGAACGATATTCAGCGTCTGTCGCTGCATTGAAGCAGTTAGACATTCCAGACTTATTCGATTTCGCAATATTACACTGTGGTTTAAGAAAGGTTGACGCACAAACTGTTCAACAATTTGAAAGCCGTGTGAGTGGGAAAGAATTACCTTCCTATACGGAGTTTATATCATTTTTGCAAGACCATGTTAAGGTACTCCAGCGCTCACACGTTAATAATCCACAGACGGAACCACGTGCTAAGTCTAGTTTAGCTCACAATCGAATAAATAATACGCAAAGTACCGCCAAGTCGTTCGTGTCATGCAAACCAGTTCCGAATAACCGTTGCCCGCTATGTGATAACGATGACGTCGATCATCGACTGTTCAATTGTTCACAATTTAAAAATATAAATTCACCGCAAGCTCGTTTCGAATTTATTAAAAAGAAACGCGGCTGTGTTAATTGTTTAAGTATATCCCACTCTTTGATTAAATGCAAGTCACGGAGCGTTTGTAAAATTTGTAAAAAAACACATCATTCCTTGTTACATTTTCCCGAAGTAAAAGACGATACACCGCGCGAGCCTGCCCCCTCTGTTTCGCTCAGTGCCGCGGCCAAAACGTGTCTGCCGACTGGGACAACTATTTTGTTAGCTACCGCGCAGATATACTTATATGATAGCAGCGGCCGAGATAAGCTTGTTGTCAGGTGTTTAATAGACAATGGATCGCAAAATAATTTAATTACTGTGGACTGTTGTAAACGTTTGAACTTACCCATAATTAAATTACGCAATTCGTCTTTACAAGGTGTTGGTATGACCTCACAACCTGTACACGGCTTTATTTATCTCAATATAGAATCTCGGATTAATCCTCACAATAAGTATTATATACACGCATTAGTTGTTGATTGCATTACAGATAGACTTCCCGCTAGTTTTATCAGATTAAATGACGATATGTCATATTTAAATAATTTACCGCTTGCTGACTCAACCTGGAATGTACCTGGTGGAATCGATGTTGTGCTTGGAGCACAGCTGTTCCCTTTTATTTATTTAGGTGATAGGGTTGACTCAGGCACCCGCGCACCCCCAGCTATACTGACTAGTTTCGGATATGTACTGATGGGTGATATTGATTGTCATAGTAGTGACGTAACACACATGACATCTTCGTTTACCGCGCTTGCTAGCATTGACGTCGAGTCAAGTTTGCAGAAGTTTTTTGAGCTAGAGGAAATTCCATCTCAGCGTTTTATTAGTCCGGACGAATTAGAGTGTGAAAATAATTTTAATTCTTCAGTTTTATTTAAAGACGGTAGATATTTTGTCGATTTACCTTTCGCGCGCAATCCCTCCGAATTAGGCAATTCACGCGGTGTCGCTCATCGGCGGCTACTTGCGCTCGAGCGTAAATTCACGTGCGTGCCAACCCTACGCGAGGATTACAATAAAACTATCACCGATTATATAACTCAGGGGTATTTATCGGAGGTACCCGACTCTGAATTAACAGAAGAGGGTTACTACATACCGCATCACGCCATTATTAGACCGGACAAAGACAGCATTCGAGTGGTTTTGGACGCTAGTGCCAAAACACACTCGGGGTTGTCACTCAATGACATTCTGCATGTCGGACCTAATTTACAGGCCGACTTGTTTTTATTATTACTCGATTTTCGTACCCTCCCTGTCGCAATGACAGCGGACATAAAACAAATGTTCCTACGGATCGGTGTAAATGAGCACCACCGCAAATATTTACGAATTTTATATCGATTCAACAAAAATGAACCTATACGTACTTTTCACTTTAACCGCGTTCCCTTTGGATTAAAGCCTAGTCCTTATTTAGCGATGCGCACAATACGCAATTTAGCGTGTGAGCATGGCGACTGCTATCCTGAGGCTTCTAAATTAGTAGAAACTCAGTTTTTTATGGACGATTATGTCTATTCTGTTCCTGATGAACAGATTGCTATACAATTATCCCGCGATTTAATTGAGTTATTTAAGTTAGGATCCTTTGACCTGGTCAAATGGGCTACTAACTCACCCGCTTTGTTGGAGATTCTCCCAGAGTCTCACCGCTTACCAGTTAATTTTTCTGGCATGGATAATGATAAACATAATTTCAAAATCCTTGGATTAACCTGGGAACCCGCTGATGATTATTTTTCTTTGACAACAGTCTCTGTAGATGATAAATGCACTAAGCGTGCGATTCTATCGCTAGTTGCCCGCTTGTTCGACGTACTTGGCCTCGTAGCACCCGTCGTGTTGTACGCGAAAATCCTAATTAAGGAACTTTGGTTAGCTAAAATAGGTTGGGATGAGGTTCCTCCGGACTCCATCACCAATCGGTTTTCCGTTTTTTTGCGCGATTTCCCCTCACTCTCTTCTCTAAAGGTTCCTCGCCACATTGGCGTCTTTAGAGAAGCTGTAGTGAATATCGTAGCCTTTTGCGACGCCAGCTTTAGTGGTTATGGTTGTTGTATTTATTTACACATAACTGACTCTAAAGGCAATATCAGCGTTCGGCTTTTATGTGCAAAGTCCAAAGTTTCCCCCGCTAAAATAACAACGCTAGCTCAATTAGAACTTGTCGCCGCTTTACTTCTGTCTAAGCTTGTTCGCGTGGTCAAAGATAAACTTTCCGCTCGTGTACCTATTGCAGGTGTCTACGCTTTCTCGGACTCCACCATAGCTCTTTCGTGGATCGACTCATCTCCCCATAGATGGTCTATTTTTGTCAGTAATCGCATTGCTAAAATACAGGAAAACCTACCTGCCGCTAGTTTTAATCACGTGTCCGGAAAGGAGAATCCTAGTGATTGTCTCTCCCGCGGCATGCTGCCATCTGATTTAATTGAACACTCGTTATGGTGGAACGGTCCTACTTGGCACCCATTAGCGAGTGGCCTTTAAAATTCTCTCCTACTGAATGTGAAACATTGCCAGAGTTTAAATCAAAGGTTTTTCTTGTAGAAACATCAAATACTGAACCGCGTATTTTAGATACAATAGCTGACCGTGTTTGGAATAAATTGTTACGTGTATTTATGTACATTCTTAAATTTACGAACAGACTACTTAGTCATAGCTCTGTTAAAAATATACAAACCGCCGAAAATTTCATTATTCGAATAGTTCAAAATACGCATTTTTCTAACGATTTAAATTTAATTAAAGCAGGCGAACTTCCATCTAAGAAGTTGCGCTGTTTGTCTGTCTTTATTGATAGCTACGGAATCTTACGTATTGGGGGCAGATTGTCTAAATCTGACTTACCATATGAAGCCAAGCATCCCGCGCTTTTACCTAAACGTGACCGCGTAGTTGATCTAATTATTGATCACTATCACAATACGTACTGCCACACGGGCCCCGGATTATTGATGTCTATTATAAGGCAGCGGTTTTGGATATTAGATGGACGAACAGTCATACGTTCCCGCTGTCGGAAATGCAACACTTGTTTCCGTCTAAATCCTACGCATCTAACACCCAAAATGGCTGAACTTCCTGGATACCGTGTCCGTGATACTAAAGCCTTTGTGCACACTGGAGTAGATTTCGCCGGGCCGCTTGCTTACACACCTATTCGCCGTAGAGGTCAACGTTCGCAAAAACTTTATATATGTTTGTTCATATGTATGGTAACTAAAGCCATACATATCGAACTCGTATCGGACCTCACATCCGAGGCTTTCTTATCCGCATTTAAAAGATTTATTTCTCGCCGCGGTCCAGTGTCTGTCATGTACTCAGACAATGGTACCAATTTTGTTGGCGCTAAGGCGCAACTTGATGATATTTATTCTTTCTTATTGAACTCGTCTGTTCAAACGGATATTAAAAATGAGCTTCTAAAATCTCGCATTGAGTGGACAAGAATACCGCCGCGAGCTCCGCACTTCGGAGGTATTTGGGAGTCGAACATTAAGAGTGTTAAAACTCACTTGTATAGAGTCATAGGAAAGCAGCTTCTCACTTACGAGGAACTCTCTACCGTACTGGTACAAATCGAGTGCCTTTTAAATTCTCGACCGCTTAGTGTTCTCTTATCAGACCCGCATCCGGACGTGCCTTCTTCTGAATTGACAGAAGAAAACATAAATTTAACAAACCGCAAAAGGCTTTTGGATCAGCTTGTGTTATCCTACTGGAACAAATGGCGAGTTGAGTACTTGCACACGTTGCAAGTTCGCCAGAAATGGTGCACTCCCGATCGCCCTGTAGAGATCGGTACTGTCGTTCTCTTGGGTCAAGATAACGTACCACCATTGACTTGGCCATTGGGCATCATAGTGGAAGTTTTTCCGGGATCGGATGGTGTAATTCGAGTAGCTTCAGTAAAAACCGCGTCAGGTACATATAAACGTCCTGTCACCAAGTTATATCCTTTGCCAACCCAATAGAACTATATTATTTCGTAGTTTAATTTAGTTTATAATTTACAATAGTATATTTCTCAATGGTACGCCATTACATAGTTATAATTTAGCTTAGTAATTCAACTTTGTCTTAATTTAATCAATCTGCAATTTCATTCTTTGGAATCTGATAATTAATTTCGAACGCCGTTTCCTAGTAATGGTGTTTTGAACTGCTGCTTGGGATTCTCTTGATGCTTTCAGACTGCCAGATATATAAACATCATCTCATCCTCCCAACCGCACCAGCTTTTCATCGTATAGATTATCATCTTTGAAAGCTCGGGACCTTTCAAGGCGGGGAGTATGGTGTGGCAAGTTATTGCCCCTTACATTTTTTTGATTGTGGACGGTTTATAAGGTGTCTGTAGTCTGTCTTAGGCTTATATTGCAGCCGCGGATATTGTGTGTCGCGGGATTTAGAGAATCCTGCGGCTAGTGACAGCTAATGATGGCTGTCAGACGTCATAGTGCACCGGGCCGAACGGAAGCATTTCGTCTCACCGCAAACCACGTTTTTTTCAATTTATTACGTTATCCCGTAATCCTTGGGGATATACTGTGTTAAGTTTTCAAAATTAAAAATAATAACCCGCGTCCGATTAAATCCAAAATATAGACTTTCAAGTGACCAGTGTACGGGTAAGCAAGGCGGCCACCTGCCCAGAAGGATTCTTCAAGACTTTCATAATTATAATAATTTCTTTAAATTTGGTGGCATTGATTACCTCTTCAGATGTAACGACTTGCAAAATCACAGCAAATCTGCGGACAAGCTGGTTTGATTTTGCTTCTAAAAGATAACTAAACCTGCATCAACTAAATCAAGCTGACGATGCTTGATTTAGTTGATGCAGGTTTAGTTATCTGCTTTAGTTAACTGATGATAAATTTAGTTTTTATCGCATTCGGGGGTTTTTTGTCAATGACAACGGCTTCGCTTTCCTACACAAAACTGAACAGCATTGAACGACATAATAAAGCCGAGTTAGGTTTGGGATTCATCCAAAGAGTAACATCTCCATCTTCGACAGTCAGCTTAAGTGGCACCAAGGAGGTCGTAAAGATGCTGGAGTCATCTTGGTCCCTGTCCATTTTCTGCATATATCGGCTCTGACTGGAAGCACCATCAAATCCCCACTTCGATACAAGAGTCAACTGTTTGTTTTGAACATTGTTGCATAAACTCTCAGGGAAATTATTATTATTAACATACCTGTAAAATCTCGTCTCCATTCTTTATGGAGACGAAATTTTGAGAACATCATAATTATTATTAATTAAGATTCATTGTTAATGAATGAGTTCTAAAAAGATCTCGTTACGACTTATTAGTAGTTGCTTACAAGTAGTATGAGTAAACACTAATGAATTTATTTTTTGTTTAGTTACTAGAAAACCTTAGTAAAATCCTTTGATGTTTATAAGTAGTTAAATTATTATTAGGAGTTCATCTTAAAAGCTGCGCTTTGGAAGCCTGAAAAGCACAAGGATTGGCACAAGGATTTAGAACCATGATTGTCATTGAAACTTTTGCTGGGCAAGCAGTACCATATTTAGTTGTCACTGCATTTATTATTTATATTAGAGCATAAAAAGTTCATGTTCAGTAACCATTTATTAGTAAAAAATGTATTTCTGTTGTGTTTCATATTAAAACTATTGTTAAAGATAAGATTTTCTTTTAAAATTTTCGACGATTTAAATAAAAGTGCAGTTTTTCCAGAAATATGAAGTGTGTCAAAAAATCATAAACAACTAGTTCTAAAAATTTCTGTAAGAATATAGCGGGAAATTTTGCCATTCCAGAGATATCCTGATTTTTCATACCATACATATTATTTGTAAAAAAATAACAAGTCCTCATTTTTCAAGCTAAATTACTTCATGTGACATATGTGATACATAGTAATGCTTACTTAATAGAAATCATTTTAATCCAAAAAATTACCTGAACCTCACTCAAAACTCAAGCATACTACTTAAAACTTGTTTAAAGCCATTTGATTGGTTGAAACAAATTTTAAGTAATGCTTGAGTTAGGTTCTGTAACACGGCCCTAAGCCTTCTAAACTTGATTTTCGATCCAGTGTGGGCGAACCGGTCACCACCATTAAATTATAAATTAACTGCGAGTATACCGTCCGTGGTACACTCACGAAATAAATTATTGGAATGGAGTGGAATGCATAGGAACTTGTACAACTGATCACGGTGCGGGTCGTCCGTCGGGTGGCATTCACGACACTTCCATAGCCGCTGTGGTCTCCTCGATGAGGCAGGTGCAGCCCACCAGCACCTTGATGGGCTGCGGCGCGTGCTGCCTCTTGTAGGTGACGTGCACCCAGTCGTAGATCTCGACACACTCCATCACGAAGGCGTGGTGCTGCTGCCCGCAGCAGCCGTCCGGGATGTGCTGCTCGCTGCACAACTTGTTGGGGCGCGCGTCGCACTTCAGGTGCTTGATTCGCTGCGGTATTCGGTCCGGGTCGATGTCGATCTTCACTTCTATGGGGCACATGGTCTTATTGGCGACGTCGGACAGGATAAACTCCTTCTGTGGCCTGGCGAGCACGTATGCGGCCGCTGTGATCAGGACGTACGCAAATATCAACAGATATCTATCGTGAGACATAATTGTGAGGTGGTTTGGTAGCGAGTGGTAACGTGCGCTCTCGAAAAAGCCAAGTTGCATATAGTAGGTGTGGTATAAGACGTCGACTTATATCTCATAGAATCACGTTTACCCTTCTCTACGATAGGGTCTGCGTGTGCCGCGCCGCCCGCCGCGCGCCATCGCTCTTAGTCGCGTTCCAACCACCACCGCGAGCGCATCTCGCGCTCCCGGTATCTAATCAACACGTGATCAAGATTCCACCGGTCGTTCCACTGCGATAAACTTCGACACACATTTTTTTGTTTTTGATAATTTCTTGAATCCTGTTGTGAATGGAATATTTCACGAAAAAACATCTTGAAATGCATCCCGTGTGGAGTGACGTGAGCCTTTCATGACTGGTTCTGGCAGGTATACTTCGTAGTGTTGTTTTTTATTTGGACATCATTTGGTGTGACGAATAAGACCGTTATAACCGGCTGGCTTTGAACTCATTTGCATTCTTCTAGGGGGTGAAAGTACAATTTTAATTATTGATAGGGTTGTGTTTCATGAATAAAGACTTTACTCTGGACTAACAATAGTTTATTTTTGGGCATTTTTTAAATCTACTAGATGTTTTTAAGACTCTTAGAATAAGTCAACATAGTTGATAATACAAGTTGTTTTAATGGTATTCATGGACACTTTCACCGCCTGAAAATCCCAATGACTGCAATTTCACGCTCGATATTTTGTTTATTTATAATGTTAAATGCTTTTGTCCTGCTGTCAAGTGATAATGTATGGTGTGCTTGAGTGATGCGGTCTTAGTGTCGTATAGGGTAGACTCTGCAACTACTGACTGCCCGCGGGCTAGCACCCGCGCGTACGCCAGGCAGTGTGTCGCTGCCTGTGATTGATCGCCGATCTCGTGTAATTATATTATTCCCTGATTGGTCGGCTGTTAACCAATAGTTTAATATATATTAATCCATGTGAGAGCTAACCAGCGTGATAGCATCCAGAGACGGAGTCGTACTCTTACATACTGAGTTGTATATTATGTATGAGTACATATACGAGTACCTTTAGAGGTACCGACTGTTTTATGAACATTTGATGACGAATGCTTTGTATAACCAAGTCGGTTTCTCTCTAGAATATCACACTGTAGAAGCCTTACGAATACGAGCCTTCCCCCTCTGTAAAAGTACAAGAAAAAATGTTCTAGTACGTTCATAAAAACTACTTTCAAATCGATTCTAACGCACGAAATTGTATTCAAAGCACGCGGAGCTCCGTGATACCTGTTGAATCCTGTAAAAAGTATTCAAATATTTTAAACTTACATAAGGAACGAAATAACCTTCCATATGTAAATATTTATTTAAAATAATTATTTAGTCATGTTTTTATTGAAATTCAAAATCCTAACCTCATAATACATTTTGATTTTTCGACTATGATTCAACATGGCGGACGGCATGAATCGAGCTTTTGTGACGTCACCTCGTTCTTATGTTCATAAAGTTCAAAATATTTTTCTTTTGCATTACGAAAATAAATGTCAAATCAGCAAAATTAACATGCACTTTTTTTTGGGTTGGAAATCATCAAATAACTTCTCCCGCTCTGGGCGGAGCGGGAGGGCGTATCAGACTCTTAATGACTAAAACCCACCCGTATTCCTTCCGTTGCCTGTGTTGCCAGGGGCCTCAGTAAGCCTTTAGTACCTTCCCGCGACCACTTGACATGCGATTATTCGTCTTAGTAATAGTAGGTTGGGGGCCTGTTTAAAATTTTTCGTTGTTTAAAAAAAAAATATTGTAATTATTATTGCAATGGTTTTTTTTTGTTATATGGTTTATAAATTTGAAAATCATTTTTTTTGTTGTTTTATGTTAACCATTTTTTTATTGAGATTTTTTTAAATTTTATTACTTTTATTTTATTCTGGTTATATTTTCTTATTATAAAATTTAAAAAAAAATATGCATTAGCTGTTTTATTTCATGGACTCAAGCTAAATTCTGAATGAATATCGATATCGATAAAAATAATCCTATGGTATGAACTCCTCTTTTCGGGCGAGCAGTTTTGTCTTTGTAGTAGCTACCGCGTCCTTCGCGAAAAGTGGCATACGTTTTTGTTCAGAATATTGCAAGTATGCCTTCTCCAGCGTTATATACTCTAAAGCTTTTCTGTCCACACATCGGTTCCATTATTTTAAGTTAAAAAAGAAACGATTTTATTTGTAAATTTTTGAACTTCAAATTTTCGCGTCCCAATTGCGCGCCTGGTACCCCTTAGAAAAGTCCACGCGTGCGCGAGCGCACGCGGGCGGATTCCGCATTGGTCATTTCCAACATAAAGCGTATTATCTAGAAAAATACTGCAGCTATACCTTAATAAAAATGAATGTGTATAGCTGAAAGTATACAGAATCAATAGATATTAAAAGTAAATTACAACTTCATATTCCAAAGTACTGTGAAAAATTTATAAACTTGAGAATGTGTGTTGAATTTCCGTAAAATATTTGTTCTTGCAGAATTTTTGTTCGATATTTTGTAGTTTGTGTCAATAAAATCTATGTATTATTAAACTAGACTGTCTAAGCTTTTTTTGATACCCATATGCCCTTACTTGGTTTGTTCAGAGTAACACAGTAAACTAAAACAAAATTCCTCACCAATTTGATAAAAAAATGTCCGGCGGGACGAAGTAAATCAGGTTAATCATAACTATTTTTGTAGTATTTTAACGGTCTGAGCGTGTTTAAATACTAATAATGAACATATGTCCATATTACAAGCACTAGTCTATTACATTATTTAGTAAAACACGTAATTAATACGAACGCGCAGTGTGTCGCCGTGGGCCTAATTTTTCCCGACGATTTATTTATTTATTCCTATGGCACTTCAACGACTTACTCACTAAGACGTACACAAACAAAAATAACATAGTTTTAGGAATTATTGTGAATTCGTCACTTACAGAAGTGCACAGCACTAGCACGGAATTACGTACGTACAAGTAGTTGTTACATGTAGTTGAATGACATATAAGAAAATAAAATAGAATTAAAATGAGCTATGTTCACAAATAGTTAGTTGAGATCGCAAGTACAAAACATTAAAAAAAAAAAAACAACAAAAAGAAAAGGCCGGCAAAGAAGGGTATGGAAGTAAATACAATAATTATTAACAGATGGCTCCTGAAGGACAGACGTCTCGAGACTCCGTACGATTTGATCACAACACAACTGATTCACAACCTTTGACACATAGATATTCGTAAACCTTGATTAAAGAGGATTTTCATGGCTTATAACACATAGACATTGGATTATTAATTATATTGTAATTATGTTAAAAAAATAAAAAGGAGCATGTTTACATAATTTCAATGACAGCCAACTGAATGACGGCCAACTTTAAAAAAAAATCTCTGTGGTCTGACACGGAGTGTTGCATACGTAAAGACGCGGAATTTAATACAGAGCCATCTAGTAAAATTATTTGGAAGCTTTATAGTGCGACTACGACACGAAATTGAGGAGTAGTGTCCAGGCTACCCTGGTAGCCTGGACGTGTCGGATTACCATTAATTTGGGATACCATGGTAGCTGCGACGTCCCAGTGGCTTTTGTCCAAAATGGCGCCATCAAAACACCAGATAGCTGGTATTGCTTTAGCTTTGGTTTCGATTTCAATTACCTACGACGATTAAAAAAAGACGCAGAAAATGCTGTCAATTATGTACCTATCTGTTAATCATTTGTGAATTTTTTCATGTTTGTGAGAAATAAAGTTTTTATTGTCAAGGTCAAAAAGTATCTCTTAACATGAAAAGTAGAAAACCCCACATTTGTCACATTCATTGAAGTACCTACCTGCAGCTTTTGCACCGATGTACTACAGTACCCGTGAGAAGCTAAACAGGATAACTATGATACGTAATATTATCAACAAGGTGACAATTTTCCGCGTTACTGACGTCACGTCACACACGGGATCGAATATCGCGATTTGAAGACTTAAAGCTGCTAGGTTTTAAGTGTCGTTTTTTGGGATTGAAATGGTTTCTATTAAGTATTATTATGGTCAAATATATCACATGAAGTAATTTGGCTTGAAAGCTGAGGACTTATAATTTTTTTACGAAAAATATGTACGGAGCAGGTATGAAAAATCAGGATATCTCTGGAACGACAACATTTCCCGTTAGATTCTTACAGAATGTTATAGAACTAATTATTTATAATTTTTGACACACTTCATATTACTGTAAAAGCCGTTTTTTTATCGTCGAAAATTAAAATAATAAGAAATCTTAACTTAAACAATAGTTTTAATATGAAACAACAAATATTTTTTATGAATAAAAAGTAACTGAACATGGATTTTCTATGCTCGAAAATAAATAATAAATGCAATAACAAGTTAATATAGTACCGCTTGGCAAGCAACAGTTTCGATGAAAATCATGGTTCTAGATCCTTATGCCAATTTCTCAGGCTTCCAAAGCTCAGCTTTTAAGATGAACTCCTAATAATGATATAACTGCTTATAAAAAATCAAAAGATTCTACTGAGGTTTTCTAGGAACTAAACAAAAACCAAAAATAAAATCATTAGTGTTTGCTCATACTACTTATAAACAAATACTAGTAAGCCGTCATGAGTACTTTTTAGAACTCATTAATTAACAATGAATCATAATTATTATAATGGAGACGATATTTTGCAGGCATTAAGGCTCCGTTCATGAAAAAAAGACAATTTTGTCAATATCTTATCTAATTGTGAGAAAGCTAATATATAAATGAAATATTAATTCTGTGTGACTACAGTTTTCGTGGATAGTTTCATTATTTGGGATTGGACCTCAGTATGTAATGTCGTCGGAGTTAACTTCTTCATTTATTCTACACTGACGGCAGTGTTTAATTACGATTTCCTACCTGTGACAATTTTATTTGTAATTTTATTGATGCTGCATTTGATATTAATTGTGCACATGCCATCAAATAAATCTCCCAAATGCTTATAGAACAAGCAAACGATACGTATTGATATTATTAATATTCTTTAAAATATTATCGAAGTTTACAAGCTGTTCAAGATATCGCACGCTGAGAACGAAAGTGACCTATCTCAAAATTTTAGTAAAATGAGTTAAATATACAAAATGACTCAAAAAAGTACACTCTATCAGACTTATATTAAAAAACAGCCCGTTTATGGTCTGAGACGGATAGAGGTATTTTCGGTCCCTTTGTCTTTGAGCATTTCACTCTCCCTGCGCCGGAATGAAAGGGACGCAATCAGTTCTTGTTCAATCAGTTCAATTTCGACTTGAGTCACTTTCATTCTCAGCGTGCGATATATTCAAAGTAAGATTTTAGACTTTTTTGCACTGTGATTTTTGACTTCGATAAAAAGAGGATCGAACAGAAAACTAAAGGTTAAATCACGTGAGTATAGCACCGCATAAGCACTATTTTTTTCTAATCGAGTCATGACCAAACTTATCGATGCCAACATCTTACCGGTTGTTTTTATTGCTTCTTCTTTTACAGATATTATATACATCGGTCAGCTTGTTTACTCGCAACATAGGTTATTTGGAGATAAGACTACGAATGCTGAAAGATCGATCTCATGTCGATTTTTCTGAATAATCTGTTAGGCTCTTTACACACATTCAGGCTTTTGACTTGCTATTATCGCTTAACCGGCAGTGAATGATTTGCTAATAAAAACCACTCTATTCTATTCTAATGGTAATCAGATGAAATCTAAAGCTATCATACTTTTCCATTCTGTCCTACACTGCTGTCGCCAGCCGTCCACCAACGTGTGAAAAAACCATATGATTCCCAGTTTTTGTTCTTATGTTCGACTAATCACAATAACAGAAAACAGATTTACTAATCGGAGACACAATCTGGGTTTTAGAAAATACTATAAGTTCTTTCATATAAGTTGCCTTTATCCTGGTCTTTGTTCTTAATGACGAAAGAAACTTAAAAACATTTTTTTTTTCTGCACATTTTCCGATCGCCTTTGCTGGGATGTGTGAAAACTCTACGGATGATAAAATATTTATTACTAGTCATTATTCATAGTGTGGAATACGACAACTTCTATAAAGCGATTAGAGAATAATAATAATAATAATAGATTTATTTGTCAGAATATTGTTGTTATAAAGGTGTTACACATAATATGATGTCCATAATATTCTGCTGTTTCCAGCGTACAAATATTTCAAAGATTTAAAATGAGACTATTAGAACATTATGTCAAAATTAAACCATACAATGTCAAGGATAAGGAAAACGTTAAATACTATCAAATACAATGTCAAGGGTTATTAATTATAAATGTCAAGAATTACTAAATACTATGTAAACAATTAATCAATACAATGTCATAGAAATAAAATTCCATTAAATTATTAGGAGCACAGAGGTGAGTCGTCGTCTAATTTAAATTTTGAATCAAAAATTTCATTTAAAAACTCATTTGTTGAGTAGTAACACTTATTCAATGGGAAGTTAAATAATTTCTTTTTAAATGTCATGAAGTTAAGATTTTTAAAAACGTTAGGTAATTTATTATATATACGAATAGCCATACAGTAAACATTATTAGAAAATAGCTTAATTCTTTGTTGAGCTACACATAATTTGTGGATATTTCGACTTTTTCTTATTACTACATCTACTACTTGAAATAAATATTTGTTTTTATGTACAAAGATACAGAGTTCGAATATAAATAAAGATGGGAGTGGTAATATTTCAAATGTTTAAAAAAGTGGAACACAGCTTTGTATAGGTTGTGCTTTATAGAAGCCGAATCGACGTGTATACGGCAGCAAGAACTGTCCAAGTACGTACAAAAGTTTCGTTATTAGGCAGGCAGCGTTCCCAGTATCGTGATTTTTATCAGTCTACGAGTAACTGCTGTGGTATCTCTCTTTTGTTTTGGTCCCGCTTCTTTATTCTCAGCAGTTTTTGAGGAAATTCAAACTGTATGTGTTTCTGACATAAGGCGTTCTGCTATTTATGTAAATACTCTGTAAATATCCGTAAATGAAGCAATCTTTTTAAAACCATAAAACTTACTTCTTTTTTAGGGTTCCGTAGTAAACAAGGAACCCTTATAGTTTCGCCATGTCCGTCTATCTGTCTGTCGCTGTAGCTCAGAGACGCTTAGTACTAGAAAGCTGTATTTTGGCATAGGTATACATATTAATCACACCAACAAAGTGCTAAAATGAAATCTTGAAAAAAAATTTTTTTTGCACTTTATGTGGAGATGATATTTTTTTCTCGTCTATCCCATGGTGTGGGGTATTGTTGGATAGGTCGTTCAAAAATATTGTGGGTCTGTGAACATCACTTTTCGATTCAAGGATCTGTTTGCGTAATATTTAACATTAAAGTACTAAGTGTTTTGTTAGAGTCAAGTGCCAAGTGCCGGGGGGGGGGGGCTTGACTCCTGTCACCTGCCAGCTAAAGTAGATGTTTATGGAGATGTGAAAAAAATCATGGCAGTAGTACATAAACACAGCTAAGTAGGCTTTACTTTAACAATGCTCAGGTTCATTTACTTGTGAGTTTAGTCGAGAGGTAGATAGTTCATCGAGATAGCATTTTATGTTCTCCAAGTCAATATAAATATGTGTATGCAGCGGCATACACATATTTATATTGTAGGTAGGCTTTACAAGTTAACAAGTAATAGTCTAAGTAGGCTTTACAAGTTAACAAGTAATAGTCGACCAACTTAAATTTGCAGTTGGAAAATTGTTTGTAACGTATATCGATGTAAGGAGAACATGTTTTTCACCTAAAATGTTAAGTTTGTTTTTGGGATAACTTCATCCCAACTTCCCAACTACGGAACCCTTCTTTGTGCGTGGTCCGACACGCACGTGGCCGGTTTTTTTTTGTTGTTTCTTATATCTCTCGAAAACTTTTTTATTGTTTATCTTACAGATGATCAAGTACGTCTCTGCAAGCAAATGCTACAGACAAATCGTTTGATCAGTATAAGATGATCGTGTGGCCTATTCTAGGTTGACGGTTCGCTAACAATTTGTTTTACTGTACTTCTCACTAGCTACGTGATAATACTGTGGCAATTCGCTTTTCTGTGAATGAACTACATAAAAAATACCAAACATAATTGGTCAAGGTCATAATTGGTCAAGGACAGCCCCTGCTCTGTATAGCAAACTCATTGAGTGTCCTGTCAAACTTCCGCACGCATGTCCCATAGCCTCTTTGAGTTTCGTCATTCTGAGTCGACAAAATGGCGTGATTCTGCCTGTTTACGTGATTCTGCGTTCCCCTTGCGCGTAGAGCATTAACAAGGCAACGCAAATAACATCACATGTTAAACATCTAGCAATGTTTCGCTCCGGAACGTATTTTAGTAAATTCTATAATAATCTGTGGTCACGCCCACATTTTGGCATTAGTCGACCGCGATGTTATGTTGTCGATTTGGTTAATGTTTTTGCTATGCATCATAGTTGTTTTGTGTTATTCCATTAGTGAATATCATACTAGTGTAGAATGCAAAGTTACATTTAAAATAAATACAACAATGTGTGAATTGTGTGATTAAAAGTATGAGACGGTCTTTCATAACGGGTATTTTGAAGTGTTTTCAAGTGCTTCAATTGTTAGTCAGTGATCGTAAATTAAACATTCTTATCAGCTAAAGATGTATTTGTGTTATGTTGACGTATAAAGCATAGTGATAAGATAAGAACCGAAGCTAAGGGGCTTACAGAGTTCCCGGAATAATTGTGTAAGCATACCTTTTTTTTTTGCAATAAGGTTATTTTTTGATAAGCTTGTCATTTAAAAAAACGCATAGAGATCTCTGTTCTTTCTTTGAGTATTGTAAAGAAGTGTGGTTTTAAGAAAGTTACGTATTATCTTTTGGACTTATTGCTTTTGTTTTATAAATATGACGATATTTGTACGAAAAAGTCGCTCACGCTACTTTCAACTTCGAATTAGCAATATATTGCAAGGTGGAACTGCACTAAACCCTATATTACCTGGTAGCTTATTTCATATAACAACTTCATTGACTAGGGGTTTGTAGAGCTACGATGCGTATTTTCTGAGTTGTCGTAGTTTTAGTGAACGCTCGCGTGTCAATTCTACCGACTATGATAACATCGTGACAGGATATCGATTTGGAGAATTATAACAGTAGAAGGCTGAGACACGATTGATTTTCTATTGTTTGACTCCGAATCGATGTCGAGTGGGGCTTAACAGGTTAAAGGAAATGTTTCGCTGTACTTATGGCCGATTTTTCAATCCTCGGATAAAAGTACAAATAGCTACACAAAGAATAAAGTTATTAGACTCTTTATTAGTCTGATAAGTGGTTGTCAATTTTTCAATTAATATATAACTTAAGAATAACTATCTGCCCGATTATCCCATCTGTTAAAACGCTAACTTCACGAATGTTCAAACGGGACGGACTATTTCTTTGATTGCTGTCACTGTCAAATAAAAAAAGGGTTAGCGTCATGGGGTTTTATTACGTTACGACCGTTACGAGGTTCTTGGTTTGGCTCGTAGTGTTTTTATTTGTGATTTCTAATTTTATTGAAATAATGGTAACCAAAAAAGGGAGCGTTTAGCGAACTTTAATAATGCTGAGGTTCATTTACTTGTGAGTTTAGTCGAGAGGTAGATAGTTCGTGAATTATTATAAGCTGCTGCTTATAATAATTCACGGTAGGTGTCTTGCTTTCGATTTTATCTTTAACCTTCTTTAATCTTCTTTAGCATTTTATGTTCTCCAAGTCAATATAAATATGTGTATGCCGCTGCATACACATATTTATATTGACTTGGAGAACATAAAATGCTATCTCGATGAACTATCTACCTCTCGACTAAACTCACAAGTAAATGAACCTGAGCATTGTTAAAGTTCGCTAAACGCTCCCTTTTTTGGTTACCATTAACTTGTAAAGCCTACTTAGCTGTGTTTATGTACTACTGCCATGATTTTTTTCACATCTCCATAAACATCTACTTTAGCTGGCAGGTGACAGGAGTCAAGCCCCCCCCCCCCCGGCACTTGGCACTTGACTCTAACAAAACACTTAGTACTTTAATGTTAAATATTACGCAAACAGATCCTTGAATCGAAAAGTGATGTTCACAGACCCACAATATTTTTGAACGACCTATCCAACAATACCCCACACCATGGGATAGACGAGAAAAAAATATCATCTCCACATAAAGTGCAAAAAAAATTTTTTTTCAAGATTTCATTTTAGCACTTTGTTGGTGTGATTAATATGTATACCTATGCCAAAATACAGCTTTCTAGTACTAAGCGTCTCTGAGCTACAGCGACAGACAGATAGACGGACATGGCGAAACTATAAGGGTTCCTTGTTTACTACGGAACCCTAAAAAAGAAGTAAGTTTTATGGTTTTAAAAAGATTGCTTCATTTACGGATATTTACAGAGTATTTACATAAATAGCAGAACGCCTTATGTCAGAAACACATACAGTTTGAATTTCCTCAAAAACTGCTGAGAATAAAGAAGCGGGACCAAAACAAAAGAGAGATACCACAGCAGTTACTCGTAGACTGATAAAAATCACGATACTGGGAACGCTGCCTGCCTAATAACGAAACTTTTGTACGTACTTGGACAGTTCTTGCTGCCGTATACACGTCGATTCGGCTTCTATAAAGCACAACCTATACAAAGCTGTGTTCCACTTTTTTAAACATTTGAAATATTACCACTCCCATCTTTATTTATATTCGAACTCTGTATCTTTGTACATAAAAACAAATATTTATTTCAAGTACATAATGATGTAGTAATAAGAAAAAGTCGAAATATCCACAAATTATGTGTAGCTCAACAAAGAATTAAGCTATTTTCTAATAATGTTTACTGTATGGCTATTCGTATATATAATAAATTACCTAATGTTTTTAAAAATCTTAACTTCATGACATTTAAAAAGAAATTATTTAACTTCCTATTGAATAAGTGTTACTACTCAACAAATGAGTTTGTAAATGAAATTTTTGATTCAAAATTTAAATTAGACGACGACTCACCTCTGTGCTCCTAATAATTTAATGGAATTTTATTTCTATGACATTGTATTGATTAATTGTTTACATAGTATTTAGTAATTCTTGACATTTATAATTAATAACCCTTGACATTGTATTTGATAGTATTTAACGTTTTCCTTATCCTTGACATTGTATGGTTTAATTTTGACATAATGTTCTAATAGTCTCATTTTAAATCTTTGAAATATTTGTACGCTGGAAACAGCAGAATATTATGGACATCATATTATGTGTAACACCTTTATAACAACAATATTCTGACAAATAAATCTATTATTATTATTATTATTCTCTAATCGCTTTATAGAAGTTGTCGTATTCCACACTATGAATAATGACTAGTAATAAATATTTTATCATCCGTAGAGTTTTCACACATCCCAGCAAAGGCGATCGGAAAATGTGCAGAAAAAAACAATGTTTTTAAGTTTCTTTCGTCTTTCTATATTGACTTGGAGAACATAAAATGCTAAAGAAGATTAAAGCAGCAGCTTATAATAATTCACGTTAGGTGTCTTGCTTTCGATTTTATCTTTAACCAAGAACAGCAAATATTGCACTGATTGTTTGGTAAGTGTGAATCGACTCTCGGTCTTACAATTCTTTCTTTTCTTTCACTGGAAGAAGGAAGAAACCATAATAAATGAATATATGTATCCACATATATTTATTTATGATGGCTTCTTCCTCAATTGCCATGTCGTCAATACTGTCGAAAATATCCATTTTAATTAAGTACACTTGTAAAGCACGAAAATTAACCTCAATCTTAGTAACGTCAACTTCGTTTATCTATGGAATAAGCGGTTATCTGGCCGTCAAAGAGTCAAATAGATTTATTCTTCAGATAAGTGAATTTTCCGACGAATAAAGCCTATTTGACGATTGAACCACTGATGTTTTTTCTATCTATCGAATAAACCCTATCTGTGTGTTTATCTGAGGATTGAAAATCGGCCCTTAGTAATACAAAATAAAGCTATAGTTTACGAAAGATGTTAACTTTGAAACTGATTTTATGGCGATTCGCCGGCGCGCGGCTTAGTGGCACGCGTAGGTACGTATCAGTTGTTTGCTAGCTCGATGCGCCGACTTAACGTATGTACCTACAACCCGTGCAAATTAACAAGATACCCGTACTCAACAGTACTGTACCAGTAACGGCACAATACCGAGTACCTAGTTAACTCGCACGGGTTGTACGCGGGTTATTGACCGCTAATTTGATCAGGTTCGAACTATACTTTTTAAGTTTAGGCCGTGACCCGAAGTTCAAAAAGCACCTTTCATTAGGGACCGCGGGGTTACGGATCCCATTAGCTCGCACACGAGGTTTTTTCTTCCACACATACATTCTTCGAGCTGCTCGTAAGATTTCACTACTTAAGAAATACACTCGCACCATCTCGCGGTTAGTCAAGTCGTGACTGTATGACGTCGGCGGGCGTGTTTGCTTGCGCGGGAAAGCGATGCGACGTCATGCGTGCGTAAGAGTAGACTGTCGGCCTCGACGCCACCCTGCCACCCGGAAGCTGATTGGACCTGGAGACACCCGCGGCGTACGCCAGCCGCCACGCGCGTCCTTAGATATTATTACGAATAGATTGTGTCCACATTTTTCCTGGTTTCAAGTCAGACAAAAAAGTATTAAACTATTACTGGGTTATATTACTGATACAGAACCACCAGAAAAAATGCGCATTGGTTAAAAACTGTTTCTGTATAAAATTCCTCAGAAACAAATTCAGAGCAATTGATACACAATCTCTGCCTTCTCTTTATATCTTAGAAAGTATTTTTATGTTCACAAAAACTAAGGACTTTTCAAACTCAAAATAAAAATCATTTATTCAAACTAGGCTGAGAATTAGCGTTTTTCTAACGTCAAATTTACACAAGACAGTCACCCAAAAACGCCCGCCCTTCACCACTTCCTAGTGCTTTAGCTGGGAAGAAGAAGTAGCGCAATAAACTCCCCAGAAGCACACCTGCCTGTTCAGTTAGAAAAACTTGATTCTATCCAAATTGTATGCAAAGTAATTAACATTACGAAACACAAAACATTAAAACGTAAACAGAATTGAATACCTTAATAAAAGCCTCCAGCCATAAAGGGCATGCCCGCTGACACAAATCTATAGCTATAACTTGAAGTCACAAATGATAAACTAGCACCATCGAATTAAAATAAAAAATCAGTTAATTACTAATAACAATAATAAAACCATGGTCAGTAAGACGACCAGTCACCACAAGCAGCACCCGTTCACGAGCATAACGCAAAGATCAGCCATCACCCCACTCGCCATATTGGAGGGAAGGAGGCAACCCGACCCCCGACACTACCGCAGAAAGTTCAGCCTCTATTTTTTCTTTTTTGGCCGGTTTGGAGGCCCTTCGGATGTTCCAAGTTGAAATACGCAAGTCTGGGCAAGTGTACTTAATTGCGGCAGAAGGCGGATTTCTGAGTATTGTGTACCCTGTTCTCATCCGCGAATTTATCTGACATCGGTGAGCGTAATATTGATGCTAATTGTTCGGGCGGTGTTAGTGGGCGTGTGTGTGTATGGGGGCTGTTTTTTTGGAGCCGGGGTTGTGGTGAAAACACCACAACCCCGGAACCTTATACCTGCACCTAAACTGTGCTGTTATGTATTTTGCTATCCTTTGTTCCTGGGCATTCTAGCAGTTAGGAAGCAAGTCTTGAGTATTATTCAGAAGTGCTAAGTAAATTCTTTCGCCACCTCGGTTCACCGGAACTTATGTAGTAAGGTCTCATCGTACAGACACAGACAGGTGGTCGAAATTTAGCCCCATTATGTAATTAATTGAGTTGTAGGTCGTAGGTTCGAACCCGGACAGGCGCTTTACTTTTTATAAATTATTTCATCACCACTGCTCTTAAAACGGTGAAGGAAAACATCGTGAGGAAACCGACATGTCCTAGAAATAAAAAAAAAAAAAAAAATCGAAGACATGTGACATCTACCAACCCGCACTGGGCCCGCGTGGTGGATTACGGCCCACTCCCTCTCACAGAGAGGAGGCCTGTGTCCCAGCAGTGGGAACATTATAGGCTGATTATGTGATGTATGTATGTAATTAATTTGGTGACTTATTGCTCTGAATAAGCAGTTACCGTCCCGTTCAATGGGAACAATTGTTGCCATTTTAAAAGCTTTTGTTTGGGTAATAAATAAGCGGTGCACGGCACGTGCAGATTTGGAACACACAATGAAACAAGGGAGCACCACGGATACCGCACTGGCTAGCATTTGTTAGTGCTTTGTTTTTGTGAAGAGATGTATCTTGTTATGAAGGTGTTTTTTTTCAACAAAATCGGCCTTTAACGCCCAACGTACATGGGTATAATAAATCTTGATTTACGACCTTTCAAAAGGATCCGTAATTTGCTTAACTGGTGACTTTTGTAGGGCTAAGGAGATAATCAACTTGTTTAAAGTTCAAAAGTTTAATGTTCAATAATTGACCGAAGGTTAGAACAGTTTTATCATCATCCAACAGCACCCCAGAGTAAATGTTGAAAGTTCATAGATTAAAAGGATGAATTAGAAGTATTAAATTGACCCACACGTAATATAGTTTAAGCGGGACTGTTCAGCCAGTCCCTAAAAAGTATGGAAAGATCTCACCAGATTAGCTTGGACGGGTTCAGGGTCAAGTCAGGATTGTCCTTTGTCCTTTGTCCGCTTGGGAGGAGCCGCTCCGTGCCCTTTTCTCAGGAGTAGGCAGTGACCTGAGACTGAGGCTAGGCTGTGACGCTGCTAGCCGTGGTCGATTCCATGGTCGGCAGCGAGGAGTCCTGGGATGCGGTGGTATCTTTCTGCGAAACAGTCATGTCATAGAAGGAGACTGCGGAAAGGGAGCGTGAGATTTCTTCCACTCACCCTGCCCGCAGCAGGCGCACTGGGCGATGGCAGAGGGCGGACAACCCCCTTTTCTAGGCCCCCCAAATTAGTCCAGGGGTGACGGATTCGGGGAAATCCGTCGCCGCTCACATAGCAGGACCCGAGGTGGCGGCGCGTAGTGTTCCACGCGCACCCCTATTGGACGTCGCGGGGGGAATTTTACACCTCATTCCTCCCGCGAGCCTGAGGTGGCCCGCAATGGCGGGCCGGTCTGGGATCGTGGAAGTCGCAATAGATCCCATGATCCCCGGTGCAGGTATATGGCCTCTAATCACATTTTTGTTTGGGAAATTTGCACAAATTTAAAGAACTAGCAAACCCGACAGACGTTCTATATTATATGTTAAAGGGTTTGGTTTCCGCACTTAGTCCTTCAGGTGGAACATTGTGCGTGGGCCATGGCGGCCGTCGGTGGTTATTCCAACCAGTTCACCTCCCTCCAGAAATTGATCACGTCTCCTGGTCTGTTTAGAACGTCTGTGAAGGATCTGGGTGCCCTGAGGGTTTCTGTTCTATTCTGGGTGACGCCTGTGCATTCAAAGAGCACATGCGAAACGGTTTCCTTTGCCTCCACGCAAGCTCTACAGAGGGCTGTCCGTTATGCCTATTGTGTGGAAGTGTTTGTTTAGCGAGCAGTGTCCCGTGATAAACCCGCCAACAAGTGCAGGCCGGTCCTGTCCAGGTGTAATAAGCGCTTGGTTAGCTTACTATCCAAAGATGGCATAGACTCCTTGGACTGCTTGCAGCCCGGTTTCGAGGACCATCAGCTTTCCGCGTGTGTAGGTGAACTCCTGTAGCCACCTGCGTTGTTGGTTGAAGGGGATGGGTACGATTGTTTCGGGTCCACAGATTGAGGTTACGGATGCTCTCTAGGCTAGTTTATCAGCTGCGTCGTTACCTAATGAGCCGCTGTTTCCTTTTATCCATTGCAGTGTCACTGTGTTGCCCTTAAATACCGTTATACGTTCTAGTGCTTTGTGACATTCTTGTGTAAGTCTCAAGGTACCGTAATTTTTCTCTAAGGATTGGAGAACTGAGGCGCTGTCGGAGAGTATACGTATATGGGTGTCCGTGACTCTCCTGGCTTCTATGGCATACGCCGCTTGTTGCAGCCGATATACTGGTTTTCGTGGTAATGGTAATTTGGTATGTTTTGCCCAATTGAGCTGTTTGTCCAAAAAGATGCCCAGGTATATTGTGCAAATTTCCCAAACAAAAATGTGATTAGAGGTCATATTCATTCTGAGTCGAATTCACTTCGTATTTTTTTATGGTTTCAGCAAGCCAAATGTCCCTAAGAGTTTTTAAAATAACTGGGAAGTCTGCGACACTCTCTTTATATTTTTTTTGGGAATTATCAATCTGGAACGAATTTTGTTAAACAAAATCCGTTGCGAAAAAGCAATTAAATAAAAATTAATAAAATTAATAGTTTTGGAGGTAACTTAGGTTTCGTCTTAAACTATAACAATCGCCAAACATACATGGGGAAAGCCCTTGGTCCTCACCAAGGGTTTTTTTATAAATCCAGGCCACCCTGCTTATTAAGTCAGACTACAATGTCATTAAAAATGTTTTATTTTCAGATGATCAAGCACGACTTTGCAAGAAAGTGCTGCAGACAAATCAAACGTTCAGTAAGTTGATCGCGTGTTGCCTGTTCTATGTAGATGCTACGCTACCGATAAGTCTGATGGCAGTTGTCACTAGCTACGAGTACGTTGTTATATTGTTGCAATTCGCTTTTCTGTAAAAATAACAATGTAATTCAATCAATTTCAATAGATCCAACTTATAGGTAAAAAGAGTTGTTTGGATTTGGACAACAAAATCAGGTAAACAAACAAACCCTATGGTTGACAGTGCTGCTGGTGCCAACAAAAGATGAAAATAATTACCATTTGTTTTTAAAATTTCATGAGAAGTGATCGAAATAAAAATGGTACAGAATCAGTCATGATGATTTCGATTTCATTGAAATAAAATAATAATTATTGCTACAGTCCTTTTCCAAACGTAATAATTAATAATAATGAAATAAAAGATAATAATAATAAAATAATTTATTTGCATAAAACATGGTATACAAAGGTGTTAAGCAAAGGTCAGAGTGGCACAAACATGTTTACCTAAGGTAACACATAGCATGCAAAAATTTAATGTTACAGGGTAAATAAAATTAAGTATGTTATACCAAGTGTGATCAAGTGCTCTTATTGAAATTGAAATATTAACTTTAGCGTCACCGTTACAATGATGCTGTCATACATAAAACAACATCATTATAAGAAGGCACTCCTACTAAGTAATTTTTTATTGAATTTCATTTCAAATTCAATAAAAAATTACTTTCATAAGTCTCATACATTAATCATTTTAAATCGGGCTGGAAACGTTGTTAATAATGTGGCCTAAGCATATAAACATATTCCGAAAGAAAAAAATTAAACCAAGCTTGTCATTGTATCCATCAGAAGTATTACTAAATAATCGACTAGATAAACAAGTTCAAAAAATGTTATATCCTTTACATTGTCCACTTTTTCTATTGTTCTCTTCTAAATATAATATACAAGATAATTATATTCAACCAAACGGGAAGATACGTACTATGTTATCGTTCTTGAGTTTGTGTTATGTTATTGGAATCTATGTTTATTACATGTACTTCAATGAATTCAATGTAGACTACATAATTACTCATAGTGACACTATAATTTTGCTAACCGTTTTTATTTCCTTCATTTCTAATGTTATCGGTATGATAATGACTGTTGTTCTCAATGTTGTTCACAGTCAAAACAACATTTTACTCGTTGTAACTATTCAGATTTTACATAAAAGTATCGATTTTAGAAAGAGTGCTAGAAGTTACATTATTTGGAATCGGGTCTCAGTATTTATTGCTTTTGGTGTTAACATCTTTATTTATGTCACATATTATGCAGGGTCTGCATATAATTTAAATAATTGGCCAATGCTAATTCGTAACTACATTCATATCAAAATTGACATTGATTGTGTGTATGCGACTCGTGTTTTGATATTATTAACAAAGTATCTCAATGAATGGATCAAAACAATTTTGAAGCTGAACAATGAATTACAAGAAAATGATACCCGTTGTATTAATTTATTTAAAATTTATCAGAATATTCTGATAGCGTACAATATGTACAAAACCATTTTTCAAGTATTGGTAGGTACACTCATAAATAACATAACACATGACATAACCCCTGTTGTCCCCAAAGGGTTAAGCAGAATACACATATGTATATGTATCGTCTTATTTTATTTATGTATATCATAAAACTTGCATCCTACCTTTTTCCAGATAATGTATACTACGATCAATGTATTTACTAACAATTTACTTTTTTTGGAAACGATATTGAAAATGATAGAAATTCAACCAAAATCACTGAAAGAGGTATAATTTATATAAATACAAAGAATAACTCAGTCTTTATATTTTTATTAGTACATAAATGGCCCTGCTCTTGACCTGGACCTCACCTGGCAGAAAGCAGTAGATGAGGTCTATATGTCTTTTAGACCTTTTATCAAATCAATTTTCAGTTTAACTTCTCAAACGTAGAATAATGAGAAATAAATTTTGCGGGAATCCCGGGAGTCTTATGTCTATTTTAATTGGTCAATGACGGCTAATGAGACACAATTAATTTTCTATTGTTTGACTCCGAATCGGTGTCGCGCAGGGCTTAACAGGTTAAATATAGTAATTTTCTCTCACTAAATGACGTGGGCTTTACTTGTGGTTACCAAGTGTACAAGCACGCGGTACCGTCCGAGACACAGGGGAGGTTGGAAGTGTGTGTGTGTGTGTGTGTGTTACGAGCTGACGCTACTCGTCTTCACGCACTCATGCATACATGATTACCACAAGTAAAGCGCGCGTCGCTTCGTGAGATAAAAATACTGTACGTCATAAATTGAAATTGAAATTTATGTTGGATAGTTGCTTTAGGTCAGGGATTTCCATACCCCTTGGGGTCGGTTTTCCAGGGGTCAATAACCCAAAAATGATTTTGGGGGTCAACGAGGTCAAAAAAATCGACCTCTATTAATTAACACAAGTGCTTATTTTAAACTTTCACGAAACTGTAAGTTGTGTTACGTGTACCAACTTATTATAAGGATGACTATTTATCATTGTTGTTTAGTAGGAATTGCCCTTGTTGTACTTTTAAAACCTCAACAAGTCGATAAGCGTGCATAAGTTTGTACAAGATGAAAAAAATTGGCTATGGGGGTCTTTTTTTTATTTTTAGGTGGAAAATCATCAAATAACTTCTCCCACTCTGGGCGGAGAGGGAGGGTATGTCAGAATCTTACTGACTAAAACCCACCCGTATTCCTTCCTGTTGCCTGTGTTGCCAGGTGACAACATAGGTGACCCATAAGTACCTTCCCGCGGGCTATGGGGGTCTGAGGTATTAGTTCATTTTGGAAAAGTGGTCTCCTGCCCAAAATACTTTGGGAATCCCTGCTTTAGGTGATCAGGTTTATTAGAAGCCTAATTCCCCGTATCCTTAAATTAATTTTTAATTAGTCCCTGTTTTCAAAATGTATGTTATATACTTGAAAAAAATAAAAATCTTATACTTTCAGCTAGTTAAGTCGTTTCAGTCACCGGGGATGGTATTCACGACGATTCTAAGGATAACCAAGGACATATTACTGGTCGTTTTTCATAGCATACAATGTGAGAAGTTCTATATAGCCATTGAAGAGGCGGAGACGGCGTGTATACAGCTTATGAAGACCAAGAACTGTCCAAGTACGTTATATTCTACTAGGGAATAGAAATTACATACACACTTTTACAGTTAAAAATAAGATTATTGTGTAGCAATAATCTTATTATTAACTATCTTTGTATCTTTGTTTTCTATCTCTCCGATGCCATTGGGTGTATCCTACAACCAGGCAGGAAATATTTCCCAAAGGTTTAGTTAGAACGTGTTAAATATCATTTGCGCGATGCAGTATTTTTTGCGCCATCTATGAGCTGTCTTTGTCACAACTAAACTTCGTAGTTCCAATGTGTCACTTCATGTTCTTTTTCAAATCAGACTACAATTCTAATCATAACGTTTTTCTTACAGACGATCAAGCGCACCTTTGCAAGAACGTGCTACAGGCAAATCGAACGTTCAGTAAGATGAACGCGTGTGGCCTGTTCTATATAGACGCTACACTTCCAATATGTTTGATAGGACTTCTCACAAGTTACGTTATTATATTGTTGCAATTTTCTTTTCTGTGAAATAACATAATATTTTAGTTTCAACTAATTTTGATTATTTTTATATTTAAATAGTCCACTTTTTTACCACAAAATGAGTTAAAGCCATCATAATCTTAATAATTATTGTTTTATTGGGATCAGTTTACGTTTCCAAGAAGGTGGAAAAACAGAAACAAACCTACCTATCTAGTGATACCGAAAATGTATAAAAAATATAAGTTTAAACTTTTATGATTTATCAAGAAAAGTGATCGAAATAGAAAAATAGAGAAACGGTAATTTTATAGTTACGGACTATAAAATTACTGATTTTGTTTTTATTTTTTTGGTGATGGTGATTAACCTGCGACACCGATTCGGAGTCAAACAATAGAAAATCAATTGTATCTCATTAGCTATACTTGACCCATTAATACTTTGTACAAGATATTGATCAAAATTAAAGATAGCAGGTCGTAATGGGCTGACATAAAGACGAAGATTTAATTAATTAATTTAATTTTAATGCTTTTGTATTTTACGATCTTATATACCTGATGCTGTCAAATGCTTTTACTTGAATTGACATATCAACTTAGGCGTCACCATTAACTCGTCACGATTCGGTCATAGATAAAACATCACTATTATAAAAACGGACTATTACTCGTACTGAGGACTTTTTTAATGAATTTTAAATGTTCATAAGTCTCATTATGAATGAGACTTATGAACATTTATTTTTTCCAGCCCGTTTTAAAATAATTAATGAATAAGTAAGTCATTCATTAATTATTTTAAAACGGGCTGGAAATGTTGTTAATAATTATTTCACTGTTTAACTCACTAACATCCATTAAATAATTGTATGCCATCACTGCATGGTGGAATGTTTTTGCACTGTATTTTATATGTATCATATTTTGTACACACCACATTTTATGCAAATAAACGATTTTGATTGGGTTATTTTTGTGATTTCTGACTTTTAAAGTGGCCAATCTATTTATCATAAAAAACCGGCCAAGTGCGTGTCAGACCACGCTCAATGAAGGGTTCCGTAGTTGGGATGAATTTATCCTATCAAATTAAGTCGCATAAATGGCCGTATTTTCTACTGAAAAGGATGCAATATAGCTTTTCGTAAATTGTTTGCCCACCTCTGGTGCAGTTTTTTTCTAACACTCGCAATATTTTATTTTATGGTCCACGGCCTTTCATCAGATCCAAATTCTTCATTTTTTTCACCCCTGTTATTCGACTCAGTTTTAAGACCAGTCAACTCAGCCTATAACAGTCCACTGCTGGACATAAGCTTCCCCTAGGCGCCACAACACCATGTCCTCCACCTTCCGTATGCAGTCTGTCCCAGACATCTTTTTAAGGTCGTCGGTCCATCTAGCTGAGGTACATCCCCCACTACGCTTGCCGATACGCGGTCTCCACTCCAGGACTCGTCTGCTCCAACTACCGTCGGTCCTTCGACAAACATTGCCAGACCACTGCCACTTGAGCTTGCTTACTCTGCAGGCTATATTTTTTAAATTTCATTATTTATTTCAGACACAATTATAATCCATATTTTATAAAAAATACATTTAAATTAGACTACTTAAAAAACAGATAAAACTTAAAATAGAATTACGATTAATTAAATTTAAATATTACAAAATGTTAAAATAAAATTGTCAAATTGTAAAATGTTATGAAATGTCAAAATATTAAATATAAAATTTATAATAATATCATTTATTTACATAACCAAATTACAAGATGATTATTAACATTAACTAAATTAAATTAAAACTAAGTTAGGCTTAAAAAAGGCCCTCGGGGCATTGTACCGAGGATGCTGGCGGCATTTCCTCGCTGAATTGCAATGCTGATGCGTTGCGCGAGAAAGCCGCCAGCTTTTCGGTCACCAGTTACATCAACTAGACGTTTCGCGATTTCCGCAAATAACTTATGCGCACTGGGACCCCACGGACCGAGGGTCTCGACGCCAAAGGGCACAAAGTTGTACTCTCTGCCAAGGCCTCCATATTTAATAACTTTCAGATTTTCGGCATTTTCTGCCGCTGCACCCGCTTTAGAAGTAGTCCGTTGGAGGTGGGACGGTGCCAGTGTGTCTACACAGGTAGCGTCCCACACAAGCATCCGTCCCAAACTCCACGGGACCAAAGACACACCATCAGGTCTTTTGCCATCATCTCTGACAATGCCAGTCGGCTCAAGAAGAGCAGGCACATTGATGCTGGCAAGAGACCGGCGGATTATGTCATTAAGTGTTGCATGTCTTGAAAAGCGGCCTGCACTTTTTTGACAACAAAGTCCGTGGTGACCCAGTCGGTCCACGTCCGTGCCACAAGGGCATGTGTGTGGAGTGCATACCGTGACCCCAAGCCGCAGACCAGTCGCCAGACGAAGCGAGGTCGGATCCAGGAAGGTACCGGTATATGGAGAAGGATGGGCATGTAGCCAATGACCGGCCTCTCTGGTTCCGACCGCCAAAAGTCTTGCGCGATCCGGACCTGAACTGCGGCTCAGAATCGATTTGTATGTTAAATCGCAATAAATATCGTCCCAGCTCCTCTGAGATTTTAGGTTGTCTGGAAATTCTTTACCCGGGCAAGCAATTTGAAAAGCATTCTTGGCATCCTCCAAGCCCGCAGTCTCATAGTTTGTGGGCAAAGCCCTTAGGACATTACCTATGAGACGTGACGTGCTATGGGTGGACGACAAAAAGGCTGGGGAAGCAACACTCGAAATTTTGCGGATTCCTAAACCGCCAAACCGAATAGGGAGGGATGCTTGTAACCAAGATGGTTCATTGAGCTGAATATTTAAAATCGTTTCTAAACTAGTTTTGACTAAATCGTCTATTGGTGAAAGCAAATTTGGATGTTTCCAAAAAGGGCTACAGCGAAGCACATAAGTAAATTTAGGGACAAAAAGGCAAAACTTTAGAATTATAAGAGCATAATGAGGACTGATTTCGAGTAAACAATTTGCGTGACTTTGGAATTTAGAAATAGTGTTAGTAATGTAATCAGGAAAAGATTCTTCAAAGATGGGAGAACCCAGGAGGCAAAGTGACTTTCTGTCTACTATTTTGATATTCGGTGCCAGAAAATTTAATTTGGATTTTAAATTATCCAAACCGTAAGAAGTTTTTTGAATGAAGAGTTCACATTTGCTAAAATTTAATTCTAAACCAATATTTTCGAAATTTGTTTTAATATCTGATAAGTCAGATAGCACAGTGTCCACATCGCCTCCCAGGGTTCCGTCATCCAAATACCAAACGTTAAATTTTGATTTTAAATTTTGAATAATCGGATTTATAGCCAAGCTAAAAATTGCTGGCCCGAGGGGATCGCCCTGCTGACAGCCGACCTCCGAAGAAAGTTCATGGGAACGGTAAATTCATTTTGAAAGTTCTGCGTAGCAGGTAAGCAGGTATTGATAGAGTTCCGGAATTTTGTTCTTAACTTCTGTCAGCATGGCATCCCTGTTTACTGAATTGAAAGCATTTTTGACGTCAATTTTGACTACAATTTCGCAATCATCATACGAAAGGTAGGTTCTTAAGGCATGGACGGCTGCCTCACACCCACCTTTCGTGCCAAATCCTAATTGTATAGGTTCGAAAACAGACTGTAATTTAGATTTGATATGTCTCACCGCAATTTTGGATGCCAAACGTCTTAAAGTTGACCCCACAGCAATGGGTCTCACCCCTCCGTCCTTTTTAGTTAGGGCGATCAAATTAGCACCAAATAAAAGTGAGGCAATATCAGCGTTGATTTTGCCTGAAAACATAAAATTTATTAATTTTGTAATAGAGCAAATAAGCTGCACACCTGCATCACCCACAGAATAAGAAGTTAAATCTTTTAAATGTTGGGGTGAGATTCCGTCCAGGCCGGCCGCTGAACCGGTTTTAAAAGAAATTATTGCGTCAATAACGTCTTTGCCTTCGATTTCGAGGCAGGCCTGGTCTGCTGTAGGAGAGTCGAAAAAATACGGGATCACGGGAGCCGGGGGATGTTTCGAATGCAAAGCCGAAAGGGTATCAGGAGTATCAGGCGACAACACGTCGTTAGTAAAAAGAAGACGTGCGGCGCCTTTGAGATCCCCGTCGGCAATTTTGCCTTCAATTAATTTAATTCTAGATAATGTTCCCCTCTTGGGAGAATCAAAAGGTGAAGATGTTTTTGTTAAACAGTTATTTTTGATTTTTTGGGTTAGAGAAATAGTAGCCTCATCTTTTTTGACATGCAAAGTGGTATACGAAAAAAGGAAGAGATTATGCCAGTCTACAATTTGGTTGCTCTCCACACATTTTTTAATCAAGCCTGAAAGGTGGTTTGCGACGGAGATCCTGGCGCCGCGCGGGACTCGTTTGATAACAGGCACATTATTTTTTAGGTAACTAAGGTACAAATGGAATGGGGTAGAATTTGGACTGTCAGAAACAGGTGCCGGTAAAGAAACTGGGTCTAAATTTAGAGCAGGGCCGTTCTGGCTAATACAAAGACGATGTTTTTTTGAAATATGAATGTTAAGACCCCTTTTTGATTGAAAAGATCTATCGCAATGTAAACAAATGTAATTTTGATTTAACGTGCCGTCACCGGATTGGGTTGCGGTATGCATCCACTTACCAGAAAACAACACTTGAATAGAGAAAAACACTCAACTAAACACAAAATAGAAATTATCACTAAAATATAACTATTTTAAAGTCTTTCAGAAGCGTTGACGTCGGACGTCAGGACGACACGCCATAACGTTGCCAAGGAGGACCGCAACGTCTGAAACAAAAATATATTTTATTATTTGTTCAAAATTGGGAGCTGCCTACACTTTGGCACAGCAGTTAAGCCTTGATTAACAAGAAAAAGATCAAATTTGGACATCTAGGGCCACGTAAAATATGTAAATTTAAATAAATATGAGCTGTGAAAAAGTGACAGACAGTGACATGACAGATCACGTTCATTCAATTCATATATAAATTGCAAATAAAATCGCTCCCCCCACCGAATAATATGGTAATCGATAAATCAAAATTTTACAGCAAAAATAAAAAAAAACTGTTTTATGCGTATATTTCAGGGTAGATCATAATATAGACATTTATACGTCAAAACAAAGCTTATTTTTAACAATATATTTTACATTATGATTTTTTTAATAGTTTAACTAAATTAAGTTATTGACAAAAATAATATTACTGAAATTAAAGTGCAAAAGTATAGTATGCAACGCTTCATCAACATAATATTCGCGTATAAACACAACGATATCGTAGTCAATCTTAATGCATTATAGTTTTATTCGTCGAAATACGGTGTCAAAAAACTTAACTCCAATATTATGATATTACGATATTATTCGGGTGAAATCCAAGCGATAGTATATAATATTCAAAAATATTAACTATAAGACACAGTGAACGACGTTACGATTTTGCATAAATAACTAACACGTTTTGTAAAAAGACATTACCAAATCCTGTAAATAAAAATAACACATGAATATAATTGTTTTATAGTTTACGTGGAAAAAAGTTATGCATTTCTTACGCGCATATAATGGTAATCATCGTTTACCGAAAAAGTTAATGATTGCAAAGTCTGTAATAACTTGTTATGGTATTATTTGTTCAAAAAGTGTGTTTAGATTTTAAGGGAATAATATTGTTGTGTTCATTACGGTACGATTGAAATTATTGTACTTTTATAAATATACTTATAAATATATTGCTGGAAGAAGCCATACCTGACGAGTGGTGTAACAGTTCGCTGGTGCCCATCTTTGAAAACAAAGGTAATGTGCTGGAGTGCAACAACTATAGAAAATAAAGCTTATGTCACATAGTGATCCATGAAGGATTGGGAGAAAGTTATTGAAAGGCGACTGAGAGAAGAGAGTGAAATTCCGCAAAATCAATTCGGTTTTATGCCTGGTCGGGGATCAACGGATGCCATCTTTGCTATCCGCCAGCTGTACGTGAAATACAGAGGTGCGCATTAAAATTTGCACATGGTATTTGTTGACCTCGAAAAGGCGGCCAATATGACCGAGTGCCTCGTGAAGTTTTGTGGTGGGCCCTTAAGGATAAATGTGTGCCTGGGAAGTATGTGCAGTTGGTTCGAGCGATGTACAGTCGATGTAGTACCCAAGTCCGGTCTACAGTGGGCACTACTGGCAGCTTCAATGTGGCTGTTGGCTTGCACCAAGGGTCGGCACTCAGCCCTTACCTCTTGCTTCGGGAGGTTCCTGTGTCGGATAAGGCGGGAGGAAACGCCCGGGTGTCACCACTGTGTGGATCGCCCGGAGGACACGGTGGAGCATACCGTGGAGGTCTACCCGGCTTGGGCAGAGCACCGCCGTGTCCTCATTGAGGCGATCGGCGGCAGAGACCTCTCATGTCCGGCCCTGGTTCAGGCCATAGTACGGAGCGAGAGGGCATGGGCAGCCGTCACCTCCTTTTGCGAAGCAGTAATGCTCGCAAAACAGGAGGCGGGACGGTTGAGGGATAGGCAAATTTCGCGCCCTCTCGCCCCTAGTCGCCGCAGGAGACGCCCTGGGCGTCGGGAATCCCGGGCGGATTTCCGGCCACCGTAGCGGCGGGCTTGCGGATGAAGAGCAATGGGTTCAGCTCACTGTCTGGTAAGGACCAGGCCCGGGTCGACAGCGCGTGGTATTCCACGCTTGCCTCAAAGAGATGTCGTCAGCACAAATGCAGGTGTCCACTAGGGCCGATGCCTGCCGGGGTCACGGGAAGGTACTAATGGGTCACCGACGCCCCCGAAACACAGGCAACGGTCCTTCCGTTGCCTGTGTTGCGGGGGCGTCGGTTGGATACGGGTGGGTTTTAGTCAGTAAGAGTCTGACACACCCTCCCGCTCCACCCAGAGCGGGAGATGTTATTAAAATTTGATGATTTTCCATAAAAAAAAGCCCTTACCTCATCGTGTTGATAATGGACGTTCTTACGTCGGATATCCAGGAAGAGACACCCTGGTGTATGCTGTTTGCCGATGACATTGTGCTGGTTGCCGAGAGCGGCTTAGAGGTCCAGAGCAGATTGGAGTTGTGGTGGAAAAGATTGGAGACCGTTGGCCTGAGAGTAAATCGGACCAAAACAGAGTACTTGTTTTGTGATTTTGGCGGTCTCTCCAGTCCTGTGCCCATATATCTTGCCGGAACGCCTTTACCGATCTGCTCCTTCTTTCGGTACCTCGGGTCGCTTGTCCAAGGGGATGGGGAAATAGACCGAGATGTAACGCACCGGATCAACTCGGGATGGACGAAATGGCGACAGGTCACAGGAACAACTTGCGACCCACGGATGCCCCTCAAGTTAAAGGGGAAAATTTACAAGTCCGTGATAAGGCCTGTCGTACTGTATTGATCAGAGTGCGGGGCCGTGAAGAAGACGGACGAAAAAAGAGTGCATGCAGCGGAGATAAGAATGTTGAGATGGATGTGTGGAGTCACGAAAATGGATAAAGTAAGAAATGAATATATAAGGGGCAGCTTGCAAGTAGCGCCAGTGACAAAAAAGTTGAAAGAAAATCGTTTGGCTTGGTATGGGCATGTGATGAGGAGAGGTGAAACGCATGTGACTAAAAGAGTGATGAATATAAATGTTGATGGGTGGAGAGGGAGAGGAAGGCCAAAGAAAAGATGGATGGATTGTGTGAGGATTGACATGTAAGGGAAGGGAGTGAATGATAGCATGACGGCTGACAGGGGAGGATGGAAGAAGATAACGTGTTGCGCCGACCCCAAATAACATGGGACAAGGGCAGGAAAAAGATGATGTACTTTTATAAATATACATAGAAAAAATACAAAAAAAATACATGGTAGTTAATGCTATAAACACCGGATATGCAAAAAAACGAAAACTGTCGTTGTACCACATTACCATATTATTCCGTGGGGGGAGCGAAATATTAATATCACAAACAATTCTAAGGTACTTATTTTTAATTTTTACCTGCTCCAAGCCCGATATACGGGTACATGTAAGGCCTGCCAGTGCTGCATGAGAGGCCCGTCCAACCTGTTGGCAACAATGGTAAGAGACTGCTGCCGCTGCCCCGCACTCTACTCGCTATCGAAGTCGCCCTCTTGCACATGCTGGCATAGAAACAGTCAATGCGGACACTCGCGAACATTCCCGATGCGCTGCAGAAGCGAGGCAGCCGCAGCAGCGACCTCAGCGCGTTATTTTATTGAACGTGGAGAGCGCTGTAGGATTTCTGCAAATATGACACCCACAGAATAAAAAAATGTACAGTAGGCTCGAAACTTGGTGATCTTCACATCCTTGGAGCTACGAGCAAACCTGCGGGCAATCATATTCGCCCTCACCGACAGCGCCCTCCTTTCTCGCTCAATATCAGCGTCGTCCTTCATGTCGGACATCACAATATGGCCCAGATACTTAAAAGTATGTACCTGCTCCTAAAGCACCCCACATAGCCTTTCTGGTGGAACCTCTGCCGGACACTTAGAGCCCGTATTGAAAACCATTAGGTGACTCTTTTTGACGTTGTATTTTATGCCGTGTGTATGAGTGTGCGTCTCGCAAATGCTTATTAGCTGTCTAAGTCCCCTATTGACGCGCTCAGCAGCACCATATCATCAGCGTAGCCGATGTTGTTAAAGCAAACATCATCAACATGGCATCCAACATGGCAGCTGCTGAGCTCGGCAATAAGTTCATCGATATACAGATTGAAGAGCGTTGGTGAGCTCAATCCTCCCTGTCTCACCCCGCACTCTAAACTTTACAAGTGCGACAGAGCTCCCGACCATTTAACATTATTGACCTGGTTTCCGTACCAGTGCTGGAAGATCTTAACAATTTCAGGCGCAACTTGCCTATCGAGCAACTTTTTCCACAGAACTTTGTACGAAACCAGGTCAAACGCTCTGGACAGATCGAGGAAGCAGGCGTAAACAGGCGTGCTCCGATCCGTGTAATATCTGACAGCATGCGTTAAACTCAGTATAGCACTATCTGTGGACAGTTTGGGGCTGAACCCAAACTGGTTATCGTGTAAAGTTATTGTATTGTTTAACTGAACATTAAGCATGCTATCAAATACCTTCGCGATGACTGTCGCTAATGAAGTAAAAAAATATCAAATAAATTCTCCCGCTCTGGGCGGAGCGGAAGGGTGTGTCAGACTCTTACTGACTAAAACCCACCCGTATTCCTTCCGTTGCCTTTGTTGCCAGGGGCCTCGGTAACCCTTTTGGACTTCCACGCGACCTCGGCAAGTATCAGCCCTAGTGGACCCCTACACTTGTGCTGACATCTCTTTGAGGCTCGCGTGGAACACAACGCGCCGTCGACCCGGGCCTGACCCTTATTGGACGGCGAGCTACCCATTGCTCACCGTCCGCAAGCCCGCGCCTTTGGTGGCTGGAAATCCGCCCGGGATTCCCGATGCCCAGGGTGCCTCCAGCGGCGGCTAGGGGCGAGAGGGCGTGAAATTTGCCTTTCCCGCAACCGTCCCGCCTCCTCCTTCGTGAGAATTACTGCTTCGCAGAAGGAGGTGATGGCTGCCCATGCCATCTGGCTCCGTACCATGGCCTGAACCAGGGCCGGACGCGAGAGATCTTTCGATCGAACTTACTGGCCTTTAGGAATCTGAAATCTGTCTAAAGGGATATTCAGAGAATGTGTCAAATGTTTCAAATTTAGAACTCAGGTGGTGCAACCAGTCACGGGTCAACTACCATGCATGAGGACATAGCTTGAATTCCCTTTTTATAATGACTAAGTCAGATTCAAAGTCAAAGTCAAAGTCGAATTATTTATTTCAAATAGGCACATAAAAGGCACTTTTGAATGTCAAAATTTACAAAAAAATAGAAGTGATTCTAGTCGCCCCTTCCAAAAGGTAGTTTCGTATGGAGAAGAATGGGCAATAAAGTCCACCGTTACTCTTTTAAAATGTTTTACAAAATTTAGTATAATATAGGTACATTTTAAAATTATGTGTGAAGACGATGCACCTAGAATAAAATTAGGTACTATACCAAAATAGGTAAAAAAATTAGGAAAAATAAAGCAATGACAGATAAATTAATTATGTGATAGGTACATGATGCTCACATATTTACAAACATTGTAAAAGTATACGTTTTACTAAAAATAATAAATAAAGTAATAGGTCAGTGTGTGAGTTAAAGTAATCACAGAATTTAAATTCAACATTGATTTATTTTTTGTATCAAATGATAAATTTTACAATTAAAATAGCAACCAGTTTGATTTGAACAACTAGATTGTCCTATGGAGCTGGACCAGCATGTTTCCAAGCATTCTTATCTTGGGTATAATCCTCTAATTTGTAATAATTATGCTTGTTTACAAAGTGTACTTTTAACATGAGTTTTAAATTTTCTTTCAGTTAATTGAAAAATACCTTGTGGTATATTGATATCACAAGGTATTTTGTTGTAACATTTGACACAGTACCCCATAAAAGATGTATATACTTTAGATAATCTGAAAAATGGTTGATCTACATAACATTTTCATAAATGAATTGACTAGGTACCGTCATAATACTAATCTTCTTAAATTGTCCCTTATGAGATTCACGGCGACGTAGATTATAAGTGGCTCTGATAGCACTCTTCTGCAAAATAAAGATGGATGTCAGCAGCCCCACCCCGCAGTAAAATGTCATACGACATAGTGCTGTGGAAGTAGCTAAAATAGACCAAACGCGCGGTTTCTACATCTGTCAACTGTCTTATGTTTCTAACAGCATAAACGGCCGAGCTTAGCTGCCCCGCAAGAGATGTTATATGTGGTCCCCATTGTAGTTTCTCGTCTGGAGTTATTCCTAGGAAAACCTGTTATTTAATAAATTCCAGTTTTTTTTTTCATTCAATATAAGATCACATTCGCTACTTCTAACATTAGGTAATTTAAATCTAATGCATTTGGTTTTTTTTTTTCATTAGTACTACGCCAGGCCAATGCTGATAGCTGACCGTAAAGTAGAGGTACCGGACTTACTAAGTCTTATATCTATGTGTTTGTTTGTTTGGCCGTAAAAGCTGTTCATCTGGAACTTGTTACCACACAGCATCCTTTCTGATAATGGCACAGCGTTTGAGGGAGTATTTAATCAGCTTGCACAATTCCTATCAAATTCAAATTTAGAGACAGATCTTGCACAAGATGTTATAAAGTTAAGTTTTACGCTTCCGTATAGTTCACACTTCAATGTTATAACAGAAGCCGCTGTTAAATCTACAAAAACCATTTAAAAACTATTGTTCAATCTTCTCATTTAACGTATGAAAAATGAACACATACTTAGTCCAAATTGAGGCTATATTAAATTTCCGTTATTTCGCCCTTTCTTCGTCACCTGACGACTTTACCGCTCTCGCCTCCTGTTACTCCTTAATTGGACGACCGCTAATATCCGTTTCTCAGCCACAGGTACAATCCATCAACATCAATCCATTGGATCGCTACAAGAGGATTGAGCATATCCGACAACACTTTTGGAACCGATTTAGTCATGAATATGTTGTCACGTTGCAGCAGAGATGATGGCATGTGTCCAGGGGTGAAATGTGTCAATGTTGTACAACCTAATCATACGACTTACACCTTGTACTATTTGGTTTTGTGTAGAAATAAACTATTATTATTATTTATCCTTAGATATCTCGGGACCATGGGGTCCCGGACCTTTGGAAGGCGTACGAGGGGCCGAAGCCAACTCGCAGAGGCCCCTTGGACAATTGTAAGGGGATGAGGCACCGACCGACGATTATCCCTGTTTGCTCTATGAAGGTGCACCCAAGGACAACCCCCGGTTGATGCAGGACTATTGCAGAACATGGGAACAAAAAATATTGGGCTATGGGTTTGGGAGGCTATAGTGGATCTGTTTCCTAAGACTATAGATAGGCTACCGGCCCCTACCTGACCAATGCTTTATATAAAATACACCGATAAAATGGCAGGGGGTGACTTGCACACTCAATAATGGGCCCCCGAAAACGGCCGCTAGCACATAGTGACGTAGTGACAAGGGGGCAACACTTCCTGAGGTGCTTGAGGAGTGGAGAGGTATTCCACGGCTATCAGGACAATCCCGGAAGTACGGTCAAGATCCCTACCAGCATCTTACTGGAATACTTCCTTCCTCCGAGCACGTTTGCTCTTGCGAATCTCCACTCAAGCCGGCCAATAAAGGCCAGAATGAGGTGGGAGCTTTGTTCCTCGTCAGTGTTCACGCCAGCCGGCCAATAAAGGCAAGCCAGAGATGAGGAACAAGACTTCTCCCAGGAGATAGGGTCCGTGGGGTCGCTACTGCCCAACAGGTCGCCACATGCTGCCCTGCGGGTTTCTGTATCTCTCTTGGTTCGGCTCCTTACCCTAGACCATTTCCGGCAAAGTAAACTCTACTGGCACAGACCCAGAGTTCGGAGCGCGCAAGCCCCACCACGACGTCAACGTAGAGATACGGCGGTGGGGACGTAGAGATACGGCGGTGGGGTTATTTATTATTATTATTAACTTAAATTGAACGAATTAGTTCTGATCATAGAGAAAACGCAACCACCACTACGATGGTTAATGGGCCATATCATCAATGTGTTACCTGGTCCTGACGGCGTCACGAGAGTGATATAAATTAAAACCATGAAGGGCATGATTACAAGGGCCTTCAACAGCATAATATGTCCTTTACCTAATGAAGACAACGCTTCAACTCGGGCAGCATGTTCGGAACATTCTCGAATGATGACGTCGGCGAAGGCGACACAGGCGACGGCGTCGGCGAGAGCACGGCGGGACGCGGGCTAAGCGGTCATCTCCATATCAGGCCACTCAGAAAGTATTTTGAGATTTTTTTTTTTATTTAAGAGTGACTGGCCAATTACTATATATTTTGAAAATATGATTATTTGTAAGTAAAAATAGGTACGTTCCAATGTCAAAATTTTCCTCCACATTGTTTGCGAGCTAATTTAAAGTATCGTGTCTCATTAATAAAATGTATCTGCGGCGAGAACAGTTTCGCGCTATGATTTTTTACGATTTCAAGTGTTGCCTGAAACCGTCGAATCGTACGAGAATCGACTTCAAATGGCATTAATGGATGAAGGCCCTTCTAAGGCAACCGTGTATCGTCGGTATAACGAAATCAAGCGCGATCGACTAACTTTGGGGGTGAAGAAAGAAGTGGTCGCCCTTTGACGGCTATTACGAAAGAAAACGTGCTAGCAGTGAAAAAATTATTTATCTCAATTTTCGTCGCCGGAAGATGCGCTGTCAGCGTTCGAACAGGCTGTAAACGAGGTGTCTGCGGCGGACTGGAAAAAAATATTTACCTATAGAACAGTTTTTTTTTAATTTTCGCAAAACTTTCTGAATGTCCTACGTGTAAGGTGGAACCGCGGCCGGACGGTGGTCCGCCTTCGTAAGGCGGTCTTAATTATTTATTTATATATTGAAAAGTTTGTTCTTTTTTTTCAATTTAACATGCAATTAAAGTATACGTATAATATACTTATAGGATATTTTAATGAAAACACAATTTTAGGTTTATATCATAAACAATGTATGAAAAAAACGTAATAGGTAAATAAAAAATTAAAACTAATCAAAGTAAAATAAAATCTTCCATTCTATGCTACTTAGTGCTATTTAATAAACTTATAACGCTACTAGACAATGGTGCCGATTCTGTTGTTCACCGAACTAAAGTAAACTATCAATATTTCTTATTTTTGGTTAAGAGAATCCTAAAAGCTATTCTGCAAATAAGTTTCATTAAAATTAAAAACAATTGTGACACAACTATATTCGAGTTTGACAATCGTAAGTTGAGTAAACCATAGGCCAAAACAGAGGTGACAATGTGCGTTCGGCACAGATTATATTTAAAATAGTCGAATAAAAAAGAATAAAATTGTCAAAACCATGATTTTTGTATCTGTCGTGACTTCGACAGACAAAAGTAAAATATTTCATTGGAAAATTCAAAATTTGATTTTATTAATAAAAAAAGATTACAATGTGTATGCGATGGTAGCAATGAAAATAATAAGCTCCAATAAACCGAAGCTCCATTAAATAGAATACAAGTGCCTCGGAAAGGCAAATTTCGCGCCCTCTCGCCCCTCTTGCTGCAGGATCAAAATTAATTCACTGCTAATAATTAAGTATTCAATGGGAAAAACTAAAACCAAAAGATGTGCTTTACCGAATGTTAAAATTAGTGATTGTGACATAATATCGAATATTAATTAATTTTTACGTAGTATGTTTTTCTGGTGATCACGCTTGACTCAAGGCTATATTGGGGTCCTCATTTAACATCAAGAGATGTTAAATGAGGACCCCAATGTATCCTCTATAGATTGTAGAAGGATTTCTACGCTGGGATGTCAAAAAAGGAGAAACGAAATGTCACTTTGTATGGAAAAAGCCGTGTCTATTCTTCGAAGAAATAGAGATTGTCATGCTAAGCCTACAGCAATGCTATTATGTAACCTTCTCACCGTGAAAACTTAAGTGAAGTGAGCGTGGAGTGAACTGTCAGTGTCATCCCACTTGATACTAGGGATGGACCAAGGATTACATTTACAATCATAATCGAGATTTTAAGAATATCTTTATGCTAATTATATTGATTATAATCAGTTAACTGATTAAATAAACGTAATCCCGTGACCCAACCGCGATGTGTTTTGAAGAAGCGATAGTGGATTGAATCGAGTAAAGACTGCGACGTTATTCAGCGTTGTTATTAACCCAAATCTTTTAAATAAGAAGAGATAACCGAGTGTGTCAAGTGATCGAGTGCTAAAAGTGTGCCTGGCTGACGGACCATATAATTTATCCCCTCACAAACTATGTGGAAACCTAAATAAACGATGTGTGTGTCTGTGTACGTCATTTGAATAAAAAACGCGCGGATTATTTAATAAGTACCTTTCTAATATTTTATTTTATGTAGGTACATTCATACTGACCTAGGTACACGTTGCCAATAATAAAATAATATTCATAAAATCACCGTCATCAATACTATAACAAAATTCAACAGTTCAACTGACACTCGCGCAGCCCGCGCACTGGCCTGCGGGTGGCTAGGCTCACTTGATCCAGCCCAAGTGAAGTGGTGATGCTATGGCAACGAGAATCGAGTGGAGTGATAAGATCACGACACTCGCGCGTCGCGCTTACCGAATCACTTCACCTAGCCGATTTACTTCGGCGCGGGTGGTTACCATGGTTACGAGAATCGGGTGAAGTGATAAGATCACTCCGCGCTTGCGCGTGAGGCGCTGTTATTAAAATATAAAGTTGAGTTTTATTTTTTTTTATTTGCCGTTTTTTTTTATTTTTAAGTGCACGACAAACAAAAATTTGGTTTTACCACCTTTACATCAAAATCAAAAATGGCGGCTACAATCATTTTTCATCATGGGTGCCGTTTTCATGGTTTTCGGGGGTGTTAAAGCCGATAGTGTGGTCAAAATTAAAAAGCAAGATGGCGGCTGCGAAAATGTTTAGATTTTTCATCATGGGTGTCGATTTCATAGTTTTCGGGGGTGTTAAAGCTGATAGTGTGGTCAAAATTAAAAAGCAAGATGGCGGCTGTGAAAATATTCAGATTTTTCATCATGGGTGTCGTTTTCATGGTTTTTGGGGGTGTTGAAGCTGATAGTGAGGTCAAATCTAAAAAAAAATATGGCAGCTGCGAAAATATTCAAATTTTTCATCATGGGTGTCATTTTCATGGTTTTTGGGGGTGTTAAAGCCAATAGTGAGGTCAAATCTAAAAAGCAAGATGGCGGCTGCGAAAATTGCCAAACCTTTTGGAATAAAAAAAACAAAATTGAGTTTCTGACTGAATTTCTTTTTTGCTTTTTTATATAAAAAACCCCTAAATAGTAACGTTTCAACACTCAAATACTAGTTTTGAAATAATATAAAATTATCAATAGAATTACCATAAAAATATTTTTACAATCTCGATTAAGATTATAAATTTAATGCTTGGTCAGTCTCTAGCATCAGTGAGATGACACTGACAGCTCACTCCACGCGAGTTTTCACGGTGAGATTTTTACAGAATCGACATGCAGGACGGCTAAGTTCAGGAGTATATACTGTAAGAAAAATCCGTCAATTTACTGATGTAGGTATCGCGAGGCTAGTTTGTTTTAGTTATTTTCTTACGGTATTTTACTATGGAGACTGGCTGCAGACATCAAGTATATTTTAATTTTGCAGAAAAGAGCCATCAGAGCCATATAAATATGGCCTTCATAGGAGCAACTCTCTAAGGGAAACTCTCTTTTTAGTGAAAGAGGTGAAAGATACAATTATAACACTAGAAATAGGGACCAATTAGTTTAACCACGTTTCAGACTGGCTAAAGTAGACTCAACTTCCATGTAAGCCCCCCAATTAACAATTTGCTTGACTGCGTAGGGTGCGTTTTAAACAAGATTTAAATTTCTAATATTTTAAACAGTGGGTACTGTTGGTACTCCCCGCATACTTCAACTGAATGAAACGAAATTTGAGTATTCCCCGCCGCCCCTCCGCGCCTACGCGGGCTTAAATTACACTTTAGGGGTAGAGCAGACAAGAATACGTGGAGTCGGTTTTGCAGCGATTCTTTTCAGTCACTAACTTTTGTAGCAAAACTTAATGACTTTTTAAGAATATTATTTTTATTTTTATTGAAAGTTAAAATTGCTATCAGGCATATTGCCATTTCTATAAAATAGAAATGGCAATATGCCCAATAAAATTATTTAAAATGAAATATTGCCATCTTCATAGTATGCCAAGTGAAATTGTACCAAATAATCGTCGCTTTAAATAACAGTTAAGACGCTGACAACACCTAAACCGCGGTCACTGTCAAATTCCATAGAAAAGAAAGAGAAGCGCGATGACACAAAACTTGAAATTTATTGCAAAATATGAAGTAATTATCTATTTACTCAAAATTGAGTTGAGTAATCGAAAATAAAAAAACAACCAAGTTCTGCATTCAAATAAGACGTGCTTGTTATTCATTAAATACGTAACGTATGTTGATATTTGATACAGATATTTTGGATTAGAACTCAAAGTAAGAGGTTAGTTTAACGTTAGTTTGTATCGAGATTATGTTTTCTAAACGTGTTTTGGTAACAACCAAGTTCTGGGTAATATGTTCAAAATTAAAATATATTTTTTCCGCTACCACAAACTATACAGATTTGGCAATTTTTTTTCTTAAGCGAAGCCTATTTTGGTCAATTGGATCTTGTCAGCGCCTTAAGCTAAATGAAATTATGCGGAATTTTAACTTTGCCAAAGGTAATTATGCCAAATAAAATTCTGCCATCTTAAAGGTATGCCATTGTAAATTCGGACATATAAACATTCGGCCACACAATAATTATATTACATATTTTTTATGCCTTAATAATATTCGTTTAAAGAAAATTATGCCAAGTGTGTTATGCCAAATAAATTTCGTAGCATCAAGATTCTGCCAGATAGAAGATACGGTTCTCACATGTATAATTTCAACATAAATGATGTAACCAATATTGTTGTAACTTAAAAAGAGACCTTTGATTTAAACAGTGACCGTGGAGGTTCTTGCCTGTTCTTCTCCATAGGAACCAACTACGCTTCGGCATGGACCACTAGTTTCATCGTTGTGACTGACCGACTCCTTGACAATTTAAAAGTGCCTGTAATTGGTTTAATTTAAATAAATGCTTTGAGTTCAAGTCAAGTGAATTTAAAATGATGGCAGCTTAGAGTACCTTTTTTTTTGGATGGAAGATCATCATCAAATAACTTCTCCCGCTCTGGCCGGAGCGGGAGGGTGTGTCAGACTCTTACTGACTAAAACCCATCCGTATTCCTTCCTGTTGCCCGTATTTCCAGGGGCCTCGGTGACCCATTAGTATCTTCCCACGACCCCGGCAGGCATCGGCCCTAGTGGACCCCTACATTTGTTCTGACGACATCTCTTTGAGGCGCGCGTGGAATACAACGCGCAATCGACCCGGCCCTGGTCCTTACCGGACGGTGAGCTACCCATTGCTCACCGTTCGCAAACCCGCACCTACGTTGGCCGGAAATCCGCCCGGGAATCCCGACGCCCAGGGCGTCTCCTGCGTCGGCTAGGGGCGAGAGGGCGCGAAATTTGCCTTTCCCTCAACGGTCCCGCCCCCTCCTTCGCGAGCATTACTGCTTCGCAGATGGAGGTGACGGCTGCCCATGGCCTCTCGCTCCGCACCATGGCTTAGAGTACCTTAGGGTTCAAACTACTTTACTATTTTTTTTCAAGTTTTTTATTGAATACATTAGAACGCTAAGTACGTTAAGCTAAATAAAAATGTAATTTGACAATGTCAACTTCAAGGGTAATACATAATAAATTGTAGTTGAACGTTGTTTAATCACTTCGATCCGATACTTGAATATGTTATCCAAAGGTGAGTGTAGACTAGAGCATTTACTTGTAACAAAACATCGAGCTGCTCTAATACGAGTATGTCACCTTTCACGAACCGAACAATGAGCACGACACTCGCTTTGTTACAACTTGATTTTGCAAACAAACGTGCGAATTTGTGTAACATTTAATCAAGCAAAGACGCGGGAAGATCGTGCGACGCCACATTCAACAAAGAGTAGGTAAACGAAAATAAAAAGGTATTATTATACTCGTAGTTATATTACTCGCCGTGAGCGGTGTGAGCTTTACTTCCAACACCGTAACGAACATTTGCTGGAACTTACATTACATGAAAATGCTTTTTTAAATTCAGCTTTTGCTTGTATTGTAACATTCGTAAGACCGTTACAATACATGGAAATGCTGTAGAAAATACTGTCGTGTATTCTCACCTTTAGGTTATCTATGTTTAAAAACGTTAAATAGTAATGGATGAAGCCAGACTATTTTCCCAGTGTTAGGTTTAATTGAACATGATGGTGAGTTTTTAACAATATTTTGAAAACTGAAAGTGGTGTCACCAGTTATGATGCCGTCGCCGTCGTACCGAGTAGAAATATACCTCAACAATGAGTTGGAAAAAGAAGTCCAAAAAATGATGTTTCCATTAAATTATTTTCTTCTTCTATTTTTTTCTTCAAAATATACTATAAAAAATTATAAAATTGGTCCAAATGGAAAGAAAACAATACTGCTCGCGTTTTTATTTGTGTGTTTTTACACATTTTTCTTTATATGGCGTTTGTGTGACAATAACGAGGTTATAGATACTTTGAAAATAAAATATCGTATTATGCCTATACTGATTTTTGTTCTCTTTTGCGTTTACTATTATTTCGGTATAGCAATGCAATCGTACACAAATATGAAAATATCTTGCTTATTGTAATGATTCAGATGATACATAGAAGCATTGATTTCAGTAAAAGTGTTCGTAGTTTTATTATTTGGAATTGGATCTCAGTTTTAACTATTTTGTGTATTAATATCTTATTATCTTCTTTTTATTTAATTATTGATAACCCTAGTTGGTTAGACCTTATTTGTGACTACATGTTCATTTCATTTGATATGAATTTAGTTTATGGTATTCGCATTTTAATATTGTTAACAAAATATCTTGATGGATGGATCAAAAATATATTGAACCTGAATGATGAGCAGGACCACCATGAATCTTATGTTAAACTATTTGAGACGTACAAAAATTTGTTGAAAGCTTACAAATTGTACATAATAGTTTTTCAAACATTGGTAAGTAGGAATTAATTAATTTGAATGTGAAAATATTAAGTGAACTTGGACGATAAAGTATAAAGAGGATTGAGGCTAATAATGGCAGTCAGTCAAGTCTGCCTACCACAGTCCAGTGCTAGTGATAGGTCTCTCCCAAGCTGCTGCACTTTTCTATTGTCTGTGGCTACCTTTTGAAGGCCGTAGATCCATTCGGTTAGAGGCATCTCACGTTAAGGGCAATGGGTTATCGTAGCTTAGGCGTTAGGTTTTATGTTGATCAAAATATGATTCGCGACCGTGACAAATATCTTTTTTTTTTTTGAGGGTGGGAAATCATCAAATAACTTCTCCCGCTCTGGGCGGAGCGGGAGGGTGTGTCAGACTCTTACTGACTAAAACCCACCCGTATAAGGAATACGGGTGGCTTGTTGCCTGTGTTGCGGGGGCCTCGGTGACCCATAAGTACCTTCCCGCGACCCCGGCAGGCATCGGCCCTAGTGGACCCCTACTATGTGCTGACGACATCTCTTTGAGGCGTGCGTGGAATACAACGTGCCGTCGACCCGGGCCTGGTCCTTACCGGACGGTGAGCTACCCATTGCTCACCGTCCGCAAGCCCGCGCCTACGGTGGCCGGAAATCCGCCCGGGATTCCCGACGCCCTGGGCGTCTCCTGCGGCGGCTAGGGGCGAGAGGGCGCGAAACTTGCCCTTTCCTCAACCGTCCCGCCTCCTCCTTCGCGAGCATTACTGCTTTGCAGAAGGAGGTGACGGCTGCCCATGCCCTCTCACTCCGTACCATGGCCTGAACCAGGGCCGGACGCGAGAGGTCTCTGCCGCCGATCGCCTCCAAGAGGACACGGCGGTGCTCTGCCCAAGCCGGGCAGACCTCCACCGTATGCTCCACCGTGTCCTCCGGGTGATCCACACAGTGGTGACACCCGGGTGACAAATATCTATTTATTAAATTATAATCAATTTTATGAATGATCAATGCAACTCCCCAAATTAGAATTGGAACCAAATGTCATGATTTCATGAAATAGTCATTCAATAGGGCAATTTAAACTTAAGGAGTTGTGTTTATGATTTCAATTTTAATAACGGGACGAGACTCTGCGATTCCTGGTTTTTGCCCGCTAAGACGAAGACTAAAATACTTGTGCAAACTTTGATTTTTCCTATCATCGACTATGATGACCTGTACTTTGACATGAATGCGGTTTTGCTGGATAAGCTCAACAGACTACTCAACAAAGGTATCCGGTTCAAATTCAATAGACCTGAGCTCAAATTGATGTCCATTCGTCAAAGATGTTTGCTCGCTTTAACCACTCTTTTCCCCTTCTCAACTCTACCAAGCCTCCTTCTTATCTTGTCTCACTTCCAATATCTATGTTCTTCACACGCTAAGAATCTGCGTTCTTCCAATAATCTTCTCCTACTCTGTTCTTCTCATACTTCTGACTTTGTTGATTCTTCCTTTCATATTCAGTCCATTCTTCTCTGGAATACGCTTCCTCTTGATATCAGGACGGCCACCAGTCGGTATGCATTTAAGCGGAAATTGCAGAGTTATTTTCAAAACAAATAGCGTAGTCATCCCAATTATGTACCTCTTTTCCTTGAATTTGTATGTATTATATTATGTGGGCATATATTATAGTAAATATATATGTATGTGTATTATAAGTTTGTAACCTATGTGTGTACTTCTGTACCTATTTTATTTATAATCTATTCTGCTATCTTTTAATATTTTTTATTATTGTTATTTCCTTTCAGAGCACCTGCCATCTGTTTACCACCCTTGGTTGACTGGTAGAGAATGCCTAAGGCATTAAGTCCGCCTTTGTACACTCGGCTACATAACAAGCTATACAATTCCAGTGTCAGCTGACCTCTTATTGTTCAGAAATCCTATACAATGCGAGATCAGCTTATGCGGGAAATTTATAGCTTGATATGTAGTTGGTGTACCTTATTGTATAGGAGAAGTTAAAAAAAATAAATAAACGGGAGCGAAGAATTTAGTTGAGACCTACAATCTTATTCTGTACAGTAAAAGATTATTTTTTTTCAGATTTTATACTACACGGTCGATACATTTTTCCGCACTATATTTTATTGCATGACAATATTGGAAATACTCGAAGCTCTAGCAGTATTCGAACGAAATGGGGTAAATAATTTTACATTGTACATTTAATTGATCAACATGGGCTCTTTCTTCATTCTGCATTATTTTTCGGGCTGAGCTTACCCCGATCATTTGTCACTCATTTCTTCGGAATACCGCAAGCCACCTCTTTCGGCGCGCGAGACGACGCGTTCTAGTTCGTCAAACAAAATGATCGCGAGGGTCGTGTTTTCCTGCAATGATCGCTTTGGTATACACGGCCTTATTCGAAATAATAACCTTGAGATACAGTCAAGGTATTGGAATCATTACCCACTCAAATTAGTCATGATTCGAAAGGATTATTCGGTTTAGGACTGATTCTGGTTTGGGCAGATTCTTGTTACGCCAGATTCTTTTTTTGGCAGATTCGTTATACGGCAGAAGTAACATGACAACATAAACCATGCAATTTATTTGTATTATTTATTTCTTGATTTATACAAAAGAGACTAACAATGTAATTGTGAAATTAAATTTATTTATATTTTACAATGATTTGTTCTTTCGTTTTTGGCTAGTGTAAAGGTACTGCTTTCAAGATACAGATTTTTGAAAAAACAATACCACCACACAAAAAGTACAGTTTGCGAAACAACTTTAAACACTGTATGACTATTTCAACAGTAGTAATTCTGAAATCAACTTAATTTGCACTAGCAAAAGGTTGATTTTCGTTTAAGAGGAAATATCATCTATTGGAAACGTGGATTTGATTAGTCTATGCGCCTTTTTTACGTAATTTGTCGATTGGTGTTGAAAGTAGCATAATAATACCTAAAAAGATTTATTTTTTTCAGTTTTCTCTCAGCATTCTGACGGTTGTATGGCTAATCAAAAATATGACGGTCTTGATATTACTTAGTTTGCATTGTGAGAAATTCTATGTAGCTATAGAAGAAGCAAAGATGGCGGTTCTACAGCAATTAAAAAAGCGGAACTGTCCTAGTAAGTAAGAAAATCTTTACTAGAGCGTTAGAGATTTTAACGCTTTAACGCCCATCGTCGGCGTCCTCACAACACAAATATTTCAATGGCGGTCCGTACACAATACAAATGAGCATGTAGCTTTAAAATTAGTCTATTTAATCATGTTCCGGGTCCATACCCCACATGGGTGCCCAAAATATTGTTGAGTTATTGTAAATAAGACTTTGTACTGTTTAAGTATTTCGACACTTCATAAAAAAAATGATGCCTTTACAGAGACTGAACAACATTTCTGCAAGAAAGTGCTACAGACAAGTCAATCGTTCAGTAAAATGACCGCGTGTGGGCTGTTCTATATAGACGCTACGCTACCAATACGTTTGATGAGACTTATCACAAATTATGTTTTTGTTCTATTGCAGTTCGCTTTTTTGTAAAATATCTACTTACGTTACTATTAGTTAAAAGTTCAAAATTTTTAATACAGTTTTTGTTGATACAACAGGGTCTTAAAAATATTGTATAGTAGCTCAAAATTCTACCATATATGGCTTGCATTGTTAAATTACAATATTAGAAATTAAGTTAAACATTACATGAAACCGTTAAGTAAATACATATTGTAATAAATTAATAGACAATTAATAGAATATGAAAATTACATTAAAACATAAATACATGAAACACAACATAAAAGTCTTTGTTCGTCAATAGTATCACTTGCCGCTAGAGGGCGCTACAACTTGTTTACTTTTTGCATCGCTCCGTTTTGAATATTTATATAAAATAGTACAAGTGCATAATACTAGTATTTCTTGACTTTTAGTCAAAGCTTAGACGTTTCTTGGTGTAATAGTTTGTTATCCGTGTAATAATTTACCTTAGAAGAGAACTTGTCTGTGTGAAGTGAATAACTGTGTGCAGCCTACCGTAGCTAGAAAACAAGTATAATTTCGACGGTAAATTACTAGTGTTGGACTAGTGCACCCTTGCTAAGCATCTCCAGTGTCTAAACAGTATTTATTGCAGTGAAGTGATTATTCGTGTTTAAAAATCCAACGACACACTCAAAACTGCAAAGTCATTGAACGTCATTAAACTTAGCGCCATCTATTGGTTTACTAGGGAATCACGGAGTCAACTGTGCGTACTTCGACGCGGTGATTATTTGACCGATATCTGGCGATCGATACGTAACTGCGTTGCTGTGAATTAGTATAGAGGGCGCTGGTTGCACCTTGCTGTCCTTATTAAACGCTTACTGAACTTTTTATTCAATGAACTTACTGCTCGAAGCGACTTCAATCAAGATGGAATGCTGTAATGATACCCCGGCTTCGTCAACTAATATTCTTCAGTGCACTGTATGTAGTGGAAAATACCGCTACGAGTGCTTGAGTTTGACTTCGAACCAGTTTGTAGCTCTAAAAGACGAATACAAGGCTGCTTGGAAGTGTCCTTCATGTTGTAACGTAACTAGGCGGGCCAGGTCAAACATAAACACTCCCGTACGCAGCTACACTGAGCTTCCAGCTGATGACCACACCGTGGATATGTCCTGTGATAACTTGGACCACAGTCATCTCAGTTCGTCCACCAGTTTTGGCGGTAATATGACACTGATCACAGAAAAGTCATCGCAGCCTTCAAACTTTGAGGCATTCACAATAAACCTACAAACAACTTTTAGCCAATGGCGAAGTGATATGAACAAGGATATGCTTCAAATACGTGACGATATCAGGTCCACCTTGACTGGTATCCAGAAAGATATGCAAGTACTATGTACAGAGCAGACGCTCTTAAAACTACAAGTGTCTACTCTTCGTGATGACGTTATTGACCTGCAAACCAGTTCTCAGAATCAGACAGCAGAGCACGATACCCTCAAAAAAACATGTTGATGATTTGAGCTGTAACACATCGTCAGCTGAGTTTGAGTCAACAATTTGTAGCCTAGAAACTAAAATTGACGTTCTTGAGCAACAGGCTCGACAATGTAATGTCGAAATATGCAACCTGCCCGAAAGACGTAATGAAAACTTACCTTCTATCATTGAAGCCATAGGGAACGTCCTTAAATCTCCAATTTTACTCAATGATATTGTCGCTGTACATAGAGTGCCTCATGCTCATCAGCAGAGCACAAGACCAAAGAATATTATTTTAAAGTTCACCTCTCGCCTACGGAGAGACAATTTACTCAGTGCGTAACGTGAAGCTAACTCGTTAAAGACTGATCAAATTAATATCTCCGGTACTTCCGCATTTGTTTATATTAATGAACACTTAACCTTCAAGAGAAAGCAGTTGTTTCGTAGAACTCGAGAAGTTGCAAACAGCCATAATCATAAATACGTATGGATCAGAAATGGTACCATACTGGTACGCGAGTGTGATGGTGCAACCGCCTTTGCGATACGTGGAGACGGTGATCTTAATAAAATTAAAAAGAAGACAACTGATTAACTGCTTCCTCTATAGCGTCTTCAACACTATATCCATGAAATGTTATCTGCATAAGTTCGTGTACTCATTACTTGAGCTAACTTATCGCTATAATTGTATTGTTTTGCATGTTCCTTTAATTGTTTTAATTTTATCATTTTTCAACTATTTACTAACGAAATTAATTGCTGTTCAGTGGTATTCCAAAATGTACTATTATTTACATTCCTTTATATTGTATTTCCTGATATCATTACGCTGATCTTCCTTTGTGAGTACGACATGGTATATCTCTATATATATATATATTCACAACCTGCTATCATTTTATACTCCGGCTGAACCCTATGTGCACAATACTTGCTGCCTTATAATATTTTTGTTTAATGGATAATAACGACATAACTATGTACTACCAAAGTTGCAGAGGGGTGAGAACCAAATTGCATACCTTGTATTTGAGTGTTCTGTCGTTTTCCTACGACATAATTATATTGACTGAGACGTGGCTTATATCCGATATTGCTAGCGGTGAGTTTGTGGATCCTCGATACGTGGTGTATCGCTGTGATCGAGATCGCGACTCACCTTGCAAACGTGATGGTGGTGGGGTATTGGTCGCGGTGTCACGTGGACTCCGGTCATGTTTGCTTGACATTTCTGGTTGACCGACGTGTATTGAGCATCTCACGGTTGGTATTCCGAGTAAGGACAATAGCTCTAAAATGCATGTAGTTAGTGCTGTATAGATACCACCTTGGGCGACTACTGATGTGTATACATCTCACCTCGATACACTGCAGGACATGTTAAATGAACCTTATGTCGAAAATATATTTATTCTTAGTGATTATAATCTTCCCGAAATTACATGGAAGGTTGGACAGTCTATTGGATCGCATCAGCTTACAGGTATGTCATGCTCTGGAACGTCCCCTGTATGTTCACAATTGGCACAGCTCATGTCAACCCTGAATGCATACCAATTTAATAACATACCCAATGCTAATGGGAAGATCTTAGATTTGTTTATTTCTAACACCACTAATACTATAAGCCCTCCATTAGACTCACTACTACCTATAGACACACATCATCCTCCGTTTGTTGGTTGTTGTTGGCTCCATTTGTTGGTTACAAATCAGCGAAGTTGAATGGGTGAACCTACTGGAGCGCCTTCCGTCGCAGGAGGCCGTGCAACGCTTTTATGATGTTCTCGGTGGAATTACTGAACGCAATGTACCGCGTGTTAAGTCCCGGACACTTGACTTTCCGGTTTGGTTCTCAGCACAATTAATTAAAACTTACAAGAGAAAACAACGTCTTTGGGTTAAATGGAAAAAAATTAAGAACATCAAAGACTACAATGAGTTTTCGGAATACAGAGTAACCTTTAAAGAAGCCTGTAAGACCTGCTACTCAAACTATATTAATACAGTTGAAGATAAACTTACCACAAACATCAAGTACTTCTGGACATATAAATCAAATCGCAAAAATAAATCAGGTATTCCATCCACAATGCACTATCAAAACATTAAGTCTAGTGCCCCAGAAGAGATTTGTGATATGTTTTCAGACTTTTTCCAGTCTGTGTTTGAACCAAGTTCCCCCTTATTATCCGCCTGGACCCCGCCTACTCACTGTAATGCCAATGTTAGCTTGATCAATAACTTGCATATTGAAGAAGGCAAAATATTTAGAGAGTTAAAATTACTGGATCCATCCAAAGGAGCAGGTCCCGATGGGTACCCAGCTCTGTTCTTTAAGACTGCCGCTGGCAGTATCTGTAAGCCACTCTTTATTATTTACAATAAATGTTTAAGCGAGAATGTTTTCCCGGATGAATGGAAACGGGCTAACATCACACCTGTACACAAGAATGGCTCAAAACATGACATAGAGCAATACCGGCCTATCTCGATTCTGTCGACCTTGTCAAAACTTTTTGAGAGCCTTGTACACAATGAAATCTATCCAATCTTACACAGACTCATCATCCCAGAGCAACATGGATTTGTTCAGCGACGTTCGACTGTTTCAAATCTATTATTTTTTCCAATTATCTTTTTGAAAATATGGACAGCGGTTGCAAGTTGACGCGGTTTATACAGATTTCAAAAAAGCTTTTGACAAGGTCGACCATGAAATTTTACTAAATAAGATTGCGTTTAATGGTATACGAGGAAATTTGCTTCGCTGGTTCTCATCCTATATTAAAAATAGAACACAAAAGGTTGTCGTGAATGGTCATCAGTCTTATGCAGTGCATATAACTTCGGGGGTTCCACAAGGTTCAATCTTGGGACCACTATTGTTTATTTTATATATTAACGACCTAAAGAAATGTTTTAAAAATTCTATGTTTCTTGTATACGCTGATGATCTAAAAGCTTATAGGTCTATACAGACTGTAGAGGATTGTTGACTGTTCCAACAAGATCTCGACAGTTTCACTGACTAATGTCTAAACAATAAACTACACCTTAGTCTCTCCAAGTGCAATTGCATCAATTTCACAAAGAATAAAATAGTTATTAACTTTAAATACTCACTGCACGATACAATACTTAGTAATGTATCTACTGTGAGAGATCTTGGTGTGTTGATCGATAATAAGTTGTCCCTAAACCAACATGTAGAAAAAATTGTAAATAAAGCATTTAAATGATAAATGATAAATGATTTATTTTCTGTAAGTAGGTTTGTACAAACACTTTTACACGTCAATCATATTTTTTTAAATAAAGCTAGATGAGGTCGGCGTTTCCTATCTGACTACTCTGAGAAGAAAGGCCGAAACAAACTCAAAATCAACTCAAGATGTATGGTTTCGTTATGAGATCGTCTAATGAGTTCAAGCGGATCTCTACATACCTTTACCTATATAAGACCCTTGTACGATCACAATTAGAATATGCCGTCCCTATCTGGAATCCGTTTTACCAAAAATATATAGACGAGATTGAAATAGTCCAGCTTAAGTTTCTACGAGCCGTACATTACAGATGTCATAAAACGTATTTGTCGTACTCACAATTACTTGATAAATATAGGCAGGTCAAACTAGAATCTAGACGTAAGTATCTAGAAGCTTCTGTACTGTATGGTATTGTTCATGGCGATTTTGATTGTATCGATCTCACGAGCAAACTATGTTATGCAGTCCCACGCACTGTTAATAAACGTAGTATCCGAGCAGGTACCCTATTTGCTGTCAATACCTGTCGAACTAATTCTGGTTTGCGCTACCCTATACGTCGAATGGTTGAATCTTATAATAGTAATTTTGTTAATATTGATATTTTTGTATGCTCAAAAACCACATTTAAATGTAATGTCATGAAAATTATTATTATCCAATAATGTTATTAGTTAGGAATGTAAGCTAGTCTAGATTTTATAATTTATTTGTTTTTAGTGTTAATTATTACTCTGTTTTTTTTTTAATTTGTTTTAGTGTTAATTATTTCCATACAATCAATTAGAATCTCAATTTTACATGATGTAATTAATTATTATGAATGTGATGTAATTATTTACTACCTATCTAGTAGCACTCATGATCATATTTTCTCTTGTTAATATGCGGATAATGTAGTGGGCTGCAATATTGTTAATATTTTGTATTATCTTTTCTCTGTTCCAACACATATTGTAGCTGTTTATTGTCCCTGAATAAATAAAATAAAATAAAAATAAAATAATAGCATTTATCTATTAAAAATGTATTCAGTTTACGTTTAAATGGTGTCAAAGTTAAACATTTTATATCCTTTGGTAGCTTATATTTTTTTTGGAGCCATGCAAAGTATGCTATTATGCATAAGGACGGTTTTTGAACTTCTTATGCATAATTTATGGCGATATGTTGGTCTTATGGATTCTGAAGCTTTTTAAATAAATCACTATTTTTCTTTACGAACAAAGCGGTCACGTATATGTAAATACAAGGTAACGTTAGTATTTTTAAGGAAATAAAATGCGGTTTGCAACTTTCTGTTGATTTAAGACGCTGATCTAAACCGCGGTCACTGTCAGATTGCATAGAAAACAAAGAGAAGCGCGATGACACAATGGTTGTAATTTATTGCAAAATATGAAGCAATTATCTATTTACTCAAAATTGAGTTGAGTAATCGAAAATAAAAAACATCCAAGTTCTGCATTCAAATAAGACGTTCTTGTTATTAATTAAATACGTAACGTATGTTGATATTTAATACAGATGTTTTGGATTAGAACTCAAGGTAAGAGGTTAGTTTATCGTTAGTTTGTATCGAGTTTTTTTTTTTTTCAAAACGTGTTTTGGTAACAACCAAGTTCTGGGAAATATGTTCAAAATTAACATATATTTTTTCCACTACCACAAACCATACACATTTGGCATTTTTTTTCGTAAGAGAAGCCTATTTTGGCCAATTGGATCTTGTCAGCGCCTTAAGATTGCATAATATGGATCGAATGCACCTCTTTTGCGCTTTAAAAATTTCAAGATTTTCATAGGAATTTGCCCGGAAAATGACTCCGTAACGTAATATGGAAACTACGTAGCCATAATACGCGGTTACGACAGCCGCCTGATTTACTATTTTGCCGAGTTTATAAAGAGCAAAGGTAAACCTGGTGATTTTTGTAATTAGGATCAATGCATGTTCATTCCACGTCAGTTTAGAGTCTATTGTCAATCCTAAAAAAATTATATGTCCTACTTCTTCAATTATATTAATATTAAAAGATAGATTGATATCAGGAGGTATTCTTTGTCGAAACTGCATGATTTTAGTTTTATTTAAATTAAGAATTTCAAATTATTTTGTTCAAGCAAAGCAGTTGATTGTTGTAATGCATTTTAATGTCACTTACATAGTTTCTATTTAAATCATCATGCCTAATAATTACAGTGCTGTCATCCTCAAAAAGAACCATAGGAAAGGTGACGTGTTTTGGAAAGTCATCATTTATATAGACTAAAAACAATGGTGGGCCTAATACGCTGCCTTGTGGCACGCCAAAAGAGATTTTACGTTTTCCTGAAATGTATTTATATTATTTTTTATCCTCTTTGCAAATTCGTCTAACTTCCGCACATTGTGTTCCTGATCCCCTTACTCCGTAAGCACATAGTTTTCATAACAAAATATTACGATCGACTAGATCAAAGGCTTTCGTCATGTCCATAAATATAGCGATAGTGGGAATTTTTTGATCGATTTATTACTGTGCAAAAGGTGCCATTCTATCAGCGATAAAGATAACGGAAAGGACAAAATTGTGTTGGAATGATACAATGATAAGTTTCTAATGTTATTCAAATATTGGCTAGTCTGCAGCACGGACCGGGGCTGACGATTCAGGCTATGCTCGTTGTAAATTCAGGAAAATTAATTGTTTATCTAATCGAGTACCAACTTGAATTGTTCGTATATACAAACCACAACTTCTACTACAACTTTGACAGTTGCGACAGTTGCATTTAATTGCTATATATAATACGGCAAATTTACGTAGTGTGTCAATTTGATGAATAAGTAATTTCCCTGACTGCACATAATTTGTATTGTCACTAGTAGACGTTTTCTAAATGCACCCCATAAATATAATTATGTTTTCTTGGATTGTGAAAATAAAATATTTGATTAATTATCAACTGACAGATTTATTTCATTCCTAAATTAAAAGATTTCTTAAAACGTACTTTATTTCTGCCCAGCCCATTGCAAAAAGGCAAACTGTAATAAGATAACTAGTTTATCCAACACCAAGTATGAAAACTCCTGTGGCAAGCTTCCATCGATCGTGAACATTCGACAAGCAGACATCTTGTGGAAGGCTGCACGGTTCAGCCGTTGCACGTTCTTACGAAGCTTCTTGGCTATCACTGTAACAGAGGAGAAATCACTTATAATTTAATTTTATTTTATTTTACAGTTTTAGTAAAACTTACAGCTAAACATTTTTACACGATAGAGAGTAACAAAATAAGGCCAATTAAAAGTTTTCATAGATAGAAGAGAACATACATACAAACAAAAATATTTGACAAGGTAGACAGTGCTGCCGTGCTAAGGGTAAGAGCAGTAAGTCGGAAATTTCAAAGTTGAGAAAATGGCGGTCAAAGTTATCGATTAAATTTTTACTTACTTCTACTTTAACTTACAAGTTTTAGTAGGTCTGATTTTTCAATATGTAGCTTGAATGGAGTTCTTTCATGATACCAAGTTAATAATTGCTATTTATTTATTATAATATATTTTATTGACGAAAACTCCTATTATGTCTAGTACGAGTTAACTCTATTTATACTGATTGCTTAGAATAACCGCAGTAAGTACCCTAGTTGCTACTTTAATGCTAAGTATTCCATACATATGATATCTACATTTTGTATGAAATTACGTGTCACTTTGGGGTCAAAAAAAAATAAGATGTTAGCTAAATAGTATTATTGATTATATATCATTTAAAAGATCATTTATTGAGAAATCTATGCATACCTTGAAATGTAGTGAATTACGTACAGGTTTTTTTGTACAAGGCTCTGAAAGTATGTAATTAAAGTTAATACCGTTTAATTTCTAAAGCATTTTGTTTTTTGTAAGTAACTTACTATATTTTATACCTAAATCTATTTATTTATTATTTTTGTTTAATATGAAGTGAAACGGTCTGAGTTAATGAGTGTTTGTACTTGTTGAAATGGTAGCAATGAGTAATAAATAAAAGACTATGTTTAATTACAACAATCAAAACTTTAATTGTTCAAAACTTCTTATCAAAATTACAGACACAATAAACTCGACTATTTTAAACAATACTTAGAGCCAATAGGTACCTACTCCTGTACCTATTCCTGAAATATTATAATCAGTCTTGTAATAAAATCTGCAACTATAAATGCTCCTATGGAGTTTTATGTTAATAATTCAAGAAAAAAGTACCAAAACTAGCTAATATATTAGCATTATTTTAAATGCAGAGAGTTAGCATTAATTATTTATTAAAAAATACTTTAAAACTAAATTATGTGAACACAATTTGAGATCAAAGACACGTTATTATAAAATCACAAAAGTGTTATACTTATTCTAAGATTTTTGAACAGTTGTACTTATAGTACAATAAATGCATAGGTAACAGTATATTATAAACACTTTTACAAAAAAAAAAAAACTATTCGATGTTAGTGACGTGTTCTGACACCGGCAAGTTTAACCAAAACCCTTTTCTGTTATTTGGCATTAAGCTCAATAGTTTGCTTATAATCTCATCTTTGGTCGACTTTGGTATTCCTCTAGCAGATATTTTTTTTTATATTCCGGGAACTGTTGATGTTTAAAAATGTTTGTTTGTAGAAAGTCCAAACATTGTTCTTCTTCCGCGTCATGATTGAGCTTATATTTGAGCTGATACTCGCCCCGATTTGCTATTATCACCATTATATTTTTAAGGTAAATTCTTGGTTCAATTCGACGTATCTTGTGTTGCGAAGATAAGTCTGTGTAATTGGAAAAATCACCGACTTCCATTGATTTTACAAAACACTTTTTAGAATTCGCTTGCTGTACTTGCTCAACAAAATCTGAGAAATCATACAGTTTTTGTTTCCTTTGCATAGCTTGTTCAACCTGGTGGTGGAAGCTGTCGGCTGACATGAAAGTGTGACCAGGCTCAAAGTATTTTAGTGTAATTTTTATTGCATTTATATGCTGGCTATTGATAATGTACACCAAGAAACTGAAAAGAGCCCAATTTTTGTTTTGGGCGCAACAATTATCCATCCATATTACTATTTGCTCAGCATCACGTTTATGTAACAGAAATGCATTAATTGTGGATATAATGTCTTCCTTCTTCCTACCGGAAACACTTTCGTTCCAAACAGCTGCAAATGGTATATTGTTACCTTTTATTACCGCAGAAAGTTACTTTCTGCAGTTATTTAACAAAATTTATTAATGGATACTAGATATGACCGCAATTGACTGAGTTATTGTTATTTTGTTTTGTCAATAAATTAACTAATTAATTAACTTCGCTAGTTATAAGTGTAGTTTCTGTATTTACTGCTGATATTATTAGTGAGATAGTGAAAAAATAGTAAAAAAATGCCTATCGTTACAGCTGCAGTACGTGGGGCTACTGCTTATATACTTAGAGATAAGGTATATCAGCTTACAAAGTATGCTTAACATAAAAGCAGTAAGTGTGATTACTGCTGATATTCTAAGTATCCAATACTCAAAAGTTTTTGATTACGCTCATTTACACAACAGTATATTGTTCACTTACTGTTTTTATTATTAGCAAAATAGAATAAAAATGTCGGAGGTACACTAATTACCGTGAAGTAAGTATATTTCCTGCTTTTATGCTAAGTAAAGAAAATCATTTCATTGACTTACTGCTGTTATGCTTAATGATATTTTTAGGTTCCAGTGAATATAGAAAAACGGGAGTAAGACCTGTTTATAGAGCATTACGTGGCGATCCAGGATAGCTACTTAACTCACTTTTGAAAAAAATCGACTTGCTGAGCGGTCTACACACCAAAGCCGCTGACCCGGCGGCACAGCCGGCGGCACAGCGGCTTAGTGCCGGCGGGTTAACCCGGCGGCTTCAGAATGTCCAAGCCGAACGACTTTGCCGGCGGCACGACAGCCGCGGCATGTGGTGTTCTAGTAATTGCCAAATAGTCGTAGAGATTGGACGTGTGTGTTTCGAATAATTCAGAAGTAGTATTTTCAGTACCTAATTGACATGGAGGAGGACGATAACAGTGATTTAATAATAGCAGTTTGTGGAGTTATTATCGGTGGATCCCTCAACACACGAAAGTGTTGGGTTAGGCCAAGTTTAATGAGTCGCAATAAATACAGTACTTGTCAAAGATTAAGTGATTTAAAGGAAGACGACTTGGTTCTATACAAACCCATTTCTTTTAAGACTTTCTTGTCATTAACCAGTACCGACTTTGAATATAACATAATCAGCCTATAATGTTCCCACTGCTGGGACACAGGCCTCCTCTCTGTGAGAGGGAATGGGCCGTAAACCACCACGCGGGCCCAGTGCGGGTTGGTAGATGTCACATGTCTTCGAATTTTTGGTTCTAGGACATGCCGGTTTCCTCACGATGTTTTCCTTCACCGTTTTGAGAGCAGTGGTGATGGAATAATTTACACAAAGTAAAGCGCCTGTCCGGGTTCGAACCTACGACCTACAACTCGTAAGTCGCGGCCGTCACCACTGGGCCACCACTGCTCCGACTTTGAATATTTACTGAATATTGTTGGACACAAAATAGCTAAACAAGACACAAATTACAGAAAAGCAGTTTCACCAGTGAAAAGATTGTCAATAACGTTAAAATACCTAAGCTCAGGAAATTCTTTTAGTAGCCTGTGCGACGTCTTTAAAGTATCTCCTCAACTAATTTCAAGCATTATTCCTGAAGTATGTTATGCTTTAGTTGAAGGACTTTCAGATTATGTGAAAATTCCAAGGAGTCAGGAAGGATGGAGAGAAATTGCAGATGAATATTTAAAAAGATGGCAAATACCCAATTGTCTTGGGTCAATGGATGGGAAACACATAAAACTTCCATGTCCCCCAAAAAGTGGAAGTGATTATATAAACTATAAAATATATTTCAGTATTGTGCTCTTTGCTTTAGTAGATGCTGATTACAACTTTTTGTACGCTAATGTGGGATGTCAGGGTCGGATTTCAGATGGTGGGGTTTTTAATAATTCAGCATTATGTCGATTGTTAAATGATAATGAATTGAATATACCACATAAAACCCCTTTACCCGGAAGGAATCTACCAGTACCGTATTTTTTTTGGGTGATGACGCGTTTCCTCTGCAACCCCATATTATAAAGGCTTATGATGGTAATCACACAATGGGATCATCTAAGAGGGTTTTTAACTGTCGCGTATGTCGAGGGCGAAGAGTAGTTGAAAACGTGTTTGGGCAGTTAACACACAAAGGGGTTTGAGTAACTTTGTATGGACTAGTGGCGTCATTTTTTTTTTCAGCGGCCACCAATCATTTTTATGTCACTTTATTGTGTTGTGTTAAGTACACATATATGTTCAATTATTTTTGTCCTAAGTGATATCGAAGTTAAGATATTTGCATTTGAAGATTTTAAAAAGTCGTCAATATACGAGTACAAATACTTCAATTAGATATTGTCTTTCAAAAAGAAATCTTACTTTTGTTTTTATTAGAACTATGATACGAGTATTAGAGATTGATTTTACTGTTTTACGACTGTCTGTCACTGTGACGTTAGTATTGGGTCTTGGGAAATAATAAAAACACATTAATATGCTTTATTGGATTTTATTAAATGATAAGTAAAAACACATTTTTTAACTTTCTTCATCCATTTCGTTTTCAATGTCATGTCGAATAATCGTGTCTAAAAATTGTGCCGGCGGAGTCAGATTATTTTGGTATCTGCCCCATCCCATGTACCATATAATGGACATAACGTGCGAACAGCAGCCTAAGGTCCGTTTCCCAATAATACATGAGCAATAATGGCCCAAAATTGCGTTCAGATGATCCAGCCCTTGTGTAGCTCTTTCTACGAGAATATACACGTAGTATATCCGTCTAGAAGAATGCCTGGATTGGATTCTGCCTCTTAGCAGCCACGGATCAATCCAGTTAAAGGTTCCCACCGAAAAATCATTAATATTGGGTTCTCTGCATACCTCAATCACATACGAGCCGTCACTTTTCACGTGTTCTCCGTAGTAGCTACGAGCTTGTTGTACTTGATACGTTCCAAGTGCATAGATAATTAAATCATCGGCACTTAAAATATGAAAGTCATCCAGTCCAGGAACTTCAGCATTCATGTATTCAAAATCAGCCCTTCTTCTAATTAGATTATTTGCAATCACATACTCGCCTAGTTGATTCCAAGGACTATGGTGAGGTATACGATTTACTATTTGCTGTGTTAGCCTATGATCAGTCAGTGGTACCCCAAAGGCATTTAATAATGCTGCAGCTATTCTTATTTCTTCGAATAGGTGACTTGCAGCTACATTAAAATTCTGGAACCGAAGCTGACGGAATTGGTTTTTTAATCTGCCATTAATGGTTTCGACCACCCAACGGCACATGGTTACTTTTCTTGAATCGTTGGCTTGTTGTGTGGTAAGTTGGTATTCATTGTTATCTTTAGATGAGGGCATATATGCACGGTATCCACATGTCTCCACATCTTCGATGCAGTCTCTGAATCCTCTGTCTAATATTAGCACATCGTTCTCATGAAAGAACCAATGAAACGGATCACTTGGATTCTTCATGATCTCTGAGAGAATCGTCGCATCGGATTTGGTTGCTTCATATAAACCATATATGTCTATGATGTGGCCATCAGGACAAACCATTAAAAAAGGTTTTAATAAATGCCGGAACTTGTGTAAGCTATAAGACTTTCTCTGAAAGTAATAATTACTACTTTTTTGAAAATAAATGTATGTGCCATCTAGTATTATTATGGCCTTCCTGTGAGTCAAAGAAGCATCAGGATTGCCAAATAATGTATTAGGGATTGTTAAACATCTCGATATAACATCTTGACGAGTCAAATGATTATAGCCAAGGTGCTGTGGAACAAACTCCCTTATTAAGTCTTGTCTTACGAGGCTCATAGTTTTTTCTAAAGTCTTTCTTGACATATTGAAAATCTGAGATAATCTCTGATTTGACTCACCCGTGTGAAGTTTGGTAATCACTGTGGCGAGAGCTCTACCTGATTTATTTTTATAGCGTTGAGAAATACTAGGACAGCTTTGAAGGATTTCTTGGAAATGGGATTTTGAAAAACCTATGTAATAATGGAAAACAGAATTGTTTATTAAAGACCGTCTATCAAAGTCTAAAAAAACCTTTCGAGTTCTTAACATGTCCATCATGTCTTTTAGATGTGACGGGGTAAATTCGCTTAGTATTCGACGAGTACTTGATTCAATATTTTGCCACACTGTATCTAACATATGCTCTTCACATACGCGAGTGCCACGTGGTATATAAAAGCATTTTTCCTGTAGAACTGTGGCTCTGATGTCAATGTGAATTCTCTTTAAATCTCTATTATTGCATGCTGCGATAATACATAGGTGAGTATTAAAAGGCGCACGAGTGTAACCCGGTAACGGTATCATTCGCATCATATTAACTTGCACTTCTCGATCTTGGACGTTTGGTAAAGATTGCTCTGGTACTGAGTGTTCTTCGGCAGGGTCCTCTTGCATAGGTTGATCTGATGGACCGGCAGTAGGATTATCAGCATTGACTTGTGCGCTAGCGTACCGTTGAGCACGTTGTAGACAAGGTCTACAGATTTTGTCCTCTTCACTAAACTAAAAAGAGAAAACATATATTATTGATTTATATTTATTTTGAAAAAAAAAAATTGACGTGTTAAAGTGTTTTTTTAAAACCTATTTAGGTTTTAAAAAACACTTTTGCACGTTAATTTTTTCGTCAGTTTAGTTTTATGAACGTACAAAAGTATTAGTTTGCACAAAACTTACCTGCACAGTATTCGCAATTTCCACCAAATACGTCATTAAAGACGGATTGTTTTGCACGAACTCGGCTGTCAAACCATACGATCTACGACGAGTTCCACCAACACGATTTACACTTCGCCGGCAACAGATACAAAATGCTCTGTTAATTGCATCCATGGTGTATATCCAAATCGTAAGAATATCAGAGTCCAAAGAGCTATGCTGGGTCAGTCACAATACACAAACAATCACAATGTCCAAGAAAATGCCAAGTTGTTATAATTATCTACAAGTGTACGAGAGATTACAAGCGTAAAAAGTAATACACAACAATAAGGGACGCGCTCTTAATGCCGAGTGAGGAGCGGGGCGGGCTCATGGAATACGCAGGTAAACGAAACGTGTATTGTGATTGGCTAATCGGTATCGCCCGTAACGGCTGTTTCGACGGTCTATGCTCAGCTCGAGGGTGCGCGCCACTCCATGAGCCCATACAATACTGTAATCGAGCATTCGGTCCATTCGTCTTTGTCATTATATTTATTTGATTTAATTTATTTGGAATTCTTGAAACAATACGGCACAAACCTAAAATAGTGCAGTAAAATATAATCATTTCCTCGATTTTAATGAGTAATACAAAGACAAATATCTCCGTTCCGATATGGTTTAGAGAAATGTGTCCATAATAGCTTTTGATCGTTTTATTCTGTTCTTTAATAATATCCAAGTTTCATTGCTGGCCGCTCAACTTCAAAATGACGCCAACTTTACCCAAACCCCTTTAAGATTTTTCATAGACCTATTCAGCTAATCCCAGAAAAAGCTACTAGAAAGAAAAAAAAGAAAGAAAATACATTTATTTGCGGTAAACATGACGCAAGGAAGGAACACAAATACAAAAAAGAAACAATTTGGGGGAGAATATGCGTCACGTCCACGCAAAACGGCCAACGCTCAGCATAATGCTGCGACCCTATGCGAGACAGAGCCCCAGCGCTGGTTTTTGCGCTGTAACTTTGGCGTGTATACATTTATTTAATTATATCAAACGAACCGCTGCAACTCAGCAAAACGAATACGATACTGAAAATAATCAAGGAGAAGTCTTTCCCGGTGAATGGCGTAGACATCTTGAAAACGACAGTTGCTTAGATAATATGTCAGGAGAAGACAATCAAACCTCGGATACTACAGTGACTGCTCCTCAGCGGTCAAATGAGTCAACTCCACTCTTGTATCCTCATACAAGAGTGGAGTTGACTCATTATTTTCTTTCTAGTGTCGGAGGATTAGAATGGCAATATAACCAATAAACGCCCATTAGTCGAATAAAATTAAAACTCATATAATCAATATTATTTTTAATCATTAAGTAGTTCCATGTATTATCCATTAAATCTAAAATCGTAAATTACACATAGTGAGATACACTTTTATTGTGATTCGTATAATAAAGTTTTAAACAAAATAAGAAATGTGTTTTTGTAAACCAATAACATGATATTAACTATTGGTAACAGTAGAAGTGTCACTAAACTAAAATTAAAACCTTGCTATTCCTTTCGCACATATGTCAAGCTCTACTCGTGTGAAGGGAATAGTCAATACTAATTTTAAATTTAACTTTAAGGGCTATTACGCACTGTCGACTTGTCGCCGGCGACCGGCAGTCGCTTGTGCGTCGCCACTACGCGGCGAGTCGCCGAGTCGCCTGGGCGACTGACGACCAAGTGCGTAACCACCTAATTAAACTGTAGTAAGTCACAGTCGCCAGCGACCGTGTCGCCGGCGACTAGTCGACAGTGCGTAATAGCCCTAATGGGGCTACCTATAGCTACCTTTATTATACCAAAAAGAAAATTAAATATTTGTAACATATTTTGAAGATTACTTTATAAGTTTTATAACACTATCAGAAGGATTTAGAGCTAGGTATTCTTCAGCAAATGTTTCTAGTGACGAAGGTTGAATTGTTTGTGGATCTGGGTTTGTTTGGGCAGAGTATTCAGAAGAAGTTAAGTTATTTGTAGAAGGGCTTACAACCGTCTGTTGAAGTGAAGATGCTGTATAGTATCCTGGATGACTGTGTGAACTAGAAACACTACTTGGTCTTGCAAAATCCGTAAATATATCGGATCTATATCCAGTTTCGGCTTCAAATATTATATTGTTGATCCGATGTCTCAAAATAGCTTTCATTTGTCGATCCATTTGTCTTAACTGACCCGCAATATAAACCCCAAATAAACCATCCTCATCTTTTGTCACATTTGGTCGTTGGGAGACATTCTTCATAATATTCAATGCTTCGGATATCAACTCTTTATTAGGGTTGATTTTAGGACGTTTATTTCGTTGCCAAGTTGTATTTTCTGGCGACATCTGTGGTAAATCATTTTGATTTGATTGTGAATCTCGTTGTGAATCGTGGCTCGTCGACGGTGTGTCCTGCGAAAAAAGACGAAAAAGACTGCCCGTTTAGCCGTTTTACTTTTATTTAATAAAAAATAAATAAGTATATCTAGTCAAAATCAACATTTATTGTGTATTTTTTTATTATGGATTTGATTAAAGGCACTGAATAAGTCTTCAACATTTCAATTTTTTTTTTTAAAACACATTTTTTTTTACCTGAGTGGCAACTATTTTGCCAATGCCCGGGAAAGGGTTAAAATGTAAATACAAATATACACTAATAAATAAACTAATATAATTATATGTCTATGGGGCCCTAGTTGCCTGATTATAAATAAAAAAAAAATAAATCTTTACCTACAGTATCGGTGGTTCCAGTAGGCATATTTTTGTTCTGCAGAAAATTTAGTGATTTGTAGGCAAACCATTTACTATGATAAATATCATCAGTACCCGCACCAGACTTATTTGAATTATCTTCTTTATTTTTCTCTCGGTAATAATGACTAGTTAAATTTTTTATCTTTCTCTCGATTTCCGGAACATCAGTAGCAAATTCACTGGCAATTTCATTAAATGCGTCGTAACGCTTTGGCCGGCTTTTGTAGTCACGGTTTTTTGGGTTCCATAATATTTCTTTTAAATGATAGAGGTCTATTAGTTTTATAACTGTTGTATCGTCCCACTCCATATTGGTTAGTTGATAAAAAATAAAAGTGCCGACACTTCACAACAACAGAGAATGAATAAGTGATACGTCACTACTCTATGAAAGCCGGCGGGCAACTGACTGAGTGAGTGGAGAGGGATGCCGCCGGCATCGGCATGCTGCCCCGCCGGCTTGCCCTCGCGGGCGCAAGCCGGCGGCATGATTTTACAAAATAAGGCCGGCGGGTTGGGTCGGCGATCCGTGCCGCCGGGTCAGCGGCTTTGGTGTGTAGACCGCTTTACTGTTAGCGCGGCAGAGTGTTTAAGTAAAAACAGTTTCATAAGTGAAAATGTGTTTCAAGCGCAATACAGGCAACAGGAAGGAATACGGGTGGGTTTTAGTCAGTAAGAGTCTGACACACCCTCCCGCTCCGCCCAGAGCGGTTATTTGATGATTTCCCACCCAAAAAAAAAAGCAGCGTAAATTGTAATCAACTAGTTTACGTTATCAAAAAAGAAATTACAAAGAGTCCTTTTCAATTTAGAAATTAGTACTGAAAACAACGATATCAATGCCCCGGCAGACCGCATTATACGTGTGACTCGCTCTGATTAAGTATGAATTTCGTCTGTAATTCGTTCCTACCATAGGAGTAAGCAATAGATAAGGATTGCGCAGAAAAGCAGAAGGAACCCGCAGTCCAATTTTGTTCAGCAATACGGGAAGCTTGGTTAGCCTAATTGGTAACATCTGGTTTCTGATTAGACAATTCGAAGTTGAGACTTGTCTAACTCTACTTTACCATTACTTCAAGTGAAAGGTCGCCAAATTCAAAAAGGTAAAAAAAGGTAAGAAATAAAAAATAAAAAAGGTAAGAAATTTTTAATTTCGCGGACTACATCGAAGGACTCACCTCAAGGCTTTCTAAATTGCATACGGTGGAGGTCTGCCCGGCTTGGGCAGAGCACCGCCGTGTCCTCGTGGAGGCGATCGGCGGCAGAGACCTCTCGCGTCCGGCCCTGGTTCAGGCCATGGTACGGAGTGAGAGGGCATGGGCAGCCGTCACCTCCTTCTGCGAAGCAGTAATGCTCGCGAAGGAGGAGGCGGGATGGTTGAGGGAAAGGCAAGTTCGCGCCCTCTCGCCCCTAGCCGCCGCAGGAGACGCCCAGGGCGTCGGGAATCCCGGGCGGATTTCCGGCCACCGTAGGCGCGGGCTTGCGGACGGTGAGCAATGGGTAGCTCACCGTCCGGTAAGGACCAGGCCCGGGTTGACGGCGCGTCGTATTCCACGCGCGCCTCAAAGAGATGTCGTCAGCACAAAGTAGGGGTCCACTAGGGCCGATGCCTGCCGGGGTCGCGGGAAGGTACTTATGGGTCACCGAGGCCCCCGCAACACAGGCAACAGGAAGGAATACGGGTGGGTTTTAGTCAGTAAGAGTCTGACACACCCTCTCGCTCCGCCCAGAGCGGGAGAAGTTATTTGATGATTTCCCACCCTCAAAAAAAAAAAAAAAAGGCTTTCTAAATTAGAGTGTGACAAGTTCACAACCTCATATTTTTCAATTCAGAAACCGGATATTAGCATCCTATCAGGCTTTATAAAATACAATAACCTCATCAATCAAAATCATAATCAAAAGTCACTTATTCAAACTAGGCTCAGCACTTTTCAAACGTCAAAATTACATAAGACAGTCCCCCAAAAACGCCCGCCCTTCACCACTTCCTAGTGCTTTAGCTGGAAAGAAGAAGTAGCGCAACAAACTCCCCAGCAGCACACCTGTCTGTTTAGTTATATAAACTTGATTCTATACAAATCTTATGCAAAGTAATTAACATTACGAAACACAAAAACATTAATTCTCGTAAATTAAATCATTTCCAACCAAAAATATACATCAAAAATTTAAAAAAAAAGTTTAAAATTGACATTCTAGTTTGTTGTCATCGCGAGTGTGTGCTGTGTGTTAGTCAATGGTAAGTGGGTATATTTTCATTCATAAGTTGTTATAACATTGTTTTAGATAGTAAATGTACGAAAAAATCGCATCATAAAATCTTGTTTGTTACGAGAAAAAATCGTTAGATATTATGCGTCAATATTATGATAAATTTTCGACTTTCTTAATGTGTGTGTGTTATCGACTGCAAATAGATCAATATTCATATATAAGTACTAATTACATCGTGTAGATAAAATTTCATCACGAAATTGGTGCATCTTATAATGTATTGAACAAAATAAAATCCGAGAAAACTGAATGCTCAAGTCGTAAAATATAGTCTATTTTTTGTCATATTTTGTTATCTTTTTGCGTGTAATCGAAGATGAGTGCAATCTTAATCTGGAATCTTAATAATAGTATTTAGGTTGATAACCTACACGCTTACAATAATATAGGCACTAATCAATCTTTATTTAATTTGGGCTTGGTGGAAAACAAACCGAACTTGCGGAAGAATTTTTTTCGCGTATGGCCCGACAGTAATTTTCAGCGAACGTTTGAGAAACGGCCGTCCAGCCAGCCGCCTTTCAGATGGTGTCTACGGACAGGCCAGCGCGGTGCGCCGTGGACGTGGCAGCATGGCGCGTGCTATGCGCGCTGAATGTCATCACGTCCACGCCGCTCGCACAAATTTCTTGTTTTATCCAGCGACTGATTGACTGCACCGTGGCGCCTCTATAGGGCCGTTTAAACGTCAGGAATAAATGATGTACACTTTCAGGTCTAATTTCATTAGTCAATTAAAGGTAATCTCAGGAATTAATGTCGTAGCCGGGTAAATGCTTGGCTTATCTAAAAAGTATGGCAAAATTAAGATTGGTTGATCTCGGCCAGGTGCCGATGTCTTAATAATGTCGGTTACGATAATTTCGATGCCTCTGGAATTTATTTTTATGTTTAAGGTCTTTATTTGGGTACCAATTAGAGATAGGTAAAGTTGAGTACCAACTGGGGATCCCAAGTAGTCGTGTACTTGGGTACGCACGGTCTCAACTTGAATGCTCCTTTTAGTAACCTTTTTATGCAGTCGTCTGTTTCCTACACTATTTCCTAGAAGTAGTGATAGGGCAGAGCGATGACTATTAAGGGAACCGTACGATGCTCCCTTATTAAATTGATTGGATAAAAAGCTCATGACGCGTGGAATTGACACTTCAAACACGCTAATATTATTTAATATACAGAATTCCCACCACAGCTTAAAAGTGACATTATATTGCTGCACAGTGTTTTGGGACAAAGAAGCTAACATTAAGTCTAGGGCAGTTGGAGACGTCCGTCGCTGCGTGGACGCAAGCCGGAGAGCACCGCAGTAAAGTGGGTGGTTTGTTCTGAAACGGGACGATAAAAGACCTTTATTTGAATAACAATTTCAGTAACAAGCATACTCTTTAACTGGGGATATCAGGCATTTTTTTTTTTCTATTTGGAAATCATCAAATAACTTCTCCCGCTCTTGTCCGGAGCGGGAGGGTGTGTCAGACTCTGACTGACCAAAACCCACCCGTATTCCTTCCTGTTGCCTGTGTTTCCAGGAGCCTCGGTGACCCATTAGTACCTTCCCGCGACACCGGCAGGCATCGGCCCTATTGGACCTCTACATTTGTGCTGACGACATCTCTTTGAGGCGCGCGTGGAATACAACGCGCCGTCGACCCGGGTTTGGTCCTTACCGGACGGTGAGCTACCCATTGCTCACCGTCCGCAAGCCCGCGCCTACGGTGGCCGGAAATCCGCCCGGGATTCCCGACGCCCAGGGCGTCTCCTGCGGCGGCTACGAGCGAGAGGGCGCGAAATTTGCTTTGCCCTCAACCGTCCCACCTCCTTCTTCGCGAGCATTACTGCTTCGCAGAAGGAGGTGACGGCTGCCCATGCCCTCTCGCTCCGTACCATGGCCTGAACCAGATCTCTGCCGCCGATCGCCTCCATGAGGACAAGCGGTGCTCTCCTCAAGCCGGGCAGACCTCCACAGTATGCTCCACCGTGTCCTCCGGGCGATCGACACAGTGGTGACATCCGGGCGTTTCCTCCCACCTTATCCGACACAGAACCCTCCCGAAGCTGCCGTGTCCGGTAAGGACCTGCGTCAGGTGGAAGGTGAGGACGCCGTGGCGCCTCTCTAGCCACTCCTCAAAGAGGGGACTTGTCGCCGCAATCGTGGCGTGCCCAGCACTGGGTTGCGACAACCATACTCTCCATGTCGCCATGAGATCCCGCCGGAGCTCCGTCCGCTGTGCCGTGAGTTCTCGCGGCAGTGGAGTTACGCCCCGGCGTTTCGCCTCCTCGCGCCACTCCCATACGTGCGCGAGGACTTTTGCCTCCAGATCCCATGGCGGCAATCCGGCAAGGAGGCTGCCTCACAGGAGACCGGGCAATCCGGATGGCCATGACCCTTTGGGCCACACTCAACCGGCGGGCTGGCCGCAGCGCCAGACATACAGGAGCCCCGTAGAGGGCCATGGACTGCACGACCCCCGCGTAGAGCCTCCTTCAGGAGGCGTTTGGACCCCCTAGATTGGGCAGGAGCCGCTTCAATGCAGCGCCTGCCTGCTCCAGTTTGGGAGCCAAACGTCGGAAATGCTCCACGAAGTTCCACGGGCCGTCGAGGACGCGTCCAGGTGCTATAGATAAGCCATAAGGCATACTATTAAACTTGTACAAAATATTTTGTGCTTTGTCATCCTCGCAAGTATTTTCGGTGATGTTTAGCAATAGGAATTAAAAGGTATGCTTCTTTCAAGTCTATGTTAGCCACATAACCGTTTTGAGGTATTAATTTAGTGACGGTTCTATAATCTTCCATTTTAAAGTGAAATTTAGAGATAAACTTGTTAAGTGGCTTTAAATTCAAAATAAACCGCTTGTCTCCGTTTGGGTTAGAAGTAAGAAATATCTTTGATATGTATTGATTCTTAGTCGGTGAACAGGTTGATATCGCGCCTAAATCAAGTAGTTTTTGATGGCCATATTCATATCCTCGTTATCTGCTGTTGAAAGACAATTACGAGGTGAACAAGTTTGCACCGGAGTTTCAGAAAACGGTATGGAAAAACCCTTACGAATCCATTCGAGAACGATGGCATTGGAAGTAAGGTCCAGCCAGTTAGAATAAAAATGACGTATTCGTCCAGAATGTACCCGTTCTATTGTTGAGGTTGAGCACGCGTTTTGTTCGTGTTTGAGTACCTTGGTTGCGCCGCTGTCTGTGTCTTGTGTGCTGCAGGGGCTTGTCTCCTCTGGCCTCCGTGACCTCCCCTGTTCGACAGGTAACGCGAAGGACCTGGTCAGTTTTCCTGGTAGCGAGGTCGTGCGACTGCCGATTGAACTATCTGTGGAGGTTTTTGAGGCACCGAGGCCTTTTTTATTTACAGGCTTCTCAATAGCTTTTGAAAGTTTGATTTATTCGGATAGTTTTATTCCAAATAAAGTGCTATCCCTTTCGTTATCCTTGATAACATTTAGGAATGATCTTTCCAAGCCGGGTGTCACCAATTTGATACGTGCTTCAGTATCCATATGGTGAAGATGGGTTAAGATGCGACAACTGTCACTAAGCATTTTTATGGCATGGATTTTTTCTTCGCCTGTAATAAGAAGAGTCATTGCCCTATTGATGGCTGTTATCCCAGTGCCAAGAAGTTGTTGCGATAACTCCATTCTCTTATCGCGATTTCTTGCCATATCTGTAATATCTGCCGAAATTTCTGCATTCAGTTTTGGTGCTTGTAAAATAGCACAGTTGGAGGGGACAAGATATTCTTTTAATAATTTGTCCTTGGCTTCCTTGAGAACTCCTTTTTTTAATATGGGTTGCCATCTTTGTGCCAGATTTTCGTGTATTGTTTCCCCAAACTCATTCAAATTATGTGCGAAACATCTCGGATTTAAGACAGAGGAGTATACACCAATATATATCTCGGAACAGTTAACTCAAAGAGGAGCTAGACTACACTTTCTTGCGCGGGACCTGGCAAAATCGAAGGAGTATAAATACTGCTGGACTGCCTACGGGAAAATATATGTTAAGAAGGATGATGATTCTCCTACTATTGTTATAAATAGTGAGTCACAGGTAACATAACCTTATACAACTTAAATGACTAGTCTTCATCCTGCAAGCTATTTATTGCTGTTACTTTACTTTCTCACAATATTTCATCTATTTGTTAAACTTTCATCAGATTTATAAACTCTCAAAATTAATTAGAATTAAGTTAAACGCTAAGTTACATAATAATTTTTGTTTTGTTTACCAATCGCGCCATAACAGTCATTCGTCATCACACAAATCTACATTCAATCTGGACACCAAATACACAAACTTTCAATCCACACATATCTATACACACTTACAGACACACACATCCACCCACACCCACACACGAATTAATTATACGAATATGATCACGCTATCCTGCATTTATAAAACGTATTTAAATGGATAATATTCTGATCACTCTGAACGAAATCGACAATACCGAAATAGCGCAAGTGTTTGATTGTGATATTGCTGACTTTACTAAGCATATAGCGCCAAACTCTTCCGGCTTTGCCATCGTCTCGCAGAATATTAGATCAGTCTACACTAATTTCGATGATCTTCAACTAAATTTACTCAATCTTGGAACGGATATTGATCTGGTTATCCTAACCGAATGTAGGCTGAACTCCAATAAACCAATACCACAAATAAGTAACTATGACTCGTACCAAACTACACACCATCTGAATAAGGCTGACGGAGTAGTCGCCTATATTAAAAGCACACATACAAACAAAACAAGAGAAGTAAAGTTAGTTCATGCATCGTGCTTAGAGATTCATGTTGCGCCTGACATTATAGTTATTGCAATTTATCGATCCCCTTCAACTGCAAACGCAGACCAATTTATTCACTCGCTGGAAAATCATCTAACTACCCTTGCATCAACTAAAAACATAATAATCACTGGAGACATCAATATTAATCTGATATACAATGACAATGAGCAGTCACACGAACGCACAAACAGAGTTAACTATCTCAATATGTTAGCAATGCATGGGCTACTCCCTGGGCACTCACTTCCCACTAGAGATAAAACCTGTCTTGACCATTTTATGATAAAACTCAACCCTGGCACCCAAACCGCAACTATTGCAATTATACACACGACCATTACTGACCATTTCATGACGTTTTTAAAAATCTCAAACCAGAATAACTTAAAAAGATGCTTAAAAACTAAAATAGTTTTTAATTCGGAGAAGGGGCTTGAGTTTCTCAAAGCCAGTAACCCATCAGACCTTTTAAAGATAAATAACCCTAACACTCTTACAAATAAACTAATCGAAATACTACAAAATTGTGTCACACTCAGTACAATTACTATGAATATACCACTGAAAAATAGAATCATAAAACCATGGATGACAATTGGCTTGTTGCGCTGTATTTTAAATAGAAATCGTATGCAAAAGAGACTTAGGCTTGACCCATACAACGAAGTATTAAAAATAACATACAGAAGGTATCGCAACTACTGCTGCACCATTATTCGAAAACAAAAACGAAACTATGACAGAGATAAACTTTCTAAAGCGCACAGAAATCCTAAAAAACATGGACTATCATTAACAACATCACACAACGAAAACCTAAAAAAACAAATAGTTCGGAACTCCTAGAGACACTCACTACCCCTCAAAACTCTGTCGACAAGGTAAATGAATACTTCTGTAACATAGGCAAACTTCTCGCTGAAAACATCACAACTTCTCAGTCCACGGCAGCTTATAATATCCCTAACTCTTTTTCGGCAGACAGTCCCTTGGCTTCATGTTTTGTTCTTCTCGACACAGATCCCGACGAAGTTCGAGCCACACTAATGAGCTTGAAATCGGATAGCGCTCCCGGTTGGGACAAAATACAAGTCAACTTTCTAAAATCGGCACACGAACAAATTGTACCAATCATAACCCACTTAATTAACCTTTGCTTCAAGCAGGGACTGTTCCCAGACGCGTTGAAAGTGGCCCTTATAACGCCTGTGTACAAGACTGGAGATAAGTATGACCCGTCTAACTATAGACCAATTTCGGTCCTGCCGTCTGTATCAAAAATCCTTGAGAAACTCATAAACTCACGCCTAATTAAATTCCTAACTAAATATAAAATACTGTCGCCTTCTCAGTTTGGGTTTAGACAGGGTAAGTCTACTGAGGATGCAGTTCTGTCACTAACTTCTGCTTTGGTGGCCGGTGTAGATGGTGGAGCCAAGAGCCTAGCTGTTTTCCTTGACCTCAAAAAAGCCTTTGATACAGTATCAGTCCCCTTACTTTTACAGAGGCTTGAACACATTGGCATAAGGGGACTCACTCTTGAACTTTTTAAATCCTACCTCAATAATCGCAAACAAAAGGTTAAAATCGCCATGTATACAAGCTCCGAGTCAACCGTCACTTTCGGAGTCCCCCAGGGCAGTGTTCTTGGCCCGACCTTGTTCCTTATTTACATTAATAATCTCTGCAACATGAAGATTGATGGCGGGCTCATTTTCTCATACGCCGACGATACAGCCATTGTATTCACTGGTAGGACTTGGGATAATGTTTGTAGGCTGGCCGAATGTGGCCTTGCGAGAATAGCAGCCTGGCTAAACCATAGTCTCCTCATACTGAATGCCACCAAATCAAACTACATCTGCTTTACTAAGTACAAAAACTCACAACCGTCACAAGACTTCCAAATAAAAATCCATAACTGTCCCAACCCGGCAACCCCTGGCTGCTCCTGCTTAAAAATTGACAAGTTACAGCATACCAAATATCTAGGTGTAATAATTGACCAGCGCCTGTCCTGGCACAAGCACACCGAACTTATTATGAAAAGAGCTAGGAAGCTGATATGGACCTTTAAAACACTACGACATGCGGCTTCAATACAACTTCTGAAGCAAGTATACATATCACTGGCCCAATCTATCCTCATGTACTGCCTGCCTTGCTGGGGAGGGACAACAAAACTAAAATTTTTGGAACTCGAGAGGGCGCAGAGAACGTTAATAAAGGTTATTTATTTTAAACCATATAAATACCCCACTCACAGCCTCTACTTACTATCGGATTTTCTGTCAGTAAGAAAGCTTTATATGCTTCAACTTATATTAAAAAAACACTCATCCCCTCTAAATCAAAAAACAGAAGGAGCTACTTAGTCGCTCCAACTGTCAAGACTAGATCTGCTTTCGCTAAAAGACAATACCTAAGCAAATCATCTACTCTATACAACCTGTTGAATAAAGAATTGCGTATATATTCTATGAAGCTCAGGGACTGTAAAAAAGTTGTAACCGATTGGCTAAAAACTAAAACATACGAGGACGTTGAGTCTATTATATCTACTTTGCAATAATCAAAGTGGCTACATTTGGGCTGACTTGCACATGGTTAGTGAAAGAAGACTTGTTTAGCTTCTTTTCGATCCCAAGACTTTGTCGCAGGGCAAACCGGCAACCGACAACCTACATTTGGAACTATGCTTCGTTTAGGCATGAAAACGTGTCTAATAAGTTTATTAGACACGTTTTCAATCAATTAATATACTGTCATTTATTTATTTATTTGTGAGTTAGTGTAGTTACACTAACTCACAAATAAATAAATAAATGACAGTATATTAATTGGGATAAGTAAACTAAGCACTGATCATTAACACATTATAACTCGCACCATATACCTAACATCACAAATCACACTCGCACCCACACTCACTTACACACTCGCACCCACCCTCACTCACACACTCATTATACACATACCACACACACATACACACGCGCGCGCGCGATCTGGCCATTCTCTGCATTACGCTCACTCATTCATTTGGAGAGCTGATTGTATAAATTTTTAAGTTACCCTCTTATCTAATAGTCTTACATGTTTACATTGTCTACATTTCAATTGCATAAATATGACAAGTGGAAGTGCGGAGTCTCCTAATACAAGCAATTCCTTGCTTAAAAGGTGATCTCCAACAATATGTATCAAAATGATTTTTGTAATTGAAATAAACATTTTTATTTTTATTTTTTATTTTTTAAACTCGGTATTGTTGTCAGATGGTAATACCCCTGTTGGCATAAAATTTTAAGGCATAATGTAATTTGGCATAACGTTTTCGCATATCTTTTATTAGTATAATAATACTGCTGCATAATAATACTTTGGCATAATGCAAAGGTTAGCATAACGATCATGTAGTCCATATATGGGCAACAACCGGCCCGCGGGCCGGATCCGGCCCGCTGTAAGATATTATCCGGCCCGCGAGACATTTTGAAAAAACCCAATATAAAAAATATTACATTAGGTATTTATACTCACGGGAGTGACAGTGAGGCGCCAAACATCAAATATTTTGATGTTTGTCGCCTCACTCTTTGGAATCGCCGCCACTCGGCTTGCTCGATCAAATTCTTTGAGGTTTGCTGCCTCACGGGCGACACATCAAAAGATTTATTGCTTCTCAATTATTCTTAACTAGTTTATTCCAGATTATTCCTTCATTTTGCCTATATAAGTGGGTGGATGGCCCGAACGTTAGTTCAGTTCTATTTGAGCTACCTAGGTGATAACTTGGACAAGCGATATCCTAGCGAACTGCTCGAGCCTAGATAGCATTAGACGAGAGCAACACAGGCAACAGGAAGGAATACGGGTGGGTTTTACTCAGTAAGAGTCTGACACACCCTCCCGCTCTGCCCAGAGCGGGAGAAGTTATTTGATGATTTCCCACACTCAAAAAAAAAAAAAAGACGAGAGCACCGATTTGTCTGACACAGCTCAACTGGCTATATTTATTCGAGGTGTTTATAAGGTGTTCACTGTTACTGAGGAATTGCTTGCTTTACAGCCGCTTAAAGGAACCACTACAGGAGAGGATATTTTTATTGAAGTTCAAAAGGTATTCACAAGTTTTGGCTTGCCATGGTCAAAATTAATTGGAGTATGCACTGATGGGGCACCTTCTATGGTCGGCTTACGTAAAGGTTTCATCGGAATTTTGAATGAAAAAGCAACAGAATTAAATGTGCAAAAAGATGATTTGATAGTCCTTCATTGGATTATCCACCAACAGAACTTGTGTTCTAAGTCCATTTGACTCCAGAATGTTATGAATGTGGTAGTAAAAACCATCAACTTTATTCGATCCCGAGGTCTTAACCATCGTCAGTTCAAGGCATTTTTGGATGAAATATCAGCTGAATATAACGACGTAACATATTATTGTGAAGTCAGATGGCTGAGCAAAGGAAAAATGTTGAAACGGTTTTACGAGCTTAGAAATGAGATAGCAGACTTTATGAAAATATAAGATAAACCACTATCCGAATTAAGTGACCCAAAATGGATATGTGACGTAGCATTTCTGGTCGATCTTACAGGCTATTTGAATGATTTTAATTTGAAACTTCAAAAACAAGGATAGTTAGTAAATGATTTGTACAGCCATTTGAAAGCGTTTCAGATCAAACTACGCTTGTGGGAGTCACAGATGCTATCTGGTAATAGTTACCATTTCAACACGCTCTCTGCGTATGAAAATATTGCTTATGCTCAATATGCTGAAGAACTCAAGTTACTGTCGGAACAATTTTCGAACAGATTTAGCGACTTCAAAAACATGGAAGACTGTTTCAGTTTATTTGCTACTCCTATAAAATGTAATGTACAAAATGCTCCAATACACTTACAAATGGAGTTGATCAACATTCAAGAAAACTCACTCCTAAAATCCAAATTTGAAGACGTAGAGTTGTGCGATTTCTACAAAAAATACCTAGAAGAAGACAATTTTCTGCAGCTTAGAAAATTCGCAAGTAGATTGATTTGTGCGTTTGGCAGTACTTATAAATGCGAAAAGTTCTTTTCATTGATGAAAGTTAATAAATCAACACATCGTACAAGACTGACTGACGATAATTTTGAAAATTCTTTACGTCTTTGTATCAGTCGAATTAAGCCAAATATCAATGGATTAGTTTGCCAAATTCAAGCTCAAGTGTCTCATTGATTTCGGTGTATTTAACTTTCGTAGTTTGTAACAATTGCATATTTAACGATTTAATTATAATGTACCATTTTTTTAAATTTAATTTTGTTATTTTAATAAATTGTACTATAATAACATTGTCGTATTATTTCATGTCTAACATCTATCGCAAAAAATATGATCACTACTTAAAAATGCACTAAGTAATTACCTACTTTTAAACGCGGCCCGCGAACGTATTTGCACGCTAAAGTTTGGCCCTCAGCATGTCAAAGGTTGCCCATACCTGATGTAGTCTAATATGTTTTGGCTTAAGTTGGAGTTGCATAAATTTTAAAGGCGTAATATTTATTCGTCTAATAATCATGAGCCATAAATATAAAAGTCATAATTGGGTGAATGTAGCCAATAGTTTAAAATTGATCTTCAGGTACTTGATAGTTGTGGTCATTGATATTTTTACACCACTATGGTGATACCAATAGGAAGGGTAAGAAGCGAGCTTGGGACTTGGGGCACCCCGACTCGGACAGGTTAGGTTCGATGGGGATCCCCTATGCCAATGTAAATTATGCCAATATATTTCATGCTTATCATTAGTAAACCTCGTCAGTGTGTTGTGTGTTGATTTGACAATTCCCTATACTAATAATTCCAATAATCAATGTAAACAAATTGTAAATAATGATATTGTATTATTTTGTGATGAGATTGGGAAGGACTTAGACCACTTGTTGACAGATGAATACCCAGGACAGTCAATAATAAATTACTATATGCCTGGCTGTTCATTATTTGATATTATGAAAAAAATCATTAAATGTAATTTTAAACAGGAAACAACATTATTAATTTTTATGGGAAATAGGGGAAATGTGAACAAAGCAGAATTGCTCCAATATCATAGAACATTGTGCAATCTTAGTTTAAGAAAAATTGTGTTGTTTACACTGCCCTATAGTAACAGTTTGCCTCAGGAAGAAAATAACTTAAGATTTGACGTTAACATGACATTGCACAATATAACCTATAATGATAATCTATTCCATTTAATTGATACTAACAATTATATTGGTAATAATTTGTATTTGACTAAAGATAGATATAATATTGTTATGTACTATCTTTCAAACTATCACAAAAGACAGATAGCTGTGTCGCTATCATATTTTTTTTCTATTTCAGCCAAATATTTGGCTAAACAAATTGCTTCTTTTGAGCAATGCAATGACTTTATAAACTTTTCTGGTAATAATTCGGTCACAATTAATGACATTGATTATCATTTAAATTAGAAATTAGGACAATAGAGTCAACCTCTTGCAAAAATGTTATGAAAGTAAATAATAAATCAAATGAAAGCGTAAACAAATTAAATAAAATCAACCTGGTGCATCAAAACATTCAAGGGTTTTTGAACAAAGATTTAGAAATAGAATTATTCCTGAATTATAACAATATAGATATTCTTTGTATGACAGAACATTGGCTTAAAAGCCACCAGTTCATGTTCAATTTTAGTAATCACCAGGTTGGTAGTTCGTTCAGCAGAGTAAATGCTATACATGGAGGCTCATTAATACTAGTAAATAATCAGATTAGATTTAAAGACCGCAAAGACATTGTGAACCTCTCAGTTGAGCGGACAATTGAAATAGCCTGTATAGAATTGGAGCAATTCATTATATTAAGTGTGTACAGACCTCCTTCAGGATTGTATGATTGTTTTGAAAAGGTTATGGATGATGTGTTGCACAAAATCTGTAATTCGAATAAGTCTATCATCACTTGTGGTGATTTTAATGTTAATCTATTAGAAAATTCGGGTTTAAGTACTAAAATTATAAGTTTGTTTCAGTCATACAATCTTGCTCACTGATTTTTAGAGCCCACTAGAATAACCCCCACTAGTGCCACATGTCTAGATAACATTTATACAGATGTTACACCAGCCCACAAAAAAATATTAATTTAATACATTGCTTTTTTACACTGTTCCAAATCCAAGCAAAAAAGTTACTAAAAAAGAAATCACTGTCAACCCAAAAACGACTAAGCGTTTGGAAACATTTAAAACTAAAATTCTGAATAAATTACCACTTTTGTGATTGTGATTCAGAATTTAGTTTCCAATATGTCACCTGTAAAGATGTAATTAAAACCTTTCACACGTTAAATGTTAAAAAGACCGCAGATCTATGGGGTAATTCTGTGGACGTTGCTAAGTCGATTATAAACATTGTAGCACCTACTTTAGCTGTTATTTTTAATAATTGTATTGACTGTGGTGAGTTTCCTGATCTTATGAAAAACAGTAAAATAATACCGTTGTTTAAATCGGGTAGTACATCAGACCCTACTAATTATCTATCTACTAATTATTATTAGGATAAATGCGATGCTTTGGGTATTTTTTGCGATTTGTCCAAAGCATTCGATTGCGTTCTTCATGAAACTTTGATCAGAAAACTGCACTACTACGGAATCCGAAACTCCTCTCTGGATCTTCTTACTTCATATTTGAGTGATAGGATTCAGAGAGTTGATATTAACGGAAAAAGATCACCCAGATCTGTAGTAAGAATGGGGGTCCCCCAGGGCTCAATTCTCGGCCCATTTTTGTTTCTTATTTATATAAATGACTTGCCTTGCCTCATAAAGGATAATCATGATATAGTGCTGTTTGCAGACGAGACTTGACTTTTATTTAAACTCAAACGTCAGCAGTTGGTTACTGACAATGTCAATAGTGCCCTCGAAAAAGTAGTTAACTGGTTTAATGTTAATAACCTACTTCTTAACGAGAAAAAACCAAATGTATTAAGTTTACAATACCTAATGTTAGACAGGTAAAAACTAGTGTTCTCATAAAGGGTGAAGAGTTGAACCCCGAAGATACCACTGTGTTCTTAGGCATAACTTTGGATGCCAAGCTTCAATGGGGCCCCCATATAGATAAATTGTCAAAAAAGCTTAGCTCAGCAGCATACGCCGTTAGAAAAATTCATGATTTAACGGATTTAGACACAGCCCGTTTAGTATACTTTAGTTATTTTCATAGCGTAATGTCGTACGGTATTCTGTTATGGGGAAATGCCGCCGATATTCAGACAATTTTTGTTTTACAAAAAAGGGCAATCCGTTCAATTTATAAATTAAGTTCCAGATACTCCCTCAGAGAAAAATTTAAAGAGATTAATATAATGACTGTAGCTTCTTAGTATATTTATGAAAATCTTTTGTACGCACATAAAAATATTAATTTGTTTAAAAAATACAGTGATATCCATAATGTAAATACTAGGAATAAACACAAATTTGTTGTTCCTACAACCAGGCTCAAAAAAATAGGCAGCTCGTTTAGATGCCAATGTATACGTTTTTATAATAAACTTCCTAGCCACACTCAAGAACTAAGCCTTAATAAATTCAAATGTTTTATAAAAACAGAAACTGTGCCTAAAAGCCTTTTATACTGTTAAAGATTATATTGAGGACAAACAGGATTGAGCTGCTCCAATAAACTTACAGTGAATGTTTGTTTTTTTACTCTTTTTATTTTGCTAGCTATTTATATTTTCGTATTCTATATAACATTCTATATAAATAATGACATGAATATTTACTTTGTATAGTATTATATTATATTATTTTAATTATTAGGAATGTGAGGACTATGTGGGTCATTGTTAGTTTTTTTTTTTTCTTTGTCTCTTAATTTTAATGATGGTCTGGCAGTTTAAGTACTTTATGCGGCGTACCCAAATGTCTTTTCTTTGGTATTGTTCGTCAAATCATTGAGCTCCTTAAGTTTTGAGTTGAGCTGCATGATAACTGACAAATGCGTGCACTGACTGGACCGGTCCACTCAAATCTGTGTGATCTTTCCTCAAAAGACCATTTCGGACACCGACCTACATGGTCCTCAAATGATCTGACCAAGATTATGTCCGAATATACACATTCACATTGATGAATTTTATTTATGCAATGACATGAATATTTACTCTGTGTAGTATTATATTGTTTTAATTATTGTAAATGTGAAGACTATGTGGATCATTGTTTAATTTTGTTTTATTCTCAGTTAGTTTTTAACATGGTCTGGCAGTTTTGAGTATTTTTTGCGGCCTAGCCAAATGTCCTTTCTTTGGTGTTGTTCGTTGAATCGTTGAACTCCTTTAGTAATGAGTTGAGCTGCACAACGGCTGACAAATGCGTCCACTCAATCTGTGTGGCACTGACTGGACAAGTCCACTCAATCTGTGTGGTTCTTTCATCAAAAGACCATTTCAGACACAAATCGACATGGTCTTCACATGATCTGACCAAGATTATGTGTGGACTTTAAAAGAGACTGTGACCTCTGAGTTTGTTTCGGCCTTTCTTCTCAGAGTAATCAGATAGGAAACGCCGGCCTCATCTAGTTTAAAAAAATATGTGTTGACATGTAAAAGTGTTTGTAAAAACCTACTTACAGAAATAAAATCATTTATCATTTATCAGATTGCTCCCCTAATGCTGACAAAATTACTGGGTCAAGCTCATGTACTTACAATCGAAGGTGCTTCGGTTTCTGGTATTCCTGGATCGGGAACCGGTATCTCGGTAATATCGGTAACCTCTAATGCTGGTGGATTGGCAGGTCCGTTTTGGTCCACTTTATCGGCATCTAATAATAAAATTATATATTTCATATAATGTGGATACTTTGACAAAAAATAACTTCGTTCTATCTCTCGGATAGACCCCAGGCTTTGTCTAATGTCGCAATAATGTTAAGCTATCTCATGTAAGATATGCTTATTGTTTGCTTTTATGCCCTCGTGTTCACTCACTCCCAGGCTTGCCACATTCGATTTCGAATCAAGGCAACGAATTTTTTTTTTTTTGAGGGTAAAGTACACATGAAGCACTTAATCACCAAAATAAATTAATAGGTACTTACCGTCATCGGCGTCGTTATTGAAGCTCATTAGTATTTTTAGGGCTGACTTTGGGCTGATTTGTTCGAGTTTACGAATCTTTTTATTATATCGTTCAATGTTATCTTTAGCACTGCGCTTAGGCATTATTTCTATATAACAACTGGTAAACAACCAAATTCAATATTAAAACTGTTAGAATTTAAATCGGGGACTGTGATCGCAGATCTCGTATTGTCATTGCCTCGCACGGAAAAAGAATGAGATTTAATAAGCTGATCGTTAATGCCAGACAAAAAAAAAGAAAAAGGGTTATTTAAAAAACGTGCGAAAGTTGCCTTGTAGGTTAGAGGAACTGCGTTGTCAATGTTATATCTGAAGAATGAAGCGATGCAATATAATACTCGTCATACGACTATTGTTTATATTTTAAAAGGCAGTCTGATTATTCACGAAGCCAAATGAGTTTACGTTAAGTGGCTGCAGTATGCACTCTTAGCAGGGGATCTTTTTTTGTGCGTGTACGTCTCACTTCCGGTTGGCCGTGGAATACGCTCAGGCGTACTGGGACGATGACGTCATGTGGTCGTAGCACTTCACCGGTTAAATTAAATGGCTTGCCATATGTTAGCTAGTACACGCCAATATACCAACAAAACAATGAAAACTGTACTCAAGCAGATAAAAATTACAACATAAAAACGTAAACAGAACTTGATACCTAAATAAAAACATCTAGGGCATGCCCGCTTACATAAGGCTATTGCTGAAACTCAAAGTTAGAAATGATAAACTAGCACCATCGAAGTAAAATAAATAAACAATTACTTATAACAGTAATAAAACAATGGTCAGCAAGACGACCAGTCACCATAAGCAGCACCGCAAGCATAACGCAAGGATCAGCCATCACCCCCCTCGCCATATTGGAGAGAAGGTAGCAACCCGACCCCGACGCTACCGTAGGCACTAACATCTAAGGGAGCATGACGAACTTGCCGCCGGTTGCTCAGGCAAGAACAGTATGATCAATTGTCAAAGACGCTAGCTAACCACTTATTGCAATACAACTCATAAAAAAAACATATTACACGAGTAGATTATGTCACAAAAAAATTAAAATTAAAGTTAATTAAAATACATTGACTTATACAATCAAATAAAAAATAAACAATTATATGAACTCATATAACCTGTCAGTAGGTAAGCTAATTCTGGAGAAAGAACATAAACATTGTCTAGAGTTAATCACAGTGACCAACTATACTTATCGTTTAAGTAGTCATTGATACAATAGTATGCCTTTGAACAAAGGTTGGATTTTACTTTAGTTTTAAACGTATTAAAAGGCAAATCTAGCAAAGAAGAGGGTAGCATGTTATAAAAAGTTATACCAAGCCCGACAAATGACTTATGAACCTTATGAAGCCGGTGAAATGGAGCTCGTAATTTGTCCTTATTTCTGGTGTTAATATTGTGAACATCACTGTTTTTAGTGTATAAGTGTATATTTTGCCTAATATATAAGATGTTGGCGAATATGAGTTGTAATGCCACCGTGAGAATACAAATATCTTTAAAAAAATCTCTCAGAGAAACTGGCACCAAGCTGGTAAATTGCTCGAACAGCTCGTTTTTGAAGAACGAATATATTTTGAATGGCAATGGCTTTGCCCCACAGCAGAATACCGGAGGACGTAACGCTATAAAAATAACTAAAATAAACTAATAGAGCTGTCAAATAATTGAAAAAGATTTTTTTATAAACTCCAGCTGGTATTTGACATGAAGGTTCCTAGATAATTATTTTCTCTTTTGAAACTATGTGGGTCTGATTGGGGAGTATGTCTAACTTGTGTATCGTCACTTGATATAGCTTTTGATGCTATTTGTAACAAATAATCCTCACATTATTGTTCATAATAGTAGTTTGGTGAGAGGTCTTTGCCCAGCCGTGGGCAGTGTCAGCAAGAAATTTAGTTTTTGGTCTCACCAGTCTTCTGAGTGGTCTTTAACAACAAACTGAAGGCAGCGTCTGCATCACAGACTGTCATGTAGAACTTCTCACAATTGGCACTGAACATGCTTGTCAAAATCATATTTCTTAATACCCAAATGCCGGTGACCATTTCTAAAGGTATGATGCCAATCTTAAAAAAGGAAAATATTAATTAGTCCACAGATGAATAATCGACTCTGACATCTATAACATATCCGCGTTTCATATAAAAATGCAATATTCGTACACAATGGAAATGTATGTGGCGCAGATGGATTGTCGAATCCGCTGTTTTACAAATCCGCTAGTGGTTTTACAAAACAGCTTCGTTATGTAAAATAGCAGAACGACGATTAGCGGTCTTTCATAATTATTAAACTTTAAAGCCAGAATTTCATAAAAGTTTTGCATTTATCAATGCAGAGGGTAAACGATTAGAGGTTACGTAAAACAGCGTGAAATGAAACGTCAGATTTTAGACTTTAGTTCTAAATTTTGTCGCTCGTGACTCTGTGTGCCATAGAAGCAATAATTTTGTCCGGAATAAAAATAAATAAAACGAGTAATTTAAGTGAAAATGACCCTAACTCAAGTGGAAACATCAGACTTTTATGAAAGTCAGCCCTAAAAATACTAAATATTCAAGTAACTGCGACCAACTTGGAAGTAGCGTTGCCGTCGCATTGCGTAGCTGCCGCGGCACCACTCGCTTCACTCGTTCAGCTCGCGCGCGATTGGTCAAAGTTCTAACCTGACCTAAACCAATTGGATTTTAATGTCAAATTGGTCGCAGTAACTAAGCTAGGACACCCTCCTAGCTTAGTTAATGCGACCAATTATTTAAAAATTATGGCATTAAAAGCCACTCCAAATGCTTATTGTGACAGCAGATAAGCCATTCTTTATTACGTCTAAACGTGGATAGCGCGCGTCTCGTTTTATTAAACGTAGCGCAATGGCAACATAACGGAGCTGTTTTGTAAAACAACTAGCGGTTTTGTAAAACAGCGGATTCGACAATCCATCTACGATGTATTATTATGCCACACATGCTTTTTGTCGATAAAAGGATCGGTACTGACTGCCTAGACAAAGATACATTTTAATGGCGATAAGGATGAGGGAAAAGTCAAAAATGTTTGGGATTGACATAAGCTACTGAAAAGCTTATGACAATCCTGTTGAAACTCGTTGTAGAAATACGAAATATTTTGAAAGAGATTGCCACTTGTCTAGGCAGAAGTGAGCGTAATAAGAAATGTCGTACGTCATTAATGTTAGCCTGTATATAGAGACGCTTATTCTCAAAAGGGTTGACATTCAAATGTACACTAAGATGTTATCCCTCATCATCTCTATTATGTATCTATTTCATTTGGAAATTGCGTTTACACAAGCATTTCTGGAAATTCTAAAAGGAATAAAATATTGTCATAATCATAAAATCTTACCGAGAGATATTTAATAGCACAATATTTTTCAAATTCTATTGTTATTTGAAGGAATAGTAAGGAATGGAAAAATGTATTCACTGCTTGAAATAATATCTGAAAAGATATGAAGCTTGATTATTAAAAATTAAAACGACAAACAAATGAAAGTTGGATGACTGTGTGAAAGATGATATCGCTAGAAAGAAGGTGGCTAGTAAGATTACAACTATTAGAGCTATTAGAGGTGTATAAAAGAATAAATATGCTACTCCGACCCCAAATAAATTATGATATACAGCGATTAGGTCGAAATAATGATGATAACGATGATTTATTAAACACTGTAAAAAAAAAAATTAAAGCTTGAAGCAGTTCCTAATTAAGCTTTTTTAATGTTTTTAATTTAAGTCTAAGGGCAAAATTAGCAAATCGCACTTTGATTTTACCATGTAAACGTTTCATTCGAATATGAACATTTTTGTTAGACAAATAACGTTACATACGAATAATATTCACATTCGTATGTGACGCTTACTTAGTAAAATAAGGTCAGTGTGTTATGTAAATCCTGCCTAAGAGACCTCATGCATTACGTAGCCAAGGACGCATACTTGGACACAACGACCAACTTACTGGTCGAAGGACGAGCGGCCAAACTTGATGTACTTTGCAATGAACGTCTCCATCTTAGACGGAACTTCTGTGAGCTGAATTGCGGCCACGACCATGACCAGGCCCATTATTTGATATCTGATGATTAAAAATCCTCATACATTTAGTTTTATAGAAACATTCACAACCAGTGAATGTTTCTATAAAACTAAATAAAGACATAAGAAGTCACTCTTACCGAAAACTGAAATATTCTCTTGAAGACATCAAACGCTTCCAATAGATCACTGTATGCTTGAAATAGTTTTTTTAAGTTATCATTATATTTGTCTTCTCCTAGCTCCAAGCTCAGTTTACAATAGCGCTGGATCTCAGAGATCCATGCAATCATTCCATCTCTTATCAAAGAGATTACACGTATGCCATAAGTAGTGTTCACGTCAAAATAAAACAAAGAATAGAAAAAAAATGCGTTGCGCACATTAGACAATATTGACGCCAGGAAAAAGAACGTGACTAATTGGAGCAAAACGCTGATCCAGTTCCAAATAGTAAATATCTTGTAGTTCTTGTAATGGATGACTCTGAAAGCTTCTTGAATCTTCAAAATCATTTGCACGTTGTCTTCCTTTTGGAGAATGTTAACACAGTAAAAGACAAAAAAAGAGGTCATCAACATTAAACTATTGAATGTACTGAAATATTTGAGCAACGGACTGTAGTATCCAAAAAATTCTCCATTTAGGTACGTTAATGAATGGAAAATTATAAAGACAACGGTACCGATAAACGAGACGATATAGTAGGACACAGTATGGGGCATGATAAGATTGCACTTAACGGAGAAGCTTGATATGAAAAACATGTGCTTCAAGCACCTGAATGGGAGAATCATACTTTGGAATCTCCTGTCTAAGAAATTGTCAGTGATGTATCTTTCGCGGGCTTTTTTTATCATGTTGAATTCACTTTCCGATCCGCTTGTGCTGTACGATTTGATAGACGTCTTCGATTAAATAGATATCGTTTGCCCATGTCACAGAATAATGTTTTAAAAGTAAATGTTTATGTTAATCAAATTGAGAGCCTTTTTATAAATGGAGCGTGCCCATAGAAAATTAATTCAATTTAGGTATTCATTAAATAGATTTAAATTGAAGCTTAGTTTACACAAATATAATAATAATAATAAGCTCAGTATTAGGTTGTATGCTGTATGACATAATTAAACGAGTCTGCAACCGTTCTCCGACAGTCATTTCTCCTTTGGACATTTCGCCGACAGCACCTTTCATATGCGTCACTTTCGACGACAGTAATAGAGTCGATCGTTAATGGTCACTGTTCTAACCTAACTTAACCCAACATTATCCTTCGCTGTAGCTGCCAACCTATTATAGTAGGTTTGATTTGCTACCAAGGGGTGTCGTCGAAAGTGACGCATATGAAAAGTTCTAAGTAATTAAACATTTCTCTAAATTAAGTTGGTCGTAAGGTTTTCGTGAAATACGACATATTTTCGGCCAATTAGAATTAATAAAGTTGTATTTATTATTTGAATGATTATTATTCTATAAAAAAAACAACTTATATATATATAGGTAAAGACTTACCACAGAATCAATTGATTTACAATTAGGTTACAATAATGCAAACTGGAGCAACGTGGCAGTATAGTTAGGCCTTATCAGTCCTAATTACTTAAATACGGTGTCATATTATGGGGTGATAGTACAGACTCACCCACAATATACACCCTACAAAAAAAACTTATTAGAATTCTAGTCAATATTGAACGAACGGATAGCTGTAAGCCAGTGGGGCTCCAGGAAAAAAAATATTAACCCTACCGGGCCTCTACATTTTTGAAATCTGTAAATTTGTACGTAGATACCCGAAATTCTACATAAAAAGAGAAGACATCCAGACTAAAATTAGTTTAAGACATAAAAATAGATTAAGCATACCTACATCCCGTTAAAAAATGCACTCCTCAAGCACCTATGTCATGTCGATAAAAATATATAATAAGTTACCGGAAGAAATAAGAAATATAAATAAATACAACATAAATTAAAATAAATTAAAATTATTTCTATTAAACAAAAGCTATTATAATTTGAACGAATACTTGAATGAAAGACTATAATTACAATAAATACATTCTTAATTAAATATAAAATGTGTAAATTTATCAAGAAGATTATTTAATTAAACATAATATGACTACTAAATATATAATAAGTAAATTATAAAACACTACCTACTGAATCTGTAAATTGTCACAAATTGTCGTACACGTAAAACTTATCTCTTTACTAATAATTGAAAACCCGAAAATATGATCTCTCTTTAAATAAGTATTGTAATAATGTTACCTAAGTAAATATAGCATTATCTAAATGTAATAATAGTACTTTAAGAAAATAGAATTGTTTATGTTATTGTTATTGACTTTTATGCGAATGTAATTATTCAATAATGTTCATGTATAATTTTATTTTATATCTAATAATAGCTATGTAAGTATCTAAAAATATTGTTGCTGTGCCCTGATAGGGTCTACAACGGCTCTTAGCTCTAAGCCTTTTGTTAACATCTTGTTTTACCTTGTGGAACGCAAATAAATGAATATGAATATAAATAATAATTGTAATGCAGTAACTAAGTGGAATTGGCCACACACATGCTTCTTGCTGAATGATGCTCGATGCAAGCGTATTTTTTCAGATTTCCTACTTCATCTGTCAATTAGCAAATAAAAATCCGATAGGTTTTTGTAAATTGTTCAGAGATAATCTTGAATTTCTCTTTTAAAAGCTAGCCGCGGTTCTCTCTCTAGATGTTACTTAAAGCATCGGCGTACAGCAATATTAGTTTATGAGTTCAAAGCTGTAGCCAAACTGATGCGAATCCCGCGCGGGATGTGGTACTGTCAATTATTTGACAAATTAGTATTTTAATTGAATAGTTTGTATAGTGATAACTTTATCAAGTATAAAATTTATAATTCGTTTTTTGTCAAATGACAGGATTCAATGGCATTGACGCGCTCAATTATTTAGTCCCGAAATTGATTCCGTTATAAATTATCTTTATAAATGCAACATCTCGCTGTAAAAATAATCATGGAAGATACCACCAAGGTATTTTCATGTCGAGAGTGCACGCGAAAACGCATATCTTATCTTATTATTTATAAATCGAAAGGAACTACTCGTTTTTTTAGCATTAGAAACAATTTTAATTTAGCAGATACTTAATAATTATGTATATTATTATTAATTTAATATTTGATAAAATTAAATTAATTGTAACCGGATATCTATGATTGTAACCTAATTTTTTACTTCTGAAAACGGAAGATCTTGATGATGATGTAGGTAACTGGGAACAATATCAACAGGATAAAGTCAAGCATACTCAAGACATCGATAAAAGGAAAAGAACAAGTCAAAATTAAATTCTAAAATAACTTTATCCAAACTAATGGATACAACTTCTTCGTATTTTGTTATTCGCAAGGAACCAGGAAAAATACACCATTTAATAAGAATATAGTTATATTAATGATGTAAGTGACAAATGTTGATAGTGATAGTGCCTGTGTGAATGTTCAGTATCAAGTCAAGGACATCATCATCATCATCTTCATTTCAGCCGAAAGACGTCCACTGCTGGACATAGGCCTCCCCCAAGCACCGCCACTTCGACCGGTTTTGTGCTTCCCGCATCCAGCGGATTCCTGCGGCCTTCACGAGGTCATTGGTCCACCTTGTAGGAGGCCTTCCAACGCTACGTCTTCCGGTACGCGGTCGCCATTCCAGAACCTTTCGGCCCCATCGGCCATCTGTTCTGCGAGCAATGTGCCCTGCCCACTGCCACATCACCTTCGGTTTGCCGACGATATAGTTGTCATGGCTGAGACTATGGAGCACCTCAGTACAATGCTCGATGACCTAAGTAGAGCTTCCGAAAAAGTGGGTCTTAAAATGAACATGGACAAGACAAAGATCATGTCAAATGCCCATGTTACACCCACTCTCATGAAAATCGGAGACGCTACGCTCGAAGTTGTGGACGAGTATGTTTATCTAGGACGAACTGTCCAGTTAGGTAGGTCCAACTTCGAGAAAGAGGTCAATCGTCGAATCCGACTTGGCTGGGCAGCGTTCGGGAAGCTACGCAATATATTCTCGTCCCACATACCACAGTGTCTCAAGACGAAAGTCTTTGACCAGTGCGTGTTGCCAGTGATGAGTTATGGCACTGAAACGTGGTCGCTTACAGTGGGCCTTATTAAAAGGCTAAAAGTCACTCAAAGGGCAATGGAGAGGGCTATGCTTGGAGTTTCCCTACGTGATCGAATCAGAAATGAAGAGATCCGCAGGCGAACCAGGGTTACCGACATAGCCCGAAGAATTGCCAAACTTAAGTCAAGGACAATTACGATGAAATTATGAATGAAGCAGAATATCTTGTCGGTAAAACGGTTAAAAAATTAAGCTCAGCTACATACATACTTTAAATGCAGTGTAATTATAAGATAATGTTTAAATCTAGAGTTTAATAAAGTAAAAATTTATTATACATACTGTGTTTTAATCACCTAATAAATTAGTATGAATGAAATATTAAATCATAACATTGGACTTCCCACAGTTCGAGCCTACAATATTATGCATCGGATATTATTAGAAAGAAACACTCTGTGTTTCAAAGGTAGCTTATTTTAATAGTTGCTTAACCATCATTTTTGTATCGATTGCAAAATGATAATTATTATGGTAAATATATGATTGAAAAACCAATTATTAAGAGTAAAATGTATAGTTCGTTAGGTTAATCTTGTACTTACATTGTAATTTGTATGTAATATCATTGCAAAGTATGCAATTATCTTAATATACAACTGTGTATTTTAAATTTTTGCAATATACATTTTATAACACAAAACTTCTAACATATGTCATCACAATGACCCCAAGGTAATGTGTTAATTTGATTTGGTTGAACAATTATTTTATCATCTGTTCTATTTTAAATTACTTTATGAACTTCATGTGAATACAGTACATGTTTGCTTGACTTAATCATATTCATTTTACATTTAAGAGTTATATTCAATAAAACTTTCTTATAGTTAGATAGGTATTTTCAAACTTTTTGTAATCGGCCCTGATACTCCTTTAGCTTTGTTAATCTGTGTTTTTAATGATTTAATACAATATTTTTTTCCTCTAAGCCAGAAAATTCAATTATTACATCCCCACCTAATTAATCTTTAATCAAGCCAATTTAATCGTTTAACTTTGGTATACAAGAAGGATTATTAAAATAAAAAAAAACTAGCATCAAATTTCAATATATTGTCATTCAAATCTTTATAAAAGTTTTGTGTATGTATTAAGCATAACAAAAAAATCTTCTGGGTCTTTTCTTCTTCTTCTTCTTCTGGGTTGGGGCTCGTCCCCTATTACATGGGACTCAAACATAACTGGCGAAATGTGTGTGTTACTACTGGTACACCTCTGCCCAACCCTTCGGGGAAACAAGGCGTGATGTTATGTTTATGTGTGTGTGTTTGTGTGTGTAACAAAATCTTTTGCTTTTGTAATAAAGTCGTAATGGTATTTTTATATGTTTTTGGCATATTCTTCATTTAAAAACAAAAATTGGCCATTTCGGAACTTGTCATGAATTTAAAATCTGTTATAGGTATTTTTTTTTCATTGCATCTATAAAGATTGTAATAAATACATATGTTGACGGTTTAGAATCATCAAAATGCTCCCTCATTTTGTAAGTAAATGTTAGTGGCTTTAACATATCGGTGAGAGTACTGTGCTAATGCACCACGTATTCCTTTTTCTATCATCTTATAAATGTCTAAACCAGAAAATAACTCTAGTTACACCTGTGTAAAGGCGCATAGCGTCCCAAGTATTACCAGGTGAACTTACATAGTATGCAGCATCGAGAATATAATGCTGCAGACATATTTTTCTTAAATTTTCAAATACATCGCATAATAATAATACGTCGCACTTTACATACAAATCGGTATATTCAACAAGACTGCTGATATAAGTAGGTAATTCCAAACAGATTGCGCATGTTCATGCTCGCACAACAGTTTGTAAATGAGACATATAACTGATAGTTATATGTCTCATTTACAAACTGTTGTAAAAACAATGTTTTGGAGGAAGATGTGTCTCATCATATTTATGCCTTAAATCAACCTATTCATATGGATAAGCTTTCCTTCGTCTGCCGGGGTCGTGGGAATGTCCGAAAGGGATACCGAGGCCCCTGGCAACACAGAGGCCTTGGTATTCTTTTCGGACATCATACAATAAATGAATATATTATGTTTATTTTTCTTATACTTTGTCACATAAAGAGAACCAGTTACAGTGTTCATTAAATCGATAAATATTAATACTTAAATCTTTGTTATTCTTTTCAAACAACCTGATGCGTTTAGCGGATGTTGGGAATTGCATCCCTTAACTAAAATTAACTAAGTATGAGCTAGGTATGAGCTACTAAACTAGGTATGAGCTTTTCCTACAGACAATATTTTTAGCTGCTAAGATGCTCCATAAAAAAAACAACAGTCATCGTTATCCAATATATACGTAAAGAGAAAAAAAAAAATAACTTTGTTGTTTGTTTGTTTGTTTGTTTGTAATGGATAAACTCAAAAACTACTCATCTGGTTTTTAAAAATCTTTCACTTAGAGAAAGCTAGAGTATCGGAGAGTAGCATGCTGTATTTTATTTTCAGAGAGAACCCTACGAAAATTACAATAATATAACCCATCATCATCATCTGCCTAGCCTTTTCCCAACTATGTTGGGGTCGGCTTCCAGTCTTACCGGATACATGGAGGGACTGCCTATCTGACCTCCACAACCCAGTTACTGGGTAACACGATACGCCTTCATAAGACTGGTTTTCAGACTTTCGAGCTTCTGACGACCCGTAACGACTGTCAAAGATCTACAAATGACAGCCGGGACAAAGGGCTTTTTTTTTTGGGTTGGGGAATCAAATAACTTCTCCCGCTCTGGGCGGAGCGGGAGGGTGTGTCAGACTTTTACTGACTAAAACCCACCCATATTCCTTCCTGTTACCTGTGTTGCGGAGGCCTCGGTGACCCATAAGTACCTTCCCGCGACCCCAGCAGGCATCGGCTCTAGTGGAACCCTTTTTTTTTTTTGAGGGTGGGAAATCATCAAATAACTTCTCCCGCTCTGGGCGGAGCGGGAGGGTGTGTCAGACTCTTACCGACTAAAACCCACCCGTATTCCTTCCTGTTGCCTGTGTTGCGGGGGCCTCGGTGACCCATAAGTACCTTCCCGCGACCCCGGCAGGCATCGGCCCTAGTGGACCCCTACTTTGTGCTGACGACATCTCTTTGAGGCGCACGTGGAATACGACGCGCCGTCGACCCGGGCCTGGTCCTTACCGGACGGTGAGCTACCCATTGCTCACCGTCCGCAAGCCCGCGCCTACGGTGGCCGGAAATCCGCCCGGGATTCCCGACGCCCTGGGCGTCTCCTGCGGCGGCTAGGGGCGAGAGGGCGCGAAACTTGCCTTTCCCTCAACCGTCCCGCCTCCTCCTTCGCGAGCATTACTGCTTCGCAGAAGGAGGTGACGGCTGCCCATGCCCTCTCGCTCCGTACCATGGCCTGAACCAGGGCCGGACGCGAGAGGTCTCTGCCGCCGATCGCCTCCACGAGGACACGGCGGTGCTCTGCCCAAGCCGGGCAGACCTCCACCGTATGCTCCACCGTGTCCTCCGGGCGATCCACACAGTGGTGACACCCGGACGTTTCCTCCCGCCTTATCCGACACAGGAACCTCCCGAAGCTGCCGCGTCTGGTGAGGACCTGCGTCAGGCGGAAGGTGAGGACGCCGTGGCGCCTCTCCAGCCACTCCTCAAAGAGGGGACTTATCGCCGAAATCGTGGCGTGCCCAGCACTGGGTTGCGACAACCGTACTTTCCATGATGCCATGAGATCCCACCGGAGCTCCGTCCGCTGTGCCGCGATTTCTCGCGGCAGCGGACTTACGCCCCGGCGTTTCGCCTCCTCGCGCCACTCCCATACGTGCGCGAGGACTTTTGCCTCCAGATCCCATGGCGGCAATCCGGCAAGGAGGCTCGCTGCCTCACAGGAGACCGTGCGGTATCCTCGGACCATCCGGATGGCCATGACCCTTTGGGCCGCGCTCAACCGGCGGGCTGGCCGCAGCGCCAGAGAGCGTGCCCATACAGGAGCCCCGTAGAGGGCCATGGACCGCACGACCCCCGCGTAGAGCCTCCAGCAGGAGGCGTTTGGACCCCCTAGATTGGGCAGGAGCCGCTTCAATGCAGCGCCCGCCCGCTCCAGTTTGGGAGCCAAACGTCGGAAATGCTCCACGAAGTTCCACCGGCTGTCGAGGACGAGTCCCAGGTACTTCATCGTCGACTCGACGCCGATAGAAACCCCTCCTACCGTTATTTGGGACCCCAACGGTGGCGCGTTCCGAGGACCATGAAAACACATGGCCTCGGACTTGTGCAGGGCCACCTCGAGTCCCAATTGCCGGATCCTTTCGACGATTGTCGCAACCCCGCGTGCCGCTAATTCGGCCGCCGCCTGGTGCGACCTCTCCTGCGCCAGGACCAACGTGTTGTCAGCGTAGCACACTACGCTGACGCCGCTAGGGAGGTCGGCGCGCAGCACCCAGTCGTATCCGATGTCCCACAGATGCGGCCCCAGGACCGATCCTTGTGGGACACCGCACGACATCTCTTGCCGGTTCCACACTTCCTGGTGACTGGGGTAGATGACGGCCCTGTCCGTCAAATAGGCCTCGACCACACGACAGAGGTAGGTCGGCATCCAGTGATACCGGAGTGCCTCCCTGATGCAACTCCAGGGCAGGGTATTGAAGGCATTGGCGATGTCTGGAGACACCGCCAAGACGACCCCACCCTGGGCAACAGCATTCCCCGTCGTCAGGGCTCGCACACGCATGATGGCGTTTACCGTAGAGCGCCCTCTGCGGAAACCAAACTGGCTCTCCGCCAAATCCGGCCCCACCCGCACCAGCTGGCCGACGAGGCGGTCTGCAATGACTCTTTCAAAGAGCTTGCCCACCTCGTCGAGCAGCACGATGGGCCGATAAGCGGACGGAGAGTCCGCAGGGCGCCCTGCCTTCTTTATGAGGACCAGTTTCCCCGTCTTCCAGCGAAGCGGGAACTGGCCCCTCTCCATGCATGCGCTTAGGAGCCCCCTAAGTCGAGGCCCGAGAGCCTCCAAGGCAGGACCCAGGCCTTCCCAGGTAAGCCGTCGGGTCCTGGGGCGGTATTTTTGGCATTAAGCCTGCGTACCGCCGCTCTCATTTCTCCCTCGGTCACCTCCGGAGCATCGTCGTCGTCGTCGGCGGTGTGGTCCGCATCAGGCACCGCAGTAGGCGGAGCCATAGGTGGGGAGGAGTGTTCCCCTCGCGAAGGGAACAGAGCGCTCACCACGTCCTCCACAAGCTGGGGCCGGAGACTCTGCGTTAGCGGGGGAGCCCATGGGCGGAGTTTATCCCGCACCACCTTGTACGGGCGTCCCCACGGGTCCCTGTCCAGAGTCCCCAGCGACTCCTCGCGGGCCAAACCCCTGGCCCGCAGGATTTCCGCTTGGAGGGCGGTCTTCGCCGCTCTGTACCCCTCGTACAGGTCCGCCTGAATGGCTTCCGTATCCGGAGGTTTGATACGGAGCCTGCGGTGCCTGGTGTACCGGCGTCGCGCAGCCACGCACGCAGTGCGCAGAGCCGTCAGCTCCTGCGACCACCAGTACACCTGGCGCGAGGCACGTCCAGGCTGGACCCGGGGCATTGCCACGTCACATATGTCGGACATGGCCTCCCGGAACCACTCCGCCTCGACGTTGATGTCGGCAGGCCTGTCCGGTGGTGACACCCAGGCCTGCACGATCGAGGCTTCCAGGAGGAGCTCCCGGTCCAGCTGCTTCAGCGCCCACCGCGGACCACTCGGGGCCCGTCGGACCGGCGCGTCCGAGGTCTGGGCGGAGACGTCGAACCGGATATACCGGTGTCAGACTCTTACTGACTAAAACCCACCCGTATTCCTTCCTGTTGCCTGTGTTGCGGGGGCCTCGGTGACCCATAAGTACCTTCCCGCGACCCCGGCAGGCATCGGCCCTAGTGGACCCCTACCTTTGTGCTGACGACATCTCTTTGAGGCGCGCGTGGAATACAACGCGCCGTCGACCCGGACCTGGTCCTTACCGGACGGTGAGCTACCTATTGCTCACCGTGGGACTAAGAGCTTAAGGTGCTTTCCGAGGCACGGGCACGGCAAAATAATATAACCCATGGTATCAAAAATTTGCCTATAAAAGTCATTGTTTGGCGTGCGCTGCGAGAACTATTGATGATACATAAAATGTACTACATGTTTATAGTACTCATCATTACCCACAAGGATATATGTCTAACTATTATAGTTAAGTCACAATAACCGTTTTTATTCAAATTAGTCAATCAAAACACGGGTAGAATCAAAAGACGATGACATTCGTATCATGATCCTTATCCAACGAAATAGTTTCAAAGTTGGAATTTACATGTACACAATGTACATGTAAATTCCTTTTTAAATTATTCTCCATTCGTTTAGAAGTTACGATGGGTATCAAAATGCTAAAAGTAAGAAAAATGCCGCGGTGTGAGTGGACAGCCCTACGCCTAGTCTATTAGTTACCAACACATTTTATTTTTTAAGGATTTAACACATAGATTTTACTTCTTTTAATCCTGCTAGTACGTGCTCGTGGGATATTTCCGACATCCACGCGGGTGAAGCCGCGGGCAAAAGGTATTAATATTTATATTTTATTTTGTATTTTTAATAACAACTGGTAGTTCTATGTAAAAATCACCTCTCATGGGAGAATCAACATAAAAATTTTTAAATCAAAATAAAAATATTTTATCTCACATCAACCTAAATGGGAATTTATGAAACGTCAGAAACTAGGAGTACAGTTATAATTGGTAGTGTCCTATGGAGAAGAGCCGGCAAGAAACTCCGCGGTTACTCTGTTAAAAAAAAAATACTATGTTTTCAAATTAAAGTGTTAGTAGGTATGTATGAAGGACACGGTGGAGCATACGGTGGAGGTCTGCCTGGCTTGGGCAGAGCACCACCGTGTCGTCGTGGAGGCGATCGGCGGCAGAGATCTCTCGCGTCCGGCCCTGGTTTAGGCTATGGTATGGAGTGAAAGGGCATGGACAGCCGTCACCTCCTTCTGCGAAGCAGTAATGCTCGCGAAGGAGGAGGCGGGACGGTTGAGGGAAAGGCAAATTTCGCACCCTCTCGCCCCTAGCCACCGCAGGAGACGTACCGGGCGTCGGGAATCCCGGGCGGATTTCCGGCCACCGTAGGCGCTGGCTTGCGGACGGTGAGCAATGGGTAGCTCGCCGTCCGATAAGGACCAGGGCCCGGGTCAACGGGGCGTTGTGTTCTACGCGCGCCTCAAAGAGATGTCAGCACAAGTGTAGGGGTCTACTAAAGCCGATGCGAAACTGTTGTAGAAACACCGTTTTGGAGGAAATTGTGCCTCATCATAAATTTATTTATGCAATCAACATATCCATATGGTTAAGCTTTCCATCGTCTGCCGGGGTCGCGCGGAAGTTCAAAAGGGTTACCGAGGCCCCTGGCAACACTGGCAACAGAAGTAATACGGGTGGAATACGGGTCCACAAATCTAGTCACTGCCATTACAAATGTAACAAGTCTTAAAGTATCCTGTCCACACACTAATAAATAGTTTGATATCAAAATTGTAGGTATATAATGTCAAATAATAAAAATATTATCTCAAGGAAGTACATATGTATAAAAAAATAAACATCGTAATTTGGGAGCAGTTAATAAACATTCAAATAGTTGTGCCGTTAACTTGTAAAGCCCACTTAGCTGTGATAGTTTCTTTTTAATTTCATTATATGTACTACTGCCATGAATTATTTCACATCTCTATAAAAAACACTTGACTCTAACAAAAATTAACACTTAATGCTTAATATTACGCAACCGGATCCTTGAATCGAAAAGTGGTGTTCACAGACCCGCAATAGTTTTGAACGACCTATCCAATGATACCCCACACCATGGGGTAGACGAGAAAACATAATACCCACATTACGTGCAAGGCGCGTAATGCCCTTGCACGTAATGTGGGGACATTTATTTAAAAAAATATATATATTTTCAACATTTTATTATAGCACTTTGTTGGCGTGATTAATATGTATAACCACTGACCCAGTTGGGTAGGTAGCTCCGTTATAAGGTAGGTAACTCCGATATATTAAATAATGCTTCGCGGTGAGGATAGAAGGAAAAACACACCAAATTATTGATAGGAAAGGTCCACTGCTAGGTATTTTATCACACTGTTAGGCAAAGTATGACGTACGTGCTCATTATATATCCTCGACTGCGTCGAAATTGATCGTATTAATTACGTAAATGGGTTTTTAGCCTGTACTTACAGCCATTACTAAAAACACGATAAACGAAATAAAATAAATGGTTACACACAACGAAAATATTCAATAGATAGATGTTGTAACATCCATACATTGTATTCTACGAAAATCTACCTAAAAAAAAAAATGAAATGCTGTTCGTTGTCAAGCGCATCAGATGAACACGGCTGGATAGATTTGGCAATTTTTATTCTAAAATGTCTGCGATAGTCCGAAAAGTAATTAGGTAAGCAGGTATGCTGGAAAAGATTTCTTCTTTAGAAACAAGCATCACCTTTGTACGTATTTTTCTGTTCCTTTCTTCTTGTCTGTTTATATGTGTGTACATGAACTGTTTAATAAATAATGAATGAATGAATGAAATGCACCGACCCCAGCTTGGTTAAACCAGACTCGATTGCTCGAATGAACCCAAGGATTCGCACTAGTCCCTGGAGCCTCATGTTTCATGGGACTACAGAGACCATTGCAGGAAGTCAGGAAGACGTGCCATTAGGATAGGAAGGATTATTAGAGCCAACCAGATACGCATCCTTGAGTAAGCAATGGAGTAGTGGAGAGACGGGAAATTTATCTATGGAATCATTCAACAACGTTGCCGCCAGGTTGGCTCAGGTCCAATTGCTTTCTGGACTCTTTTCTGTGTGTGTCACTGCTATGCTGTGTTGCACGTTGCTGTTTCCAATGTCTTCATTTGAGGTCTCGTTACTATCCGTTTTTGATTTCTTGTAAATCTCGCTAGCAGCCTTCCTAATCTTATCTTGATCTTCGGCCGTGTCCATCCAAAAGTTGATTTCCATGTCAAAATAATTCATGTCCTGCTTTAGGTTGTCATTCCAGGTGTAAATAGGTCGGGCGATTTTCTTGGATTTGGCCTTATACTGCATTGCTGCATGTAGTTCGCGTTTTGTGGTTCGCGGTGCCTGTGCACATGTGCAATACATAAACTGTTCAATAAATAAAAGTTATTTTTTGTTTTTTTTTTTATGGTCATGGAAAAGTTATCAGGATAAAAATTCGGGAGACTGGTGAATATTACGCAAAACTAATTCTACTCGTAGTGCCCTACGAGTACTTCGCCATTACGTAAACAACATCTGTGGGGTTTATTGGTGCTCTGACGGGATCATCGTAATGAACGAAGAAAAGAAGACTGAATCAACATTGCCAAGAAGTATATTATTATGTTCGAGATCGACTATATCTTGGCTATCTATTATAGTTTGCAGTCATAATTGCATGGAGTTAAACGATCTAGTGCCAATATTAGTCCCTTACTAGATTGTTCTCGACTCGACTTACTCTTGACTCGATATAAAGTCAGTCCAACAATATTGATCGTTAAACAAAATAAAACTATTTTTCAAAGGTTAAATATTTTATTTTTTAGCTTTTTTTGCTTAGCACATTTTATGAAATTTATAATAGCTAAAAAATAAACTACAAAAACAGAAACAGTAAATAAAATTCATTCAAATTCATAATCAATTATTCCAAGATGGCGGCAGTTAGCTGTTATTTATGTTTATGTCCAACAGTTATCATAATTGTCATGGACGTCATCTTGGACGCTACGCTGTTCAGATAGAATCGTGAGTCCAAGTTTTTGCGATGTCGAAATGAGTAATCATAATTTCTCCGTACGTTAACGTTACTATCGCTACGCTAAAACAATTGGTGCTAGACCTGCAATTGGTTGTCTTTGGGTAGTCACTCTATTGTCAAGTTTGTAGTTCTGGGTCTCAGGTTAGCCAACCGTTAATATTGCATGAAAGTGTAATATTATCATCAAGCGATCCTAACCCAAATGACATGCCTGTCAAACACACAAGGACAAAGATATTAAGGTGGATCCGCAAAGGAAGCACGCAAAATTAAAATTTCTCTTATTGAAAAGTACTTATGGAACAAATCTAACTTAGAGAGATGTATCGATGGCCTTATGGTTAATATTTGTTATAGTCGCGAATCATATTTTGATCAAGATACAACTTGACACTGACACATGAACTGAAAATTGTAAAAAAAAAAAAAAAATTCGCGGGCTACCTGTGCGTATTCGACTTAAATATATATATTTTTTTTTCTATAATAGGAACACATTCACTTTCCATGTCTGGATGTACAAGTACGAGTATAACCGACTAAACCCGGTTTGCATTACACGGCTAAAATACGAACAGTGCTAAGTGGCTCATCAATTCTCCGTGACTGAACTTATAAAACCTATTGCCATTAACCATTAACCATTTGCACTGCCTGACCCGAGAATCGAACCCAGAACCTCATACTCAACAGTAGCCCTTGCGACCACTAGACCAAGAGGCAGTTTTTATGATAATGTGGCTGTTATTTTAGTATTTTGTGGTGTCTTACGACTTTCACGCGAATGAAGTCTAGTTAGTCTAGGCTACTTACTGAATAATGGAGATCATAATGAAACTGCAAGTATTTGACTTTTGAAATCTAAACCTGAATGTGGGTCCACCATCTGGCCATCACAACCATTTAACTGATCCGACGCCGTTCATCGACAACCACGACTCTCAAGTGCAGCGCGCACTATGCGCAGGCACCACTAGTGAGTTGGTTATCCCGCCTCGTTTAATGGATGTAGTTCATCATCATCTTTCTTCCCTCCCTTGTCCTGTAGTTCGTCATGTTACACGTTTTCTCTTTCCATTATCCCCTGTCAACTGTCACGCTATCAGTCACGGGAGTGACTGATAGCGTGAGCTCACACTATTCATCCATTTTTTCTTTGGCCTTTCTCTCCCTCTCCATCCATCAACATTTATATTCATCACTCTTTTAGTCACATTTCCTCCCTCCTCATCACAAGCCAAACAATTTCATTTCAACTTTTCTGTCACTGGCGCCACTTTCAAACTTCTCCTTATGAACTTATTTCTAACTATATCCATTTTCGATACTTCTATCTCAACATTCTGATCTCCGCTGCATACAATATTTTTCATTTTTCATATTCTTCACAGCGCAGCATTCCAATCCATTCCGGATTGGAATGCTGCGCTGTGAAGAATATGGGTGGGGTTTGGGTGTAGTTATTATATCAAAATCGTAATCATTTATTTGTCAGAATATGGTACACTATATGGTCTTAGGTATAGTCGATGGTATCATCACATATTGCCATTTGTGGCGTGTAAATATTAGGTAGGTACATACAATTATTACAGGATAGAGATTATTAGGTTAGTATTAACATTATTGATTGCATAGTTACGAATTAAAATTACAATTTGAAATTTGTCAGTTAAAAATAATATCCTGTTATACACACAATTTATAGAGGATGTTAAAGTATAATTTAATTTTAGAGTATTAAAGAGTTAGATGTCAAAGTAAAGAAAAAAATACTATTCAATTCGGATGTCAAAGTATCATTCAAATAGCCGTTTAAATTATAATAACATTTATTAACATATATATTGATTTTAAAACGAAGGTTTTTCTGTTATGTAAGCTTAGTAGTTTTCGAAAATAAAAATGTCATGTTTACTAAATAGGATAGGTAATTTTGGCTTTTCACGGTATTTATCATTATTATGATTAAATGTGAATTTATTTCTTGTGTATGTGTGTGTGAATGTCACACGTACAAGAAATAAATTACCTACGCCCGTAACACGGCCTACTTCATCGCGTAGCAGTGCCAGCCACACGACGCGAGTACCTATATAACAGCGCACGAGCCGGTCCGCCATACAATATCACAAGTTCTCCCAGCAAGAGCGCATACCTCTCCAAACCGCTGTCATTTTCCGCATTGAACATGTCGAGTGCAAAGTACCTCGTGATAGCGATCTTCACGTGTGCGGCGTGTGCAGTGGTGGCCAAACCTAACGGAATGGCATTTGACATATTGCGGGATCATACCGTCTGCAGGGCGAAAGTAGTGTACGACACGAACGAGGACAGAATCCCGAAAACTATCAAAATGTACAAGTGTGAAGACGATCCCTACGAGATGTGCCCCGCGAGCAACGGCAAGAGCATGCCGTGCTGCGGCGCGCTGCAACTGACCAGCACCACCAAGCTCTCGTGCACCGAGGTGCAGGACTTCGTGATGGTGACGAACGCCAACACCATGACGAAGGAAATCATCAACGTGGCCATCGGCTGCTCCTGCATAAAGCAGAACCTCAACTAGCTCGAGGAGTGACCACACCCGACAGTGTACTAGTTTAACTTACCACTGATGTTCGTTACGAAGCAATAATGTACTTATTATCACTGTAGGGTCCAGTAATTTTATTATTGTTGTAAAGTGCGATATCAGACCTCAGTGTTCAACTCACAGTATATTGTGTTGTGACTTAGTCAAGCGTAAGGTACTTATTCATCATCTGCCTTTTCCCAACTGTGTTTGGGTCGGCTTCCAGTCTAACCGATTGCAGCTGAATACCAGTAATTTACATAGAGCGATTGCCTATCTGACCTCCACAGCCCAGTTACTGGGTTTACGATACACGATACCCCTTGGTAAGACTGGTTGTCAGACTTTCGGGCTTTTGACGACCCGTAAAGACTGTCAAAAATCCACGAATGACAGCCGGGAGCAATGGCTCAACGTGCTTTCCGAAGCACGGAGGGGTCTTGGTATGTAAAGATGGTCACCCATCTATGGACCAACCACGGCAAGCGTAGCTTAACCTGATCGATAAGGTAATTTATTGTTTACCTAATATAGAAAATGTATTTTCAGTCTGAAAATCTTTAAATCGTTTAAGGATTATAAAAAGATTTTTTTTAGAACTAAACATAATATTTATGATCTACGAACATTCAGAGCATGCAGTGTACGGTGCTGTTAATTTGTAATAAAATATTAAATTAAAGAACTTTTGTTGTTCATTATTTTAACTTACCTGATATTCAAAAAACTTATCGCTACCTACCTACCTACCTACCAACTCGCACTGGGCCCGCGTGGTGGATTACGGGCTTACGGCCCACTCCCTCTAGCAGGGAGGAGGCCTGTGTCCCAGCAGTGGGAACATTATAGGCTGATTATTTGTAAGTATATTAATTATAGGATTTTAAACTGACATGGTTATTTTCACAACTTGTGGTTTTTAAAAAAGGATATTTACCATGTTTTTAAAAACAAAAAACATTGTAAATATCCTGTTTTAAATAACTTTAGTGGTACTAGCTTCAGCCCGCGACTTCGTTCACATGGAAGTCGTAAGACATCACAATATACTAAAATAACAGGCACATTTTTATTTAAAATAGTGTCTCGTTGGTCTAGTGGTTGCAAGCGCTACTATTGAGCATGAGGTCCTGGGTTCGATTCTCGGATCAGGCAGTGTTATTGGCTTTTCCATCTGGAATTTCTCAGTAACAGTTCGAAATATGGATTTATTCCCGGTTAGTGGCGATAAGGTCGCCCCCTATTACCTGGGACCTAAACAACTGGTGAAATGCGGGTTTACAATAGGTACATCTCTGCCTAACCCTTCGAGCAATACAAGCGTGATGTTATTTTTTTATAAAACTTCCCTGTATACTACGTTTGTAGTTTTGGTCTCAGTAGCCACAATATACAGAGACTCAGGACTGGTGACGCGGGAGCAAGCGATGTACAGTTGTCCGTGTGGTCACACAACAGTTAGTCCTGAGTTCGACTCCGCAGTTAGGCATTCTCTACCAGTCAACCAAGGGTGGTGAAGAGATAAGATGGCAGGTGCTCTGAGAGGAAATAAAAATAACGAAAAATATTAAAGATAACATAATAGATTATAAATAGAATAAGTACAGAAATACATAAATAGGTTACAAGCATAAAATACAAATACATACATATTTACTACAATATATACCTACATTATACATATATATACATACAAATTCAAGGAAAAGAGATACATAATTGAGATGACTCTACGGTATTTGTTTTGAAAATAACTCTGCAATTTCCGCTTAAATGCATACCGACTGGTGGCCGTCCTGATATCAAGAGGAAGCGCATTCCAAAGAAGAATGGACTGAATATGAAAGGAAGAATGAACAAAGTCAGAAGTATGAGAAGGACAGAGTAGAAGAAGTTTGTTGGAAGAACGCAGACTTTTAGCGTGCGAAGAACATAGATATTGGAAGTGAGACATAAGATAAGAAGGAGGGGTGGGAGAGTTGAGAAGGGAGAAAAGAGTGGTCAAAGCGCGCAAGCTTCTTCTTTGGCGAATGGACATCCATTTGAGCTCAGACCTGTAGCTCAACACATGGTCATATTTCCTTAGGTTGAATATGAACCGGATACCATTGTTGAGTAGTCTGTCGAGCTTATCCAGCAGAACCGCGTTCAAGTCAAAGTAGCAAACGTCACCATAGTCGATTATAGGGAAAATCAAAGTCTGCACAAGCATAGTCTTCGTCTTAGCGGGCAAAAAGTTTCTTAGACGATACAGGTATCGCAGAGTACCGTTGACCTTTTGACTAACACTAGACACCTGGCGTTGCCAGCCCAGCGTTGAGTCAAGATGCAAACCGAGATCTTTAACCGTAGGGGTAATGGGTATGACGGTACCATTAAAAATAAGAGAAGGAAGAGAGCTAAGTGCCACCCTACCCATCATGCGCGAGCTTCCAATTACAATGACCTGGCACTTTGAGGGGTTTACTGACACCCCAAAACTATCATACCATTTTTTGATAGCGTCTAAGTCTCGGTTTACATCTGCTATAGCGTCCGATAAACCTTCTACCCGCTCAGCTGTATACAACTGAAGATCATCAGCATAAAGATGATACGAACATCGAAGACGGTGAGTAATAAAATTAATGAAGATGGAGAATAACAGTGGAGAAAGAATACCGCCTTGTGGAACACCAGCATTCAGGACGCGCCAACTCGAAGAGCTCTCATCAACGCGAACCGACTGCTGACGACCCCGAAGATAAGAAGAGAACCATTCCAGGGCCTCGGGTGAAACCATAAGATGAGAGAGGATAGAAAGGAGAATATCATGACTGACGGCATTAAAGGCCTTGGAGAAGTCAGTTAATACCAAAACGGTAACCTTGGCCATCGCTTCTCTAATGTCACCAGTCACTTTAAGAAGAGCGGAGGCTGTACTGTGCCCAGGCCTGAACCCAGACTGAAAAGAGCTAACAAGGTTGTTCTGGTGAACAAACCCCGTAAACTGCCACTGCTGGGACACAGGCCTCCTCTCTGTAAGAGGGAGTGGGCCGTAATCCACCACGCGGGCCCAGTGCAGGTTGGTAGATGTCACACGTCTTCAAATTTTTGGTTCTAGGACATGCCGGTTTCCTCACGATGTTTTCCTTCACCGTTTTGAGAGCAGTGGTGATGAAATAATTTATACAAAGTAAAGCGCCTGTCCGGGTGTGACCTTCGACCTACAACTCGTAAGTCACGGCCGTTACCACTGGGCGACCACTGCTCTCCGCCTATAGTGTATCTAGATATAATTATGATTTCCCTCAAGCGCATACGTCGCAAGGTGCGGGCTAAGTGGCATTCGCGTAGGCGAGCCAAATATCATTATAATATTGTGCAGCTATATTAGCTACTACATTTGGCGACGAGGATAAAAACTGTAAGTAAAGTGATCTACTTTAAAAAAAAAGGTAGGTAAATGTGCCTGTGGCACAACAACAACATATATTAGAAAACAAAACTTAAGTTTAGTTTAGGTTATTTGGTTAATAGTATCATTCTAATATTGCATTATGCCGCAACGCATTTCAATTCCTTAGCTTCATGTAATTGCTTACCTATTAAAAACAAGGTACCCGTTAAACTTCGCAGCCTCTGTAATGACCTATGCTATCATGGCCTATAATAGCACTATCCATAGCACCACAGATTTAACCGATTTAACAGATTTAACCGTTTGAAGCCGCGTTTGGTCATACTGAATTAAACTCTACATTTAATTCTGAATTCGATAAAGCTTACAAAGAACAACTGATTAGGGACCATAAGAAGAGGACTCAGGCACTCTATAAGTATATTTCGGAAAAGGTAAAAGGTCACAAAGAAAAGATTTTAACGAAACGAAGAGGTGAATTAGAACCAGCCTTAGAAATACGAAAACCGATTTTCGCTAAAGCCGTTAATAAGAGACAAGCAAAAGATAAGCCTAGGTACCAAAACGCCGTTGTCACAGGTCAGACAGACCGAAATGTTATACCAATTAAACGTAAAAATAGGGATACCAAAGTACCTCTCAAAAACATAAAACGTCCTCCGCAGGTGGAGTTTGATCCTGGTGATATGGACTACAATCAATTGGACTCTCCCAAGCCAGGCCCTTCAAGCAGTAAAGATTAGTCAAAACGCTGGTATTCTTCCGGTAAATATGGGTCAAGCGGTTATTCAATATGTTAAGTGGTCTATTGTTAAAATAAAAAATCTTCAGGGCATAAGCACTGACCTTTCTTTCAATATTCAAAAATATTCAGAATTCAGCTAAATACTACATCCAAACAAATCCTACGCAGATGAGTTCATGGGACTTAAAACACAAGCGGAGTTTATTCGAAATCAGACCGTAGAGAAATTACAACAATTAATTCCATCCAAAACATTTAAACGTGGTGTTGTAAATCCTTTAGACTCTATTATCAAAATTATAACTGGTTACCTTGTTATGATAATTTAATCTATGATATTCAGACTAAAGAACAGGCAATAACTAATAAATTCACTGTGATTTCTAAAATGTTGGATCACTTTCTGAACTCTTCTGAAATAATAAATGAAAATACAAATAAAATTAACAACCGCATTAAATTACTTGAAAGGCCTTGTAGTTAATCTTAATACAAAAGATAATCATTCATTTTATATGACCTATGTATTTGGATTACTATTTTTATAGATTATTTGTTGTGAACTTTAGGACTATATATGTCAAACTTAGTGAATTAGAAACTGCTGTTGCATTTAGTAAAACATCTGTTTTACACAAAGCCGTAATAAATCCCGACGAATTGTTAAATTTATTAAAACATATTGACGAACATGATAACTTAATGTATTCTGTAAATGATAAAAATTTCATTAATATAGAAGAGTCATTGTCTGTAAAAGCTTACTACTTATAATTACTATAAATTGTATTCCCTTCCTATGGATTCCTTGAACCTAACCTATGTTGTTATTCCTGAATTTCCTTTCCTTTTGGTAGAAGGGTCGAAATATCGCCCGATTGATCAACTATGCCAAGAGATAACAGTCAAGGAATATCTCTGCTCGGAAAATAACCTAATTCAATATGTGGAAGAAACCTGTATCGAACAACTAAGAAATATCACCACAATCTGTCGCGATGTCTTCCCCGCCAGATAAAGTCTGAATTCCTGAAACTACAAAAAAATTGTCCAAATAGTTGGATAGTGTATACGAAACACAGACAAATTATATCGCAAACTTGTGGCAACGACGACACCAAGGAACGCATACAAGGAACATACATTATAACCGTAGAACCGCAATGTGGTGTTTCTATAGAAAGTATCCAACTCCATGGACAGCGTTCTTCCTTCCTGCAAACAGAAAATAAGCCTGTTCCTGTGATAAACTCACCTGATTTACGAGAACTTACCTCTAACGCCGCGAAGACGGAACCTGTAAACCTGAAAGGAGTTAATCTTGATGCTATACGCCATCTAAATTACCTTCTGAAGAATAATGCGAATAGTGAAATCAGTGAAAACCACGGTGCTAGTGTCAGTGTCGCTCTTTACTCTCTGTACGCGATCGTCTTTTTATTGTTAGTAGCTATAGTTATGTATAAGTATATTATAAGGAAAATGTATAAAGGGCAGGATCGTCGTTCTAATGATGTTGAAGATAATCCTACTCAAGAGGAGGAAAATAGAGCCATTCAGAGACCTGTGTTGTTAGTATCTTAACTCTATAATCCTCAATTTATGATGAATCCTCTTAAATTAGGTACCTAATCGTTATAACAGCTTTCATTTTGTAATTTTATATTTCGTTTCTTTTGATTTTATGAAGTTCTCGAAAAATCCTTGTTTTTCCGATAGCTTCGGTCCAAAGGAGGAGGAGTTACATTCTCTGAACCTACCTTTTCGCTGTGGTAGAGCCATAACATCGTATGCTGCGTTTTTGTCCTTATCAGCCAGACATGGCGTGATGTGAAGGCGCCAGCGACCACCAGCTTAGTTGTAAGTTCTATGTATGGATTAGGCTAGATAGAATAAGCAGTCTTACATCAAACTCTGTAAGCTCGGGTCGCTTTGTCTAATAAACTCTTAGTTACATAAACGAGTCCTAAAGTTTGATTTTTGGCCATCGCTCCGCTCCCGAAATCTAAATATGTTTGAATAGTTTACACCGCCTAAGTAAACATTATGGTAAAGCAATAAAGATATTGAGTATTGAGTAACCATTGAATGAATAGTTGAATGATTTATTTTATTTAATCAAATCACTGCCTTTTAATTTCTTATATTTTTATATTTATTAATTTAAATAATAATATATTTATTAATATTGCGAGGATATAGATACGAGGATATGGATGGACGGATGGATACGAAAAAAATTAATACGAAAAGTGCCCAACATGCCTAAAGAAGTTTTCACTTCAAAACGTCATTGGTATCGTCGAGCAATATCACTTACCTAGTTTTTAGGTTATTTTCGTTTTTGAAAATAACTCTGAAACACGGATTTTGTTTACAAAATGAACTTTTGTAGGAGTTAATATGATAAGTATAGTCCATAAAAACAAAGTCTGGTTTTGATGTACAATGTCCGTACATTGTACATCAAAACCAGACTTTGTTTTTCCCATACATCCATGAGCATTCTCCTTAGTTTACTTTAATTACCTTGACAAGCTTCTATATCATTGTTATATTTGTCAAAAAACAATATCTTATAAAATGCCGGCACTGCATGTCGCGTTGATGATCGTTTGTCAAATTTGATTAAAGTATCAATTAATGAATAGTTGTGATTGGATTAATTAAATTCCAGTCTTAACGTGCTACAGATTTTGTACCTGTCCTCTGTCAAGCCGTTTGTGATCCACCCTTTTTTTTTTTTAAGGTTGGGAAATCATCAAATAACTTCTCCCGCTCTGGGCGGAGCGGGAGGGTGTGTCAGACTCTTACTGACTAAAACCCACCCGTATTCCTTCCTGTTGCCTGTGTTGCGGGGGCCTCGGTGAGCCATAAGTACCTTCCCGCGACCCCGGCATTGTGATCCACCCTACGGTAAGCAGATCCTGCACGGCATGGCTCGGACATTTCGTTATAGGTATTTACGATCAAATCAAAGGTGTGATAAATAAAACGAATGTTACAACTACTAAAAAGTATTAAACCCAATACAAGGAACAGCTGCAAAACATTTGATATAATCTTAAGGTAATAAAATAATATACCTACCTATCTTATAATATAACTGTATAATATACTTTAAAAATATTTTGTAATTTTTCGAACGTGATTAAGCCGTCCTATTGTTTAACCGGATTTTCAGACGTTCTCACCAAATAACAATAGTAATACACTTACACATAGAATATTAACTTACGAGTATCTTTATGACCGCTGCAAGAGTTGCGACAGCAATAAACAAAAAGCTCTGATAACATTGTATGGACTGGAGTATTGGTTCAAATACTTGGCGTAGTCAGTTGACAATTTCTAAAAAAAATACGTAGCTTGCTTCTATTTTGATATATGCCCAATTTTAAATACATTAACTTTTCAATAGCACAAGTAAAAAATCCCTCACACGCTGATAAAACACAAAACATATTATTATACTGTCGCGGACAACACGTTTAACGCGTTTGTTGCGATTTGTATGGCGGCATCATAGGATACGGAGGCGTGAATATTGGGGAAGCAGTGAAAGTGTTAATAAATAACTAAATGTATAGACCCAACAGAGCATAGCCATGTATGTGTAGGTAATAATAAAATATTAAAATGGATAAAATAAAGTAAAGTAAACATTTATTTGCATAGATCGTGGGTAAAGGTAAATAAGATGTTACAGTTAAAATATGGGTAACTTTGTACAATCTACCTTATATTAGGCATGCAACATTGTTGTAAAAATGAGTGAATTGATATAAAAAGTAATGCAATGATGACTTGGTTAAATTATTTTTGCAGTATTTTATTTGAACAGTAGTCGAAACATTTATCTAAATATCTACGATACAATAGTTATAAAATTAAATCAGTCGAAACAATGTCATAATTAGGTGTGTCAAAATTAAATTACATTAAATAGTTCAGTACATAAGTCAGTGTCATTTAGAAAGTCATTCACATAATAATAGCATTTTACAATTAAAAATGCTGTCAGTTTTTTTTTTAAGTTTTGAACTGTCATTTTTAATTATATTAGGTATTTTATTATATATTATTGGGCCCATACTAATAACACTTTTTTTTGTAAGGCGAATTACAACTCTCAACATGTAGTGAATATTTATACTGTTTCTTATAGGTTGGGTTAGGCTCTTTCTATCTTTTGACATGGCAGTGAAAAGGTTAATGTTACATTTAACCAAAATAGCGACTGCTAAAATGTACATCGCCGGGAAAGTTAACAGTTTGAGAGACTTAAGACGCTGACAACACCTAAACCGCGGTCACTGTCATATTGCACAGAAAAGAAAGAGAAGCGCGATGACACAATGGTTGTAATTTATTGCAAAATATGAAGCAATTATCTATTTACTCAAAATCGAGTTGAGTAATCGAAAATGAAAAACAACCAAGTTCTACATTCAAATAAGACGTTCTTTTTATTAATTAAATACGTAACGTATGTTGATATTTAATACAGATATTTTGGATTGGAACTCAAGGTAAGAGGTTAGTTTAACGTTAGTTTGTATCGAGTTTTTTTTCAAAATGTGTTTTGGTAACAACCAAGTTCTGGGAAATATGTTGATTTGGCATTTTTTTTTTCTTAAGAGAAGCCTATTTTGGCCAATTACGTCTTGTCAGCGCCTTAAACACAGGAACGCAACTATCCGTCACTTTCTTAATAATGATTGCCCTTAAGCTTTTTGTTTTTATTATTTCTCTCAGTTAGTTTTCATCTTAGTCTGGCAGTTTGAGTCATTTAAGCGGCCCAATCAAATATTCTTTCTTTGGTATTGTTCGTCGAATCGTGGAGCTCCTTAAGTCGTGAGTTGAGCTGCACGATTACTGACAAATGCGTGCACTGACTGGATAGGCCCACTCAATCTGTGTGGTTTTTTCCTCAAAAGACCATTTCAGACACCAATCTACATGGTCTTCACATGATCTGACCATGATTATGTCTGGACTTTAAAAGAGACTGTGACCTCTGAGTTTGTTTCGGCCTTTCTTCTCAGAGTAGTCAGATAGGAAACGCCGAGCTCATCTAGTTTTTTTTCTAAATATGATTGACGTGTAAAAGTGTTTGTACAAACCTACGTACAGAAAAAAAAAGCAACGTTTTTGGGCCTTAAACACATGGTCTCTTAGAGTACAGTTTCCCCAAAAGATTATTCCGCATCTAAAAATGGACGCGACTAGACCATGGTATGCAGTTACTGTTGTGGTGATGTTGACCTTTTTCGCTAGATTGTATAGGACATACGCGGATACGCTCAATTTTTTACAAAGCACTTCTGCTTGAGGTTTCCAAGTCAATTGACTGTCTATCAGTATGCCTAAAAATTTTGCAACTTTTACTTTGTTTATATTACAGTTATAACATTCTATTATTACACTTGGTACTGATGTGCATTGATAAAAATGCATTTCGTTCGTTTTTTATGTCTTAGTTAAGAGTATTATTTTTTTATGTCTGTACATTTAATTAGTACGGTGCTGTCGTCAGCGAATAAGACCATTGGGTGTTCAATGCGGTGTGGTAAGTCATTTATCTTTATATTTAGGCCTTTTCCCAACTATGTTGGGGTCGGCTTCCAGCCTTACCGAATACAGCTGAATACCGGTATTTTACATGAAGCGACTGCATATCTGACGTCCACAACTCAGCTACTGGGTAACACGATACCCCTTGGTAAGACTGGTTGTCAGACTTTCGAGCTTCTGACGACCCGTATCGACTGTCAAAGATCTACAAATGACAGCCGGGACCAAGAGCTTAACGTGCTTTTTGAGGCACAGAGGGGGGTCTTTGTATGTAAAGATTGTCACCCATCCACGGACCAATCGCGGCAAGCGTAGCTTACCCTGATCGATCAACCCGTGCGACTGTTATTACTTAGCCACAAGCCCCACCAAGTCATTTATATATAGTAAGAATAAAAGTGAGATAAGAACTCCACCCTGAGGTACACCTTGTTTGACAACTCTTGCTTCGGATATGTATTTCTTCTCACGCCTAGTGCTCGTACAAATTTTAGATATTTCCGTATATTGTTTACGGCCACTTAAGTATGATTTAATAAGATTAAGTATGTTTCCTCTTATCCCATACATATTGAGCTTATCAATCAGGGTTGCGTGATGGAAACAATCGAAAGCTTTTGTCATATCTGTAAGTATTGCACAAATTGGCAATTTTTGATCAACATTTCCCATTAATATACTAAGCAAGTCGTAAATAGCCATATTGATACCTTTATTCTTCCTAAATCCCTTTTGTTCGTCCCATAAAGTATTATATTTACATTTAATAAAATATTAATTGATTCATACATTATCTTTTCGATTACTTTAGAAAATATTGGAAATAGGGCAATGGGTCTATAATTTACTAAACTTTCTTTATCGTGTTTTTTGAGAAATACTCCAGAACTAATGCACAGGATTATAATTATACGAGTAGCTTAAGTGTGAGGCAATATTATTCGAGACGAATTTAACTACATTTGTAGCTATATTATCATACCCAAAGCTGTTTGTATTACTCTTATTACATCTTGAGGTATCACTGGAGTCATAAACATTGTATGTATGATGCTAATTAAACCAGTAGTTACATGTGTAGATAAAGTATTAGATTGTACCTGTTCAATGAAGGAATTGTTAAATGCTTTTGCAATATCTTCTGGGTGTCTTGGATTTTGATTTTGCATATTGGCTCGACATTGCGTGTATTGTTATTTATCTACTCCACGATGCTTTTGATTTAATACTGGAGGTGTTTATAAAATAATTGTTCCGCGCTCACTGGGTTAATTTTATTATTTTCCTATATTTTAGATAGATAGATAGATAGATAGATAGATAGAATACTCTTTATTAGGTACACCATAAAAATAAGGAGTAATTTTAAGAAGTAATTTTTGAATTTATTTTTGTTGTCGGCTGAAGACTCACGTCTGTATTTCTACAACAGATGTCTCTGTATTTTACTACATACTCGTGTACTACGCAACGTTTTTTGTTGCTGCGACTATTTAGATGAAACCATCGTTAATTATCTCCCGTCTGACCACAGTGGTCAAACCGTAACTTTTGAGTCCAACCTAACAATAGAAAAAGTGCAGATACAATTCAGACCAATAACATCTGTTAATTTAAATAAATTTAATAGCACTTTAATTTGTAAGTTAAGCGATCAGCAATGCTATTCTGTAACGTTTTCACCGTGAAACCTTAAGTGAAGTGAGCGTGGAGTGAACTATCAGTGTCATCCTACCTGATAATAAAGATGGACCAAGGATTACATTTACAGTCATAATCGAGATTTTAATAATATCTTTATGCTAATCCTATTGATCATAGCTAGTGGATTGAGTCGAGTAAAGACTGTGCGCCGTTATTCAGCGTTGTTATTAACCCAAATATATTCAATAAGAAGAAATAACCGAGTGCGTCAAGTGATCAAAGGTGCTAAAAGTGTGCCTGGCTGATTGACCATAGAATTTATCCCCTCACAAACTATGTGGAAACCTAACATATATGATGTGTGTATCTGTGTACATAAGCCATTTGAATAAAAAACGTGTGGATAATTTAATAAGTACATTTCTAATATTTTATTTTAGGTAGGTAAATTTATACCGACCTACGCGTTGCCAATAATAAAATAATATTCATAAAATCAGCGTCATCAATACTATAACAAAATTCAACAGTTCAACTGAAACTCGCGCAGCGTGCGCACCGGCGCACTAGGCTCACTTCATCCAGCCCAAGTGAAGTGGTGTTGCTATGGCAACGAGAATCGAGTGAAGTGATAAGATCACGACACTCGCGCGTCGCGCTTACCGACTCACTTCACCTAGCCGATTCCCTTCGACGCGGGTGGTTACTATGGTTACGAGAATCGGGTAAAGTGATAAGATCACGCCGCGCTTGCGCGTGAGGCGCTGTTATTAATATCAAGTTGAGTTATTTTTTAAATTTGTCGTTTTTTCGTATATAATGCATATGAATTCGAAACATCAAATAGCAAAAAAATCTTTTAAAATAGTAACCAGTGAGACCCCTAATAAAATAATAAGAAAAATAAAAATAAAACACCACACAAAAACAGCATCTAGGATTTGTGCCAGAAACCGCAACATGACTCTTGTTCTTCTCCTACAATGCAGATGAATTGCTCTACTAGTCTCAATTATAGAGGTACAGACTTTAATGGACATTCCCCAAAGATCTTCAGACAATTTGATCTTGATTTGCTTAAAAGCTTTTATTACTATTGTTGCATTAATATGCATAAAGTTAAATTCAATCGTGCAAGCTGAAACGTTTTCCCTTACCAAATCAAAAGCGAGTGAGGGCGAGGAATTTAAGGTTTCAGTAGTTTTAAGCGGGCACTGGTAAAAAAAATTACAAATTCTTGAGCAACTTCTTTGCTATCGCAAAAGAGACCACACGAGGTCTCCAGTGTGTAATCAGAGTCATGGTTTTTGTTCCTATTGGTTTCATTATTGATAATTTTCCAAACTGTCTTTATTTTATTGTCTGCTGATTTAACCTTGTTGCTAATGTACAAGGCTTTAGCTGCCTTACAAGTGTTCTTAAAAATTCTAGAGTAAGTAGCAACATACCTATTAAAAGTTTTAGTGTTTATGTAAGGCTTAAGGCCATACAGCTCGATAAGTCTTTCCCTACTTTTCCTGAGTCCTTTATTTGCCCAGTCACTAAATAAAAACCTAGGGCTGATAGTTTTAGTGTTCTTCTTAAAATAATTATTGAATTCGGTCTAGACTACCGAAAAAAAATCTTTATACAAGATATTTACATTGTTCATTGTAAGATCCTGCATGTCGGGGTGCGTGCAGAAAACCTCCTCGTGTGCCTGATTGCTGCTGGTTCCCTGCGAATACGTTCGGGGGAAAGAGCAGTCGTCGGGCCGGTGCATCCTGGGCACGGCCAATAGTCTCTCCATGTTTCGGAGAGGGTATTGACTGTGGCGAATTTCTGCGTGGCGGGGAGCTTCATGCTCGATCGTCGGTCGTCCACTCCCCCCTCTGATTACAGAGGGCTGGTCGAGTGGGCGCAGAGTGGCGAGGCGGAAGGAAAGGTCCGCGAATTAGGGGCCAATATGGGCCGACGTTTTTCCTCGTGTCTCTCTGATCCAAACAGAGGACATAGGGGAGAAGCAAGGGCGGCGCTCGTTGTGCACTCACCCTGCCAGCGAGCTAGCAGCGAGAGAACTGATTCTCCTGACTGCAACCGTCGAAATTGTAATCCGTAAAGAGATCACAGTCATGTTTTGTGACTTGGAACGGGACGCCCGCCCTTGGTCGCCCGGATCGCGAGGAAGATAGCCTCTATAAACAATTCCTCTAATATCAAGTTTTGGTGCGCAGCGAGGATATGAATGGCTGAGGAGTAGTGTCATCTGCAACTTCGTAGTTGTAGGTGGCGCATCAGTCGTTAGCGCACCCCCAGCCAGGGTACCAGTGGACCCCCTGGTTGGGTTATAAATGCACACTTACCTAGGGACAGGGGGTGAACCTAGGTGGACCGAATAGATCCCCCACACTCTTGGGAACAAAAATAGAATCTTTTTTAAAAAATAAAAAAACTGGACGTCAAGGGGAGGAGAGCGATGCGGGGTCGGAGTCCGACGCTGCATCCGGCGCAAAGAGCTCCGGGAGCTCAAAACGCGAAGAGGTCGCGGAGAGGAAGCAAGGGTTTTTAATAAACCCGAAGCGACCCAACTCGGGGTCGTCCTCCGACGAAGAGGTCGGGCGGAGGACGAAGATACACTCCAGCCGGCGGGGTGGAGCCCGAGGAAATAAAGAAGTGGATAGAGGGCCCTCCACTAGGGAGGCCGGCAAGCCAACCAGCTCAGCTCAGCCGGCTCAGCGAGCCGAGAAGCTCGCCATGGAGGGGCCCCTCTCTAAAATTCCTGGCGGGGGTCGGAAGCCGCTGGCTCCAATTCAGAGCGTGTGGCTGGGTTTGCGGAGGTCGTGCTAGCCGCGATCAGGGATGTGGCCGTGAAAAAAAAAAAAAAAAAGAAAAGATGCGGGCGGAGGTCGCCCGCTTGACGGCCGCCATGGAGCTTCTCCGAAAGGAGAACGGCAAGCTCCAAGCGGACCTGGCTGGGCTCCGAGGATCCGGCCCCCAGATGGAGCCGCAAGGGGGGCAGCAGCAGGGACAGGGACGGCCCGTGTCTGTGGAGGACCGGGTTTTGACCCTGGTGCGGCAGGAAATGGCTTCCTTGCGGAGTCGTTTTTCCGCCCTAGAGGCCATCGTCCTGCGCCCCCCGTTGGCGGCGAGCCAGCCGGCCTCGGGCAAGCAGAAACCTGCCTCATACTCGGCTGCCGCGGGTGTCACGGCCAAACTGGGGTCGTCGGGGCAGAGCAAGGGCGCGGCGAAAGCGCAGGCGGCGAGGGCTCCAGCCCCAGCAGCGAGAGCTCCAGTCCAGGCGAAGAGGGCTCCAGCCTTGGCGGCGAGGGCATCGGCCCTGGTGGTGAGACGGCCGCCGCCGCCTCCTGTATCTCTTCCGGCCGATGCCGAATGGCAAGTGGCCGGGGAGAAGAGGGCGGCCAAAAAGAGGGAGAGGCGGCAGCAACGCAAGAAGCACACCGCCGCGGCTAGGCTCCGCACCCCGAATTCCACAGCCGTAGTGATTACACTACAGCCGGATGCGGAAAAAAAGGGCGTGTCTTACAAGACCGTCCTTGAGAAGGTGGATGAGGTGGTGCGCCTCGAAGAGCTCGGCGCTGCCAGGGGCCTGAAAATGGAAATTACGGCGACTGGGGCCCGAATGGTGCAGGTCCCTGGTGCGGCTAGCGGCCCGGCCGCTGACGCCCTGGCCGAAAGGCTTAGGGCGTCACTAAATGCGGACGAGGTCTGAGTGTCCAGGCCCACCAAGTGCGCTAGCATGCGCATCATGGGCCTGGACGATTCCGTGACGGAGGACAAGGTGGTCGCCGCGGTGGTTAGGACCGGGGGGTGCTCTGCCGAGCAGGTGAAGGCAGGCATCATCCGTCCTGACTCCACGGGGCTGCAAACCGTTATGGTGAGCTGCCCCGTGTCGGCGGCCAGAAAAATTGCCGGGGAGGGCCAACGGCTATTGGTGGGCTGGGTTTCCGCGCAGGTGAAACTGCTGGAACCCAGACCTCTGAGGTGCTTCCGCTGCCAGGTAGGCAACCACGTGCAAGCGAATTGCACCTCGGAGGTGGACCGCAGCGGTCTTTGCTACCGCTGCGGTCTGCCCGGGCACAAGGCCGGCTCGTGCAATGCCACGCCGCACTGTGCCGTATGTGCGGCGGCTGGCAAGCCGGCCGAGAACCGGATGGGGGGCAAGGCCTGCGCCCCACCCACCAAAGCCAGGGCCAGAGGCAAGCCCTCTGCCACCGCTGTCACCGCCGCAGCCGCCGTCACCGCCGCAGCCGCCACCACTGCCACCGCCGCTGCTGCCTCCAACACCGCCGTCGTCGCCGTCGCCACCGTGGCCGCTGCGGCAGGCCCCTCTCAGGGGGCTGGGAAGGAGGCCCAAGAGGGGGCTGACATGGAGTGCCCTTAATGGACCCATTACGCCTCCTCCAGGCAAACATCAACCACTGCGCCGCCGCTCAGGATCTGTTGCTCCAGAGCATGGCGCAGTGGTCGATTAACATCGCCGTGGTCGCTGAGCCGTAATTTGTCCCGCCCAGGGATGACTGGGTGGAGGACCTGAGCGGCTCAGTGACCCTAATTTCGTCGGCCGCCGCCGCACTGTGGTCTCGTTAGTAGGGCTTTTGGCTTCCAATGGCAATGACTGAGCTAAGCCATTATATCTGGTTCAGTTACCCACTAGTTGTCATACTACCTGAGGGTATAAAAGGTTTTGCAATCTATTGTTCGCAAGCGTTCCGTTTGACCGGGAGGTACTACTGCCCGCCCGTACATGCGAACCACCGAGACGCAAGTTCAAATCTCACTAGCTACAAATTATTTTCAATCCCGTCAAAAGTCAGGCTGTTCTTTTCACCAAACAGCGTAGAAACCTCATCCCCCCCCGACCGCTCACCATGTTCGGCAAGCCTATCCCTTGGGAGAAGCGAGCCAAATACCTAGGCGTGACCCTTGACCACCATCTCTCGTTCTCAGAGCACATCAAGCAGGTGCGTTCGCGTGCCGCTTTCGCTCTCGGTAGACTCTACACTCCGTCCTAAATGCGCGCAGCAAATTGTCCCTTAAGAGCAAATTGCGTATTTACATAGCGTGCATCCGTCCCATCATGACTTATGCCTGTGCAGTCTTCGCACATGCTAGGCCCCACCACATCCACAGGATGCAGTCCCTTCATAACCGTTTCCTCCGAAAGGCAACGGGAGCCCCTTGGTTCGTCCGAAACGAGATCCTCCATCTCGATCTCAAAATCCCCACCATCAAGCAGTTCATGAAGCGCATCACGAAGCGCTTCTTCGACTCCACCGCCAACCACCGCAACCCTCTGGTTGTGCAGGCCGCCTGTTATAGGCCCTCCACCATTAGCTCTATTCGCCGTCCAAGGCATACCCTCTCCGACCCCGATGACCCCATTACCCTCCTCCAGGAAAGCAGTAGGGCAACGAGTACAGTGCACAAAACACACCGACCTACGTTCTGACCTCGCCGCCGAGGTCCCTCGCGTAAACCCCGACGTAATTGTCCCCCCCGACCCTTGCTCGACGAAGTGCCAGCCCGCGCCGCAGCTGAGCCTGTAGTTTTAAAATCCCCGATAAATAATAATAATATTAACCAGATCCAGCCTATCCCACCTTGCTGTCCTCCCCCCAGCGACGCCCTAAGCCGAGGTCCGTACCCCACAGGGGGTGCCCTTAGCGTGCAGTCGCTTAAGAGAAGTATTATAAGAAATTCGCCCCTGGCTGGAGGCTTTGAGTTCGCTTAAGGCAGCCACAGGAAAGTCCGGTTAAGTAGTCACGACCTCTCAAGGTCAACTACGAGATGCCATATACAAAAAAAAAAAAAAAAAATTGTTCGCAACATTCCTTTGTCGGCATCGGAAGTAAACACATGTAATTAGTCATCAACCGTGTTATCACCAAGCGCTAATTACCCTAAGACGCGACGCGTGTTTTCAAGATCGAACTTGTTTGTGACCTGTTATTTTGCAATGGACATTCAAGTTACAGGTATGTATTATTAATTTACTTTACTATTTTGCATTTTTAATAAGTACACCATTTTTTTTTTAAATAGAGTGCTACGCCGCAGCATTTCTTGCGTATTTATTTCTGTATTTTTTTTATATTGAAGCTTTTACTTATGTTTGTATCTACTTGTGCCATTGAATTAGGTATAAAAATTTCGCTTAAAATCTCTACTACTAGAATTTAAAAAAAGTACTTGCGGCATGCTGCATCTGTAAGGTGCAGCCAGGGTCTACGCCGACCGGCTGGGCGCGTAGCACTTGCTACGAAATATGTATTGTTTTTGATCCGCATTTAACTGTTTGTTGTTTTGTTTTAGGTACTAGTATTGAGTGTTCTTTTAAAAGAATGCTGAATGATCCTGCGGGCCAGGGGGTTGGCCCGCGAGGAGTCGCTGGGGACTCTGGACAGGGACCCGTGGGGACGCCCGTACAAGATGGTGCGGGATAAACTCCGCCCATGGGCTCCCCCGCTGACGCAGAGTCTCCGGCCCCAGCTTGGGGAGGACGTGGTGAGCGCTCTGTTCCCTTCCCAAGGGGAACACACCTCCCCGCCTATGGCTCCGCCTACTGCGGTGCCCGATGCGGACCACACCGCCAACGATGACGACGACGACGATGCTCCGGAGGTGACCGAGGTAGAAATGAGAGCGGCGGTACGCAGGCTTAATGCCAAAAATACCGCCCCAGGACCCGACGGCTTACCTGGGAAGGCCTGGGTCCTGGCCTTGGAGGCTCTCGGACCTCGACTTAGGGGGCTCCTAAGCGCATGTTTGGAGAGGGGCCAGTTCCCGCTTCGTTGGAAGGCGGGAAAACTGGTCCTCATAAAGAAGGCAGGGCGCCCTGCGGACTCTCCGTCCGCTTATCGGCCCATCGTACTGCTCGACGAGGTGGGCAAGCTCTTTGCAGACCGCCTCGTCGGCCAGCTGGTGCGGGTGGGGCCGGATTTGGCGGAGAGCCAGTTTGGTTTCCGCAGAGGGCGCTCTACGGCGGCGAGACCTGCCGACGGGGAATGCTATTGCCCAGGGTGGGGTCGTCTTGGCGGTGTCTCTAGACATCGCCAATGCCTTCAATACCCTGCCCTGGAGTTGCATCAGGGAGGCACTCCGGTATCACCGGATGCCGACCTACCTCTGTCGTGTGGTCGAGGCCTATTTGACGGACAGGGCCGTCATTTACCAGGGAGTGTGGAACCGGCAAGAGATGTCGTGTGGTGTCCCACAGGGATCGGTCCTGGGCCGCACCTGTGGGACATCGGATACGACTGGGTGCTGCGCGCCTACCTCCCTGGCGGCGTCAGCGTAGTGTGCTACGCTGATGACACGTTGGTCCTGGCGCAGGGGAGGTCGCACCAGGCGGCGGCCGAATTAACGGCACGCGGGGTTGCGACAATCGTCGAAAGGATCCGGCAATTGGGACTCGAGGTGGCCCTGCACAAGTCCGAGGCCATGTGTTTGCCATGCGTTGGGGTCCCAAATAACGGTAGGAGGGGTTTCTATCGGCGTCGAGTCGACGATGAAGTACCTGGGACTCGTCCTCGACAGCCGGTGGAACTTCGTGGAGCATTGCGCTTGTTGACGCTGCATTGAAGCGGCTCCTGCCTAATCTAGGGGGTCCAAACGCCTCCTGCCGGAGGCGCTACGCGGGGGTCGTGCGGTCCATGGCCCTCTACGGGGCTCCTGTATGGGCGCGCTCTCTGGCGCTGCGGCCAGCCCGCCGGTTGAGCGCGGCCCAAAGGGTCATGGCCATCCGGATGATACGGGGATACCGCACGGTCTCCTGTGAGGCAGCGAGCCTCCTTGCCGGATTGCCGCCGTGGGATCTGGAGGCAAAAGTCCTCGCGCACGTATGGGAGTGGCGCGAGGAGGCGAAACGCCGGATAGTAAGGCCGCTGCCGCGAGAAATCGCGGCACAGCGGACGGAGCCCCGGCGGGATCTCATGGCGTCATGGAAAGTACGGTTGTCGCAACCCAGTGCTGGGCACGCCACGATTGCGGCGATAAGTCCCCTCTTTGAGGAGTAGCTGGAGAGGCGCCATGGCGTCCTCACCTTCCGCCTGACGCAGGTCCTCACCGGACACGGCAGCTTCGGGAGGTTCCTGTGTCGGATAAGGCGGGAGGAAACGTCCAGGTGTCACCACTGTGTGGATCGCCCGGAGAACACGGTGGAGCATACGGTGGAGGTCTGCCCGGCTTGGGCAGAGCACCGCCGTGTCCTCGTGGAGGCGGGACGGTTGAGGGAAAGGCACGTTTCACGCTCTCTCGCCCCTAGACGCCGCAGGAGATGTCCTGGGCGTCGGGAATCTCGGGCGGATTTCCAGCCACCGTAGGCGCGGGCTTGCGGACGGTGAGCAATAGGTAGCTCACCGTCTGGTGAGGACCAGGTCCGGGTCGACGGCGAGTCGTATTCCTGGCGCGCCTCAAAGAGATGTCGTCAGCACAAAAGTAGGGGTCCACTAGGGCCGATGCCTGCCGGGGTCGCGGGAAGGTACTTATGGGTCACCGAGGCCCCTGGCAACACAGGCAACAGGAAGGAATACGGGTGGGTTTTAGTCAGTAAGAGTCTGACACACCCTCCCGCTCCGCCCAGAGCGGGAGAAGTTATTTGATGATTTCCCACCCAAAAAAAAGAAAAGATCCTGCATGTCGATTCTGTAAAAATCTCACCGTGAAAACTCGCGTAGAGTGACCTGTCAGTGTCATCCCACTGATGCTAGGGAGTGACCAAGCATTACATTTAAAATCATAATCTAGATTTTAATCATTCAAATAATTTATTTTCTCTTCACAAACAATGACATAATAAATATATAAAACAAACTTAAAAACTACTTGACAAAGTTTATGAGAGACTGGTTCTGCACTAGGAAAACCTGTACAGGAGACTACCAGGGTCCCACCAGAAGGAGTTTAAACATATTAAATTATACTAAAATTATACAGTAAAAATAAAGGAGCTGTGTGCGTAGCAAAGTAAATGAAATGTAAATAATATTAAAAACCTAAAAACTAAATCAAAGTGAAAAACTATAAAACACAATAATCGAGAAGTGGAAAAATGCGGGATATATGTATTGTGAGTAGGGAAATTAGCGGGACGGACTAATTTGGGTGAGTCAGTAACTCCTCAGTTGCTTTATAATCTAAGTTAAGGTGCCATTCAATTAGAGCACTCTTACATGACTTTTTTGATAGGTATATATCGTGGTAATGCGATTAATTTTATAATATTGGTGGGAACCTTGGAATGTATAAAATCTTTGAGAGAAGCACGTTCTTAGACCCTTAACTGAGTATTTTCTGCGTTTTCCTGAGATAGAGACGAGATCAAATATGATGGAGGAATGTATATGAGTATTTAAGTGTTGAAACATTACTATATAGGGTATTTAATAATAAAATAGCAAAACAGAAATTAGTCAGAAACTCAATTTTGTTTTTTTTCTCATTATCAGTTTTAACACCCCCGAAAACCATGAAAACGACACCCATGATGAAAAATTTTAACATTTTCGCAGCCGCCATCTTGCTTTTTAGATTTGACCTCAGTATCGGCTGTAACACCCCCGAAAACCATGAAACACCCATGATGAACAATGATTGTAGCCGCCATTTTGGATTTTGATATATAGGTGGTAAAACCAAATTTTTGTTTCTAAATGTGCGAGAAAAAAGTTAAAAGTTTATGTACACACATATAAACAGACAAGAAGAAAGGAACAGAAAAATACGTACAAAGGTGATGTTTATTTATAAAGAAATATCTTATCTCCAGCATACCTGCGATAGGACAGTATTATTATTTCACACAGTTTTTTTTTTTTTAACATCAAAATTGTATCTATTACTATTTCTATTATAATTTTATTGACAAGATGTAGATTTTTCTTACATACATATTTTCTTATTATAAATTAATTGGCAAGGTACCGTCACAATATTAATCTGTTTAAATAGGTCCCTAAAAGATTCGCAGCGACTGTTTGAATTTATAAAGCTGTGATTGATACAATACTTGAGATACAACAAGATTGTATGCATTAGGTTTAAAGGCAGAAACATCGACTGCACATCTCTGTCAATCGAGTTGTCCAACGGGAGTAGTAGTACAAGACATGTTTTTATTATGCTATTTTCGTTTTTCTTCGAATTTATATCAATTTAATTAGGTTATGTAGATACAACCGAGCCATTAAATCTAAAGCACGACCTAAAACATATTAAACTTACAATTTATTACAGATAAATGTGAAAAAACCCATTAAAATATTACCTTAGTGTTGTTGTACATTTATGGTGACATATTTTATTTTAATTCACCACTTATTTACATTTTGAATATTTCTGTTTCGCTCTAACAAGTTAAGCGAGCAAGAGACAATGGCGTTATAACCAGAGATCGGATATTCGGATGCATATTTAAAGAAAGTATGGAAGCGGCTTCTTAAAAATCTTTCTTTTTAAAGAGGCCACGAACAACGGGAATGCATAACTAGTCCGGTGTATAGTATGGAAGCGACTTCTACAAAAATATTTATTAAAAAAAAAAACCCAGGATTATTGATGGCATGTTTATTTAAAATTAATGTTTCTACCTACTTTACATCGTAATATTATTAGGTTGGTACATATGCATCCAATTACATATGTAGTCAGAAAAAACATAAAATTTGTCGATTCGGGAATGGTGGGCGGGATTTTTACGATCGATACAAAAGTGCATTCCATATAAGCTAACATTTGAAAGTAAGTTAATATACATTCGATTCTATAATCAGAAACCTAAATTTGTATTCCCAGAGCCGCGGGATTTTGCTATACAAAAGCGCATTCCATATTAGCCAACATCTCAACTTTACGTGAACATGCATCCGATTATCCGATATCTAGTTATAACCCGTAAAATGTGTTAGAGCCATTCAATTGAAACTTACCTACATAATTATCGTAGTCGGGGATAATGCATTTTTCAAATTGAATTACCTTTACCTAACACAAATCAATTTTGCAGGAAAGCTAACTGCAAGAGCACAATAGCATAGTGAGAAAGAAATGACATCACACGTAATGGATGACTAATATCTATGTGGAACAGGCCACAAGCACTCATCTTGTTGAATGACGTCCGATGCACCCGCAGGATGTTTTTGCATAACTTCTTTTGACCATCTGTAAGAAATTCGTGTGGTGAGCAATTGATAAAAAAGCAGCCAAGTGCGTGTCGGACCACGCACAATGAAGGGTTCTCTTGTTGGGAAGTTGAGATGAATTTATCCCGAAAACAAACTTAACATTGTAGTTGAAAAACATGTTCTCCCATACCTCGATATATGCCTCGGTCAATTATCCAACTGCAAATTTAAGTTGGTCTACTATTACTCGTTATCTTATAAAGCCCACTTAGCTGTGATAGTTTTCCTTTTCATTTCATTATAAATGTACTACTGCCTTGATTTTTTTCACATCTCCATAAAAAACGAAATGTGGTTTGCACAGACCCGCAGTATTTTTGAACGGCCTAGTTAACGATACCCCACAGCATGGGGTAGACGAGAAAACAGAAACAATAAAGAAAAAAACAGTAGAGACAGACAGACAGGCAAACAGACAGCCATGGCGAAATTATAAGGGTCCCTTGTTTACTACGAAACCCTGACAAAAAGTTTAGTAAAGCAAAATCTAAATCAAGTCATTTTTTCAAACTAGGCTAAGAATCAGTACTTTTCGAACGTCAAAAGATCATAAGACAGTCCCCAAAACGCCCGCCCTCACCACTACACACACACAGTAGAATAATAGTAGTAGTGAACAGTTTTATGCACCTGTTCCTGTTATATATTATCTAAACAAAACATAATACACACCTGTACAATCTGATGTCAGAATGAATAAGCAAGTATTTTGTGCAAACTTGACAGCTTCATAGAATGCTTCCAGGTTCAGACTGAGTGAGATTTTGAACACCCAGGATTTTAATATCCAGAGAAGAAGAAACGTAGACAACAAAGGATGGTTGCTCTAGAACATATTAACACAGATCATTTATAATTATGTGACACACGACGTGAATCTCACGCGAAAAGTGATTAAGAATATTATTTTATATTCTCATGTCACCCGCACAGACCGTGAAAGCATGGTACAAAATAGTGGAGGCCTATAGGTAGGCTCACAGTACTGGGACAAAATTATACGCGTGTTTATCGAACAACTTGCTTAATTATTACTATCCTATTAATTCATGACATATACAGTCAAAGTAAAGTACTCTTGAAGCTGCCTCCTGGTTGTTTTCATAATATTATTAATACGAGATAGTGTTTGTCTCATAATTATGCCATTAACTTACTTAGAGCAAACTTGCGGAGGTTGCATTGAAGCATCAAGAAGGCTATCATCTCTACAGTATTCAACAGTGATCGTAACAAGGCAGCCGATATTGATGACGATGATTGTCTCGTTGAATAAAGACTGAGTAATGATTGCACCGATATTTATTATGACAAATAAATTAAAACCAGATAACTTCGATCATCACCTGAAGATATAGTTTGGTAAAGGGTAGGGTTTGATGTAAGAAACATAATAGATCATCATCATCATTTTTAACCCTGTTCCACTTTCCGTTGAGATGAGCCATCTCCTTTTTGTGCCATGCTTCCCTGGTACCCAAATGTTGTTTATTCCTCTCTTTAAGGAAATTGGCTCACTGTAAGCTAGATGCTGTTTTTGATGCCAAAAGGCCTTTTATATCAGCTAAAGTTTTTATGCACATAATTAGTCTTCCAATAGACTAAGAAGAACTTACCTTCCCATATTTCAAATTGTATTTGCAAACTTGTATCATAATTTCAATATTAATCAAACCCTGGCAGAAGACTTCTGCCGTTAGATACAATACCTGAAAATAGTAATTCAATTATAAATTGCAACTTCTTCCTTTTATAATATTGGTTGCTTAGGCCGACGCACATACGGGTATTTCATTAATCTAGCCGGCCAAAAATATTAGTGCGGGTTTTTTGGTTTAAAATGACGGAAATAAAACAAGCGAAATATATACGAACAATAACTTTTATAATTTCATAAAAAAGCAACAAAATACAAAAAAAATGGTGAAAATAGGCCATATATTTACATATTCTTACGTACACTTATCTACATTACACTATATATTTACATAATCTTACATACACTTATAAACACACACTATATATTTACATATTCATACATTACTTAATTAATTTACCAATAACAATACATACTTTTTCAAATCAATTCACCTCCTCGTTCTCACTTTCTAATTCTGTTGGGTTTGGTGTAGCAGACAGAAGCATGTTTAATGTTTCAGGCAGAAACGAAGACACCTTCTTTTTTTTTTATTGCCCTTGAGGCACTAAGAAATGGATCTGAGCTTAAAAGAAGCCTGTTTAAGATATCTCTATTACAGGATTCTCTAGAGAATTTCCTTGAGTAATCCTGTCTGTACGTCCTAAAATGTATGTTGCGTGCCTCTGTTGCTTCCTCAGACAGTTGTCCTATAGGTAATGTGACTGTTCCTAAATGTCCCTAGGCCGATAAAATTTTCGTTTTTCCTAATTCTGTTAATATGAATGTTTGGGTCGGTTCCTCATATTGAGGAAAAGTCGTACTCCGCTGCCGTACGACTCTGTAGAGCTCGTCTCCAGACTGGTCTCTCTCCCACCGACAGAGATTAAATGAATTCCAAATATGAAGAAGTCCAGCGCCTTGTCCCATTAATAGAACAAGGAAAGGATTGAAAGAAATAGTACATAAGATTTAGGAATTCATAGTTATGAAGTTGGATGTGGTTTAGAAAGACAATAAATAATAGAATAATGCTAAGTATATTATTATATAGATTTGTGAGTAACTCTTACGCTAGCGTAAGAGGTATTTGGTCAGGCATTACTCACACGATACTTTACATCTGTACTTGGAGTACTCAGAGCAACACTTCCATAAAGTGACGCAAGCGGCTTTTCAGCGGCATTACGACGACATCATGCTCTTTTGGAGACATGGTCCCTAGCAGTTCTTTCAAACTGATAAGCGTGACGAAGCGGCTTTCCCTGCGGCAACCGTGTGGACCGTCCTTGTCTAACAACGGGGCGGCTAGTTTCAGCGGCATTGCGTCGGCATCATGCTCTTAAGGAGACATGGTCCCTATCAGTCCTTGGACTGGATATGAGATAGATGTGGTTTCCCGAACCCCTGGAAGTTCACCCTTTGCACAACAAGCATACCTGCAAGACATGTGTTCATATCAGTCTAACCGAATTATTGGTTTGTGATAAAGAATACAACATTCAAGAATTACTAGATAATAAGAGTTGAGAATTGAAACTCAAGAATTATTAATTAATAGAGCTCTGAATCAACTCTCTCTATAGACAGCCCCAAAGCGCCCACCCGTCATTACTTCCTAGTGTTTGAGCTGGGGAGAAGAAGTGACGCAACAAACTCCCCAGCAACACGTCTCTGTCTGTTTAGTTACAAGAACTTTAATTATACTATCAGACTAGGATAAATATTATAATAAAAGACTCTCCCAGTCGTCGCAACAAACTCACACACGCACCCTATATTAGGTGCTAAATTAGTCTAATCGGGGCTTTAACCCAACTATAACTCATACTCGCTATCTAGCGACAGCCCTCTCGGACATGGTATTCACCAAGCCTCCTAACTTAACTCGCCTAGACTCCAACGTCTGTATCTTTCCGTAGTCTTAAATCATCTTGTTGCATTCGTCTTGGATAGTTAGGACAAGGAGGGATTACAAGTAAACAATGTCAATATAAAATAAGGTTGGGAATTCACAGGTTATGGAAAGGAATCTAATTTATCTACTTTTCTTTTGATTATGAAAGTTAGAGGACATGTTAGTAATATAAAAGGGTAGGTATGTGACACGTAACGCTTGCGTTGTACGAGTATATCACTCTAAGTTACGTTAATGGATTTCTTCACAATAATTACAGACCCACCCCAAGTGACGTGGAACTGCTTTACACAGCTGACAGTGTCGTGCGTGTATTGTTAGACCTGAACGCATAGGACCACTAAGGACACTGCTACGATTCTAACAAGCCACGCTCCCTAAGCTCTAGTCATGTCTTACTCAATCCTAAGGCAGAGTACTGCGAAGTTCAACTGTCATTGAGCGAGACACGTTCCAGCAATCACTGGGCGCGAACTAATGTAATGAACCCCTTATAACGGCCTAATCACCCGTTACAAAGACAATACAAAACTTGCACAAGCGTACCGCATCGTCAGTCGGTAGTAGAATTCCTTACAATTGCTCCTGCTATACGCCGAAGTGGTTATTCCAAATCGTCACTTCTCACTCTCTTAATCTCACCCATTAGAAGATGCTTTCAATGTAATCGGCAGCCGTGCGACTAAATCAAGCATCGGAGCGTTTCTATCTGGGCATCCAAATGTTGTGTCTCGCTAATGATAATTTGTGAGAGGCCGATAGCCAGGTGTGGTTTAACGAGACACAATCCCTAGCGTTCTTAGAACGAACTATCAATCCAGTTTAGGAAACTTGGTGAAGCCTACCCCCTCTACCAAGAGTCTGCATACATCAAGGGCAATGTAAAATATCCTGCAGTTAGTCAGTCCATAGGGATAAGATAGCCATCACTAGCATTTGGTTTGTTTGTGTTCGTAAACAATTACAAAGTAGCATTATAGCTCAAATTGGCCCTAACGAGTTGCGAGTATTAGTTCGGTTCAGCCTTCCATAAGCGGTGTGACTGCCGTAAGTGTCATGTCTTGGTTGTGGTTGTCTATAGTCTGTTGGTAGAGTAGTCTACCGTCTCTTGTTAAATGTCACACCCAATGGAAGGCGTTCTCCGAGTCCCTAGAACCAAACGCTGGTGTAGGATACCTCGATCGTCATAGAAAGGAATAAGGAGGAATAGAATAGTAAACACTCACCCAATCGTTCACAGATACACTCACTGAGATTCGCGCGCCTTACACACAACTTACATTATACTTGACTAATATAACCTAGTCTAAATCTACACTTATCATCACAACTTAACGTATTAATTAAACTGATAACACTTTCACTATACTTAAAGTAACATTGTGTCATTATAATCGACCTAGTTCTATCTCTCCTAGTCCGGCCTAATTCAACCGCTCTTTCTCGTGGTATTTTCACGAACTCCCTAACTTAACCCGCTAGATATCACGTCCGAACCCTGTCGCGGCTCATCACCGACTCCCCTCAGCCCTACCCTTTTCGTCCTCTGTTCCATCTCCAAAACGACCGGAGCGTGGTGTTTTTCCCATGCCAACCGAATTACTCAGAATAGGTTTATTGCCTTTTTTGTACCCTTTCTCGATTGTTTTAAGGGCCTGTTTGGGTTTTGCCCGCGGCCCAAATCATCCTAAACAGATGTGCACTACTATTGTGCTCTGCGATAAGAAATCGAATACTTTAGTCGTATCTTTAGAATTTGTTAAATTATTGCTTTCGACCCGTCCGTTGTTAATTGTCTAAAGTTTGTTTCCCATAAAATATAAATGGAATGCATTTCTAAAAGGTTTCACATTTCCAAAGAAATAGGATGTTTTGTTATTAATTACGGTAACACGTCGAGCTGTCAGCCCATAAAATAGAGATTTAATGTATTTGTAAGAGCCTAATATCGTGAGACAATGTTAAAATAAGAATTTAGAATAAAATATTTTGTTATTAATTAGGAGACATGACAGACAGTCACATATGCTAGGGACGAAAAACTGTTCGTTTATTAGACTTGTACAGTTCTCTGAATTCGTTTCATCATCATTTTTGAGGCAATTTTGATTTATATACATGTCAAGGTTGCACTTTAGATTGTCAAAAATATTCTTCATTCCATAATTATTGAGTAGTCCACGGCGCCTATAAAACATTGTTTCATTATATGTCAGATTTAGATTAGAGTCAAATATGATCGCATAATCATGAGTATAAATATCATGGTAAAGTAAATTGCTAAATGTTTCTATTCTGGAGTTAAACATAGAACAGTATCCATTAAATTTGTATGTTGGTAGACAGAGCAAAATGTTAGTATGTTCTATTGACATTAATCTGTTCCTGATACTAAAAACTAAATTAAAATAATTATCAGTTTTCTAAAATCTTGTTCGCCTATAAAAATAATACAATAATCTTTTTTTGTGTAGTTTAACAATTTTTGGTCTATGTTATCGAGCACCTGTATAATCCCACAATTTGTGGATATATGATGACATATATTATGACTTTGGAATGTACTTTGCGCTTTAAATATTACTTTATTTGTTTTGTTACTACTTAATATACAAATTTTTTGCTGTTTTTTTTCTTGATAAGGTACTAGTAACGCCCTCTAGTTGCTGGTTATCATAACAAGCAGTAGCAACCTCGTTATTTTTTTCCGGTAGTCTGAGTTGTGTGGATAAGTAGCTAGTAACGCCATCTGTTGTTAGTTCAGTACTCTCATTGATCCCAAGATCTACGTAGCTATTGTTAAATTGTTCATTCAAGTTAAATGAAATTCTTTTCTTTTACTTTTGCTGTTTATAGTATTTATTTCTTTGCCCTTTCTGTCTGAGCATATCTTTTGTAAGGTTTTCGATTTGCTCTTTTCTTTATTTAAAGCGATTTTTAACGCCATGTTTTCTTCATTAAGTTTTTCTATTCCGTATGTGCACTATCTAACTCACTTTTAAGCTTTAATAACGCTTCTTTTAAGTCTTCTATATCACTGTCGTATGCAGTCGATAAGTCCGGTAAACTACATCTTCTAATTTCTGTAGTAGTTGACTCGAAAGAAAGCTTTAGCGAGTCATTTTTAATAGTTTTATGTCGACGAAACGTAACATTTTCTACTTCCATTGTCAAATTAGAAAAGAAATAATATCGTGAACTGTTTTGTAGAATTATTTTAATATCATGAACGTACTATAATTAGGCTCCCCCTGTCGGTACCGTGTGGAATCGATATGGTAGATCGATATCTTTAATGTCTTACTACTCGTCACTAGAAAGCATTACTTTCATACGATATTAGTGTCGCTGATATCCGCTAGATGTGCTAGTAGTCATGTCGTTCGTATTTTTTGTGTTAAAACAACCTCTGTCATACTGGTAAGCACACCTAAAAAGTCATATGTGGTGGTTAACACCGTAATTAATTATTGATTTGAGGATATTTATTGCCCCTTCAATGTAGATACTGCCATCTGTATGTATATACTACCTCCAGATCGATGAATTGTATTGTTCTTCTACTCAACGTTAGATGACGCTTTTCGCTGTCAATGCGATGTAATTTCAAATCTTGATGGGAAAAAAAACCGCCACAGATTTTTCTTTATAGTAAGTATTTATAATCAGCTTACCATTTCGCAGTAATCACCATTTTTTTCCGTGTTTGGGGATTACAAATAATGTGTGAAGGACCGTTGTATATTGAATATTACACTTTATTTACTATTATTAAACTGTTTCTATGTCACTGTCACTGGGTTCTTAAGTACTTTGCATCACACTATTCTTTGTTTCTTTGGATAACACTTGATGTTGTTTTACAGTTCAGATTCAATTTGACGCACACGTAGAACGATATTTACTTCAAAATCTAATTTTAAACAATATTCTTGAAAATTTCGACAAGAGCTCAATGTATCACTCTTATTACGTCTTGAGGTATCACTGGAGACATAAACATTAAATGTGTGTTGCTAATTAAACCAGTAGTTCCATGTGTAGATGAAGTATTAGATTGTACCTGGTCAATGAAGAAATTGTTAAATGCATTTGAAATATCTTCTGGGTTACTAATGACGGTGTCTAGGTTTTTGGTTTTCCATAATATTTGCTCGACATTGCGTGTATTGTTATTAATTACAATATTCCACGATACTTTTTTTTTGTTACTGGAGGTGTTTTTAAAATAATTGTTTTGCGCTCTCTGGGGTAATTTTATTATTTTCCTGAATTCTAAGGAGTAATTATTTTTAGTGTCGGCTGAAGTCTCACGTTTGTATTTCCACAACAGATGTCTCTGTCTTTTACTGCATACTGGTATACTACGTGATACCTATTTAATAGTTTGATTTGGTTAAACAGTGACTAACCGTATTTCAATGTTGCTGAATAGAATTGAGATGTCCATTAATTCTTTATATTAAAGATTTATTTTGATTAGAATGCAAGCTCCTCCACGTTTCTTTGATGGTCTTGCTTAACATGCAGCCAGTTCGGGATGTTTAATATTTTTTCATGGCCAAGCATTATGAAGTGTTCTGTAATGCAGTCAACATCTATGTATTTTTGTTTCCTGGGCATTTATTGAAGATGGACAGTGAGTAAGTTACTCTTATTCAAAAGACCAGCGATATTTTGATGCAGAATATTTATGTTGCTAAAGACAAAAAGAGGCAGAGTTGCTTGTGGTCACATTTGCTTCATTAGTATTGGTGGGTGGTGTTTCTGAACTTTCAACGTTTGTGTCTGTCCATTCATAGGAAAATTCGTTTATTAATGTTCTTATGTTATCGAAGATATTAAGCATTCCTTTGTTATTTAATCGGCTAGTGTACCATGAGAACATGTCCTCCTTATAGAATAATTTTAAATTGGAGTCAAATAGCCAAGCATTTTAATTTAATATTTAATTTTGCTATATTCCTTCTGTGGACTAGAGTATTACTTGTAGTTCCATTTATTGCATATATGTGGTTTTCATATTCTATAACGAAGTTAAAAGGAAACTTATCACAGCTAAGTATTCTTTGCAAGTTAATGGGTAATAGTCGACTAACTTCCATTTGCAGTTCGAATGTATGGGAGAACATGTTTTTCAACTACAATGCTAAGTTTGTTCTTGGGATAAATTCATCCCAACTAAGGAACCCTTCATTGTGCGTGGTCCGACACGCACTTGGCCGGTTTTAAAGATTACATCTAGGAGGTACTAATACAATAAGGTATCTAGGTATATTAGTATTAGTAGGTAGATGTCATCTTTAAAAAAGGTCTAGCTTTGAAACTAGCGCTTTGAACTAGCTAGTGAAACTACGAAACATGACATTGACATTTTTTTTTTTGTGACATTTTTTGATTAATTTATTTTACTGACTTATCAATATTTATTACTGACTACTATGTACTTGGATTGAAGTGCTTTTAGTAATTTAGTTTTTATTTTGTGTACGCCTCACGGGTCAAAAATGTACGTACGAAATATTAAATATTGTGACACCCTGCATACGCATGAGTTGGCCTGTATACCGTACAAAGGCGGACTTAATGCGTGAGGCATTTTCTACCAGTCAACCTTAGGGTGATGCAGAGAAGACACATGGCAGGTGCAACTTAAGGCATAGATAACACGAAAATGACTATACAATACAATACAATACAAGAAAAGATACGTAGATACATACATATAAACAGAATAAACTTTGTCAGGAGAAATAACGATCGGTAGTGGGGGACTAACGATAAGTAGAGGAGAAAACGAATTCAGCAAAATATCAGCGCTGGGATGTTTCAGCCAACATATACGTAAGAACGTATGTATATGTTCACGTGCCTTCAGTTTAAAAGACAACTGACTGGCCGCCGTCCTGATGTTCAGAGGGAGCGCATTCCAAAGAAAGACAGCCTGGACAAAGAAAGAAGAGTGAATGAAACTAGAGCGGTAAGAAGGACATCGAAGAAGACGATTGTTGGTGGAACGAAGATTTTTACTATGGGCAGAGCACAAGTATTGAATATGGGTTGTCAGGTAAGAAGGAGAAGTGAGTTTGTTGAGAATAGAGAACAACATAGACAGAGCCTTCACCTCTCTGCGCTGACGAATGGGTAACCATTTTATCGAACCAAATGGAATTATTGAGAAGTCGGTCAAGTTTATTGAGGAAATCTGCATTCAGGTCATAGAAACACACATCACCATAGTCAATTATGGGAAAGATCCTAATCTTTCCCACATAAAGGCAACACATAAAAGCAATGCTTGTACAGTCCCTAGACTGTACAAGCGTTGCTTTTATGTGTGATGGGAGAAGATTTCTCAACCGATAGAGCGACCGCAACGTTCCGGTGACTTTTTACTAATAGTATAGTCGTTACCTGCTTTCGCCAGTTAAGACAAATGTCGACATGCAGACCAAGATCTTTAACATCGAAGCTAAATGGAATGACTGAGTTGTCAAAGATTACAGGTGGCAAAGATAAACCATTCAGCTTCCTTATGCTGTGGGAGCTCCCTATTATGATAACCTGACACTTGGCAGGGTTAACCGCCACCCCAAATCGATCAGACCAGTTTTTGACCACACCTAAATCTCGGATTAGCTCCTCAATCGCATCAGAAATGTTATCAATATTTGCATGGCAGTAACGCTACAAATCGTCGGCATAGAGATTATACGCAGTCCGAAGCTCTCGGTGGTAATGAGATTAATAAAAATGGAGAACAAAAGAGGATATAATATACCGCCTTAAGGGACGCCAGCTCCAAGATCACACCAACTCGACGAAGAGTATCCAGCATGAACAGCCTGCTGATGCCCCCGAAGATAAGAGGAAAACCATTCCAATACCTCTGAAGAGACCATATGATAAGAAAGGATGGACAAAAGGACTTCGTGATAATGGCATTAAAATTTTGGAGAAGTCAATTAACACTAAGACTGTAACTTTATCTTTATTAAGAAAGTCTAATAAACTTAATTAAATTACTGTTTGTTTTATGGTTGACACAACAGTATCAATCATAATAAAGTTACCTACCAATTTGACTTGATTATAGCCCCTGGGAATTAATCACAAGTGTAATCCTCGAAGTGTAAGGCAAGGTGTGCCCACATGGCCGTCAGTTCTGTCGCGGGAAGGTACTAAGGGGTCACCGAGGCCCCTGGCAACACAGGCAACGGAAGGAATACGGGTGGGTTTTAGTCAGTAAGAGTCTGACACACCCTCCCGCTCTGCCCAGAGCGAAGGTTATTTAATGATTCACAAGCAAAAAAAAAAAATGGTCGGACTCGCATACGAAGGGTTGTCTGTACCACCGTGCAATATTTATGACTAGATATTTTTTTATTTAATTTAGTTAAAAAAAGACACATATGGGTATCACCTTTAATTTTAAATTTAATTTAATTTTTTATCACTTATTGTAATAGCGGCCATACTAATTAATACACATTCTATGAAAATTTCAAGTGTCTTCCTATTACGTTTCAACAGATACAGCCCCGTGACAAACGGGCGGACGGACGGACGGACAACGGAGTCTTATTAAAAGGGTCCCGTTGACACCTATTGGGAACGGAACCCTTAAAAGGATTTTAATTTTTCTAATATTTGCCAATGTAAGCCCCCGCATGCTAAACTTAAATTGGAAAGTCGTATTAAAATAGCAAGAAAACCGTCGTTTACGATACGGTTTTAGGCTGAATCTTTTTTCATATATTTAAATAAACTTATACAGCTTAAAAAAATATCTCAGTATAATAGTTGCTAATGAAAGCTAAGCGCCCACTATATCCGGAATGAGTCGCAGCACAACGCAGCGTATTTCAATACAAAGATTGCCGGAAAGTAGCAACTTTTAGAATGACTCTCTGAGCTACTTCCAGAGGCTTGAGTTTAGTTTTCGCAGCTCCACCCCAACTATTAATACAGTACGAGATAACTGACTGACACATGGCGATATACACGATGCGTATTACATAAGTATAGGCTATGTGTCTGAGGATCTTAAAAAAGTATATCAGTTTACGAATTCGAGCAGTAAGGTGGGTGACATGTGCTTTGAAGTTGAGGTGTTTATCTAGGATTATACCGAGGTATTTTATTGTGTCAGTAGAAGAAATTGTAGGACAGTTGCAAGAGGCTGAATTAGCTTGGCAGATGTGAGCTTCTAGAGTAATGGGTGTTAAGGGGTGCGTAGTGGAGTTTAAAGAGAATGTTATGAGTTTAGTTTTATAGGTGTTTAGCGTGAGTCAGTGAGAGATAAGCCATCTATATATTAAATCAAATCCAGTTTGAGCAGTTGCTTGCAGTTTAGTCCAAGATTCATCATAAAAGGTAATTGCAGTATCGTCGGCAAAAGACGCAATGTTACCAGAGCTCAGGTGAATATTGCACAAGTCGTTTATGAACGCCAGGAACAATGTAGGGCCCAAAACACTCCCTTGAGGCACTCCATATGAAATAGGAAGCTCGTTGCTATAACAACCGTCGATTTTGACTATCTGCCTACGGTCTATTATTAATTCAAAATGTACAAAAGTGATGAAGGAAGAGTTATGCAATGCAGTGTGTTCCGCCCAAATCTGCGTCAGCCTTTACGTCAGAGTGACAATAAAACTCAATAAAACGGACTCTATACAGTACACACGTTCGCAGTGTACAGACGTGCTCGTTAGCAATATTTAATCATTACTTTAATAATAGTGACCTCCTTTAATGCATTACTAATGTGATGCAACTGTAATTTTGCTTAGTGTGTAGTTTAAGTGAATAATGGACACGAAATAGTGAACTCGAAAAATACAAAATGGATAACAGCCCCTTTAATCCAAGGGGGCCAGTGCACCCTTCCGCCTCGCCGTCGCAGACGACGACGCAAAACCCGGCCCTTGAGTCGGTCCCGGTTGATGTTGTTTCAACGCCCGAGATTCAAAAATGGATGTCAGCCATCGAACAGCACTTAAATGAAGTTTGCTCTATTGCCGCGGATGGCAAACTGAACTCGGAGCAAAAGTAAAGTAGGATCTGGAACCTCACAAATGGCAGTTCTATATCAGTCACTCAAGCAGAAAGCCATTCACGCGTATAACGCGGTTGATGCCCTTCAAGAAAAGCGCGTCCTGACGGAACATATTTTGGAGCTCAAGCAAACGATTAAGGACTCTGGTTCTGCGGGAAATGTTTCGTTTGCCGATATGGTGAAGAAGGGAACAAATGATTTCATTCGGCCGAACAATTTAAGCTCTGTAGCTATTTATCCCAACGATAAATTAAAGTCGAGTGAAGAAACAAAAGACCTCGTGCAAAAAATCATTCGCCCTGATCAAATGAAGCTGCACGTACGTGGTGTCCGCAAAACCAAAAATGGAGGCGTTATCATTAGTACAGAGACGAAACATGACGCTGATAAACTCAAACACGCAGTCCAGCTCTCTACATCTGGACTTACCGCCGATGAACCCAACAAGCGCAAACCTCGGATCGTGGTTGTAGGTGTGCCGACTGCATTGGCTGAAACTGAAGTCTTCAGGTGCATTTACGAACAGAACGTAGCCGACAAGTTTCCAGAAATGTCGATGGAGTCCTTTTTGACTTTGGTTAAATTAAGCCACAAATCTGGGAAGAAGGATGCGTCGACCTGTAACTACGTTATTGAAGTTATAGCTAATATACGTAAAGCCCTATTATCCCAATCAAGGCTCTTTATAAATTGGACGTCTTGCCCTGTTAGGGATTTCACCCTGGTTACCAGATGCTACAAATGCCAACAATATGGTCTTGCAGCAAAAACATGCAGAGAGTTGAAATCTACGTGTGGCCACTGCGGTGAAGAAGGACACTCGATGTCAGAGTGCGCAAAGAAAGTTGACACACCGAAATGTGCATCTTGCTCACGCTTTAAAAAGCCCAATAACCACAGAACGGGAGATGCTGAGTGTCCTGCTAGGAAAATTGCGGAAAACAGGTACATCAACTCTATCGACTACGAGGGCGCCTAGAGCGTCATACTCAAGGCCAGACTTCCGTATTTAATCCCTGCTGCTGAATCAACAAAACACTGCACTGGCCTACAAACCCTCGATTTTGTTGATGTCTCAGTATATTAGTCGCACGCAGCAAAAATTCAATATACACATAGCCTTGAACGTGATTAGTTGTGCAACATTGACTTACCAATTCTGCTGACGCATTATTATATCATGTGTTTAACTAGATTTTAAGTGCAAGAAACTATTTTACGCAAACTAAGAACTTACGTTTATAACCCTTTTTGTTGTTTTTATGTTTAAGGTAAATAGTAGTTTGCTAAGTAAACTAAGTACAAAATATTGAATTAATTACATTTTGTCACTATTTCAAGACTTGTTATATTAAATATTGTTAAGAATTGTATCGTCCTATACTTACCATAAAGTAAGAGCTCATGCCGCCTGTGATACAGGTTTATCCTAGTACAGGCATCTAACATCATAATACCTTTGTTAATTATTTCGAATATTTTGTGTTAATATTTTACCAATTGTAATACTGAATAAATATTTATTATTATTTTATTATTATTATTATTTATTATTTGATTTCATTTATTCGTAGTAGTTTTACAGAAATGCAAATTGAAGCAGCACAAACGTATAGTTAAGAAGTAACGCTATCATTCTAAGAAGTAAAGTAGCATCAACGTGGAATATCCGACAGGCATCCAACTTGTCGAATTGCGCTCGATGCAGGCGTTTAACGTTCTTATGTAACCTCTTCTCGATATCTGTAATGATTGAAATGGAAATCAGATATGGCTTACTTTGGGTCAGGAGTGCAGCATAATTGACAACATTCTGTATTTTTAAGTTGCTTTATTATCATTATCAATTATAAAAACATGTTCTCCCATATATCGATACACGTCACGGTCAATTCTCTAACTGCAAATGTAAGTTGGTCGACTATTACTCGTTAAATTGTAAAGCCTACTGCTGTGATAGTTTTCCTCTTAATTTCGTTATATATACTACTGCCATGAATTTTTTCCCATATCCAAAAAAAACATTTAGCTGGCAGGTGCACTTGAATCTTCCAAAAACTATAATTTTAAAGATTAATATTACGCAAACGGATCCCTGAAAAAAAAACAACAAACATCGTGAGGAAACCGGAATGTCCTAGAACCAAAAATTCGAGGACATGTAAAATCTACCAATCTCACTCCCTCTCACAGAGAAGAGGCCTGTGTCCCAGCAGTGGGAACATTATAGGCTGATTATATGTGTTGTGGATCCCTGAATCGAAAAATGATTTTCACAGCACGCAATAATTTTTAACGGCCTATCCAATGATACTCCACACTATAGGATAGACGAGAAAAAAATATATCATCCCCACTTTACGTTTTTTTTTTCAAGATTTTGTATTACCACTTTGTCGGCGTGTATAATATGTATACCCATACATATTATACACGCCGACATATATATACCTATGCCAAATTAAAGATTTATAGTTAGTACTATAAATCTTTAATTTGGCATAGGTCTCAGACTTGGGCACTCTTAGTAGAGTCTCTGAACTAAGCTGGGGACAGACAGATGGACAAGGTGAAACTATAAGGGTCTTGTTGACTACAGAACCCTAAAAAAGAGACACCTGTGTTTTTTTTAACTAATATAAAAATAACATCTACACTTACATACCAAAATGCGTGAAATCGTCCAAACTGACGACAGTCATTCCGATGATATATCATGCTTTATCATTGTTATCTACATAAATAAACTAAAATATTTTTAAATCTTTTTATACGTGTAAGTGTTTTAGTACCATACTCGCGGGATCCTTGTCAGGCGTAACATTATCATTAATTCCCCTTATATTTATGTCACTTTACACGATCCTTCTTTCTGTTCTTTGGTATACACCCGCTAAAATATTGACGACCATTCAAATCATATCATTGAAACTACTTAACTACTTACGCGAAAAACATATTAAAGATGTAAAAGTAACTGACATTTCATGTTTTATCAATATCTTACCTGTACAATTGGAATTCAAAATAACTGCATAATATAAATCTTGCATATTGCGCAAAGCTATGTAGAACTTCTCACAGTGCAGGCCTAATGCTATTTGCAGCACCAAAGATTTAATTAGCCAAATGGTTACCCAGGGCATCAGCATGTATGTCTACAAAAATACAGAACATTATACAGCTTATTCGTTATTTTCAAACATTCAAAATCAATTTCTTATTAATCGGTTCACTTAGGCAGAGATCTACAAAGCATACTTAATTAGACATTACTTTGAAAAGTAAAGTAACCTTTGTGCGTATTTTTCTGTTCCTTTCTTTTTGTCTGCTTATATGTATCTACAGACATTTTAAATATTAATACCTAAATAAATAATAAACATTTTAATATTCAACTTCCGGCGTTCAACCGAGCGTTTTTATTAAAGCATTCAATGCGTTTTATCTAAGTATTTTCTTTATTAATATGACAAGACAAAAATACGTGTCTAATATTAATTCTACTTATATATATAGATAGAATTTATTTTTTTTAGCAAGTCATCATCCCTATTCTCGTTTTTTTTTGTTTGTACTTACATGAACGCCACTCCTGAATGCATTATATTTGAAAACATAAATAAAAATCTGAATCTTGACAAGATAGCAATATACGATCCACACGGTATGGAACCCGATCTAGAAAAAAATGGAATAATAGTAATTTTATCAATTTAGTAACATTGAAAGCAAACAACATTCTTACTAACCATTTGTTGAAAAGAAACTTTGTAGGTGTCATAACAGTACAATATGTTAACGTAAGCCTGAAACAGTCGTTTTCACTCACTTTCTCCTTCCCTATCCTCCGTGCTTTGATATTGGAGAATTTTAATATTCCATAAATCAATTTTAACTTTTAACAGCTGAATGAGTCTGATAGCATAAACCATATTTACATCAAAACTCAATAATATTAAAGTACTAAGTGTCACGTGAATGGAACGATTGGTGATGTTAAAAACAAGAATAGCACTACTCCCGTTAAATATGAGAAGTGAAACAAAAATAAACCAGTTGCCGATGGTGAAGAGTTTATTATTATTAAGATATCTGAGAACCTCTTGAAATTTTAAAGCGAACAAAATATTTTTTTCACTATACAAAACGCATATTATAAAATTAATTAAGAATCCAATACTATATAAGAAAAAGTCGATTATGGAGGTAATAAACATCACAGGAATAAATTCCTGTGCTTTGATGTCGAAAAGGTCGTAAAATTTGATTAAAATAAATAATATCATGCCACACAATGATACAAAATTCGATAGACGGCTGTTTGGAGTTATAAAATTGTCCTTGATGCAATATTTAGGACAAATGTTAATAGTTTGCAATAAATTCAATGGCAGAAGCGTCGACTGCACATCTTTATCAACGAAGTTGTTAAACACAACTTCCACACGATGACTCATTATTAGGGCTTATTGAACAAGACTGAATTATAGAGTCCAAAGAAATTCGTAGTGACGAATTGATTTAATTAAAAGATAAAACCTTAAAAGTACTTATTAGGTAAACAAAACTTAATATAATTATTGGTATTTCAAATGTAGAGGTCGGCTATATCAAGGCAAATCTTCTACTATATAAAAATAAGTCGGGTTTTCCTTCCTGACGCTATAACTCCAGAACGCTCGAACCGATTTCCACGGTTTTGCATTCGTTGGAAAGGTCTCGGGCTCCGTGAGGTTTATATCAAAGAAAATTCAGGAAAAAAATTAAAAAGAAAAGCGGGAGAATCTTTTTCACTTACAGCGCCATCTCTGATACATAGCATGTACTACAAACGAATATTTTAAGTAGATGGCGCCGGTGCGTGATACATTGTTTGACAGCTACTTATTGTTCTCTGCTCAGTTAATGTCATGTGACAAACCGGTATTGTGTTCAATGTGAAATTGTGAAAAAAATGTAAAAAAAATAAGTTATTTGTTTCCTAACATTTCAATTGGAAACCATCAAATCAATCACATGTATTATGAAAATTTTTATTCAATTTCAATAGCAGGCATTTGTCTTTAAGGTGGTAAGTTGAACTGTGTAAATTATGTGGATCGTGCATTTGAGGTTAAATTCAACAAACTGTCAATAGTCCAAAATGCCTAGAGAACGACGTGCGAACATCGGCCGCCGCACAAGACATGCAAGCCAGCAACAAGTGTATTCACAGAACTTAAGCGAAGAAAGACAAAATATAATAAGAGAAAATGCCCGATTGAGACAACGCGTGAGCACACGAAGATCATTGGCATCATACAATCGCTTGGCATTCCAATATGATCGCACTGCGAACTACAGTGATGATGAAAATTTAGATATTGGACCAATGACGACTATATGCCGATATTGCAATGCGTTAAAGTTCAAAAGAGAAACGGCTGGATTGTGCTGCGCAAGTGGAAAAGTCAAACTGGATCCATTACTTACACCACCAACGCCACTGAAACCATTGTTCGATGGAAGTGATCCCGATTCCAGCCATTTTCTTCAACACATCCTTGAATACAATAACTGCTTTCGCATGACTTCCTTTGGAGCTAATATCATTCGAGAAGGCGGCTTCATGCCGACTTGCAAGGTAAAAGATACAACACACATAACCAATCACTCACACCAACACAATGAATTGCAACACATAACAACTACATATACACCACACACTACACCATCATACGATCAGAAGTTACACCGTATTCTTCAACAAATGATTGTTTGCAATTACAGATACAAGGACAAATATATCATTTGCATGGTTCAATGGTGCCAACACCAGATGAACCGCATCAATTTCTGCAAATATATTTCATTTCGTCGATGGTGGATCAGCTGAATGTGCGGTGCAATATACAGGGAACACAACAGTTAAAGAGACGAATTATTGAACAGTTGCAAGCATTTTTTCACGCTAATAATGCTGTGGTTAATATGTTCAAAACAGCATTGGAACGAATGCCATCGGATACGCACAAATTTGTCATAAGAGCGGATTGTACCCCAACAGGTGAACATGTGCGAAGATTCAATGCACCCACCGTTAATGATGTTGCTGCAATTATTGTGGGCGATCCAACTAAATCGCGAGACATTGTCGTTCAGCGAAGAAGCAATATCATGCATCGTGTAAACGAGACACATCGTTTGTACGATGCGTTACAATATCCAATCATTTATTGGCAAGGGCAAGACGGATACGACATCACGTTGAAGATGGTCGATCCAATTACAGGTACAATATTCACACACTAATTATTGCTATTATTGGTTTCTATTAACAATTCATTTAATTTTGCATTTTCAGGCGTATCAACGAATAAAAATCTAAGCGCAATGAATTACTATGCGTATCGTATGATGATTCGTACACATGAGGAGAATGTCATTCTGAAGTGCCGTAGGCTATTCCAGCAATTCGCTGTCGACATGTATGTCAAAGTCGAGACCGAACGTTTAGCGTTCATCCGATTCAATCAGGCAAAGCTACGATCTGAGGACTATATACACTTGCGTGATGCTATTCATTCAGATGGTGATGTTCAGAATATTGGACGTCTGACGATTCTCCCATCATCTTATATCGGAAGCCCACGCCACATGCACGAATACGCTCAAGACGCTATGACGTACGTGCGAAATTATGGAACTCCGGATTTATTTATTACGTTCACATGCAATCCGAAGTGGACGGAAATTGAACGTGAGTTGGAACCGGACCAAAAACCGCAAGATCGTCATGACATAATCGCCAGAGTATTTCAGCAAAAACTCAAGGTTATGATGGATGTGCTTACTAAGTATCGAGTTTTTGGTGACACACGTTGTTATATGTACTCGGTGGAATGGCAGAAGCGTGGACTACCGCATGCTCATATCCTAATTTGGTTGCTGAACAAATTACATTCAAATGAAGTGGATGACATCATATCAGCTGAAATTCCTGATCCAGTCACTGATCCCCATCTACACGACATTGTGACGACACAGATGGTGCATGGACCGTGCGGTGCATTAAATCCATTATCGCCTTGCATGGCTGATGGAAAGTGCACAAAACGATATCCGCGACCGTTAGTTGCTGAAACAGTCACAGGGAACGATGGATATCCAGTTTATCGTCGGCGTTCAAAAGAAGATAATGGTCGAACTATCAAAGTTAAAGTTCAAAATCAAGAGATTGAGATCGGAAATGAATTCATTGTACCATATTGCCCGCTGCTATCACGAATTTTCGAAACACATGCAAACGTTGAGAGTTGTCATTCGGCCAAATCAATCAAATATTTGTGCAAGTACGTCACAAAAGGCAGCGACATGGCTGTGTTTGGTATTGCGTCGGAAAATGCGAATGACGAAATCAGCAACTTCCAAATGGGCAGATACGTCAGTACTAATGAAGCACTGTGGCGATTATTGTCATTTCAAATTCATGAAAGATATCCCACAGTTGTACATTTAGCAGTGCATTTGGAAAATGGCCAAAGAGTTTACTTCACTGAGGCTAATGCGGCACAACGAGCTGAGAGACCACCATCGACAACATTGACTAGCTACTTTGCAATGTGTGAAGCAGATCCATTCGCAGCGACGCTGATGTACGTTGAAATGCCCAAGTATTACACTTGGAATCAATCAACAAAGAAATTCCAACGTCGCAAACAAGGAACACCAGTTCCAAATTAGCCACAGGTGTTTTCCACTGATGCACTAGGTCGCATGTATACTGTTCATCCTAGAAATGATGAATGTTTTTATTTGCGACTGCTGTTGGTAAATGTACGTGGACCAAAATCATTTGCGCATTTGAAAACTGTGAATGGCCACCAATGCCAAACATATCGAGAAGCATGTCAACTGAGGGCCCCAGCCTTGGCGGCGAGGGCTCCGGTGGCGAGACGGCCGCCCCCGCCTCCTAAATCTCTTCCGGCCGATGCCGAATGGCAAGTAGCCGGGGAGAAGAGGAAGGCGGCTAAGGCCAAAAGGGCGGCCAAAAAGAGGGAGAGGCGGCAGCGGCGCAAGGAGCGAACCGCCGCGGCTAGGCTCCACGCCCCGAATTCCGCAGCTGTAGTAATCACACTACAGCCGGATGCGGAAAAGAAGGGCGTGTCCTACAGGACTGTTATGGCGAAGGTGGGTGAGGTGGTGCGCCTCGAGGAGCTCGGCGCTGCCACTGGCCTAAAAATGAAGGTAACGGCGACTGGGGCCCGAATGGTGGAGGTCCCCGGTGCGGCCAGTGGCCCGGCCGCTGACGCTCTGGCCGAAAGGCTCAGGGCGTCCCTAAATGCGGACGAGGTCCGAGTGTCCAGGCCCACCAAGTGCGCTAGCATGCGCATCATGGGCCTGGACGACTCCGTGACGGAGGACAAGGTGGTCGCCGCAGTAGTTAGGACTGGGGGGTGCTCTGCCGAGCAGGTGAGGGTGGGCACCATCCATCCTGACTCCGCGGGGCTGCAAACCGCTACGGTGAGCTGCCCCGTGTCGGCGGCCAAAAATATTGCCAAAGAGGGCCAAAGGTTATTGGTGGGCTGGGTGTCAGCACAGGTCAAACTGCTAGAGCCCAGACCTCTGAGGTGCTTCCGTTGCCAGGTGGGCGACCACGTGCAAGCCAATTGCACCTCGGAGGTGGACCGCAGCGGTCTCTGCTACCGCTGTGGTCAGCCCGGGCACAAGGCCGGCTCCTGCAACGCCACGCCGCACTGTGCCGTATGTGCGGCGGCTGGCAAGCCGGCCGACCACCGGATGGGGGGCAAGGCCAGCACCCCACCCGCCAAAGCCAAGGCCAGGGGTAAGCCCTCCGCCACAGCCGCCACCGCCGTCACCGCCGCAGCCGCCGCCACTGCCGCCGCCGCCGCTGCCGATTCCGCCACCGCAGTCGTCGCCGCCATACCCGCCGCGGCAGGACCCCTGGTTCGGGAGGAGGCCAATGCCAACATGGAGTGCCAATAATGGCCCCATTACGCCTCCTCCAGGCGAACATCAACCACTGCGCCGCCGCTCAGGATCTGTTGCTCCAGAGCATGGCGCAGTGGTCGATTAACATCGCCGTGGTCGCTGAGCCGTATTTTGTCCCGCCCAGGGATGACTGGGTGGAGGACCTGAGCGGCTCAGTGACCCTAATTTCGTCGGCCGCCGCCGGTACCCCGTCCCTTGAGGCCGTCAAGAGAGGACGGGGCTGCGTAGCAGCACGGTTCGGAGAGATTGTCGTGGTAGGGGTCTACCTCTCTCCGAACCGAACTCTTGCGCAGTTCCACAACTCCCTTGCGGAGTTGAGAGACGTCGTCGTCGGGCTTGGTTCCCTCCCCGTGTTCGTCCTCGGGGACTTCAATGCCAAGAATTTGGCTTGGGGTTCCCGGTTAACGGACACACGGGGCAGGATGGTGGAGGACTGGGCTCTGGAGACAGGCCTGGTCGTCCTAAACCGGGGTTCTGTCCCCACGTGTGTGCGGATGCGGGGTGAATCAGTGGTGGACATCTCGTTCGCCAGCCCCGCTCTGTCGCCGCGTGTAGTTGACTGGCGTGTCATTGAGGAGGTGGAGACCTATTCCGATCACCGGTATATCCGGTTCGACGTCTCCGCCCAGACCTCGGACGCGCCGGTCCGACGGGCCCCGAGTGGTCCGCGGTGGGCGCTGAAGCAGCTGGACCGGGAGCTCCTCCTGGAAGCCTCGATCGTGCAGGCCTGGGTGTCACCACCGGACAGGCCTGCCGACATCAACGACGAGGCGGAGTGGTTCCGGGAGGCCATGTCCGACATATGTGACGTGGCAATGCCCCGGGTCCAGCCTGGACGTGCCTCGCGCCAGGTGTACTGGTGGTCGCAGGAGCTGACGGCTCTGCGCACTGCGTGCGTGGCTGCGCGACGCCGGTACACCAGGCACCGCAGGCTCCGTATCAAACCTCCAGATACGGAAGCCATTCAGGCGGAGCTGTACGAGGGGTACAGAGCGGCGAAGACCACCCTCCAAGCGGAGTTCCTGCGGGCCAGGGGGTTGGCCCGCGAGGAGTCGCTGGGGACTCTGGACAGGGACCCGTGGGGACGCCCGTACAAAGTGGTGCGGGATAAACTCCGCCCATGGGCTCCCCCGCTGACGCAGAGTCTCCGGCCCCAGCTTGTGGAGGACGTGGTGAGCGCTCTGTTCCCTTCCCGAGGGGAACACACCTCCCCGCCTATGGCTCCGCCTACTGTGGTGCCCGATGCAGACCACACCGTCAACGACGACGACGACGACGACGATGCTCCGGAGGTGACCGAGGTAGAAATGAGAGCGGCGGTGCGCAGGCTTAATGCCAAAAATACCGCCCCAGGACCCGACGGCCTACCTGGGAAGGCCTGGGTCCTGGCCTTGGAGGCTCTCGGGCCTTGACTTAGGGGGCTCCTAAGCGCATGCATGGAGAGGGGCAAGTTCCCGCTTCGCTGGAAGACGGGGAAACTGGTCCTCATAAAGAAGGCAGGGCGCCCTGCGGACTCTCCGTCCGCTTATCGGCCCATCGTGCTGCTCGACGAGGTGGGCAAGCTCTTTGAAAGAGTCATTGCAGACCGCCTCGTCAACCAGCTGGTGCGGGTGGGGCCGGATTTGGCGGAGAGCCAGTTTGGTTTCCGCAGAGGGCGCTCTACGGTGGACGCCATCATGCGTGTGCGAGCCCTGACGACGGGGAATGCTGTTGCCCAGGGTGGGGTCGTCTTGGCGGTGTCTCTAGACATCGCCAATGCCTTCAATACCCTGCCCTGGAGTTGCATCAGGGAGGCACTCCGGTATCACCGGATGCCGACCTACCTCTGTCGTGTGGTCGAGGCCTATTTGACGGACAGGGCCGTCATCTACCCCGGTCACCAGGGAGTGTGGAACCGGCAAGAGATGTCGTGCGGTGTCCCACAGGGATCGGTCCTGGGGCCGCATCTGTGGGACATCGGATACGACTGGGTGCTGCGCGCCGACCTCCCTAGCGGTGTCAGCGTAGTGTGCTACGCTGACGACACGTTGGTCCTGGCGCAGGGGAGGTCGCACCAGGCGGCGGCCGAATTAGCGGCACGCGGGGTTGCGACAATCGTCGAAAGGATCCGGCAATTGGGACTCGAGGTGGCCCTGCACAAGTCCGAGGCCATGTGTTTTCATGGTCCTCGGAACGCGCCACCGTTGGGGTCCCAAATAACGGTAGGAGGGGTTTCTATCGGCGTCGAGTCAACGATGAAGTACCTGGGACTCGTCCTCGACAGCCGGTGGAACTTCGTGGAGCATTTCCGACGTTTGGCTCCCAAACTGGAGCGGGCGGGCGCTGCATTGAAGCGGCTCCTGCCCAATCTAGGGGGTCCAAACGCCTCCTGCCGGAGGCTCTACGCGGGGGTCGTGCGGTCCATGGCCCTCTACGGGGCTCCTGTATGGGCGCGCTCTCTGGCGCTGCGGCCAGCCCGCCGGTTGAGCGCGGCCCAAAGGGTCATGGCCATCCGGATGGTTCGGGGATACCGCACGGTCTCCTGTGAGGCAGCGAGCCTCCTTGCCGGATTGCCGCCATGGGATCTGGAGGCAAAAGCCCTCGCGCACGTATGGGAGTGGCGCGAGGAGGCGAAACGCCGGGGCGTAAGTCCGCTGCCGCGAGAAATCGCGGCACAGCGGACGGAGCTCCGGCGGGATCTCATGGCGTCATGGAAAGTACGGTTGTTGCAACCCAGTGCTGGGCACGCCACGATTGCGGCGATAAGTCCCCTCTTTGAGGAGTGGCTGGAGAGGCGCCACGGCGTCCTCACCTTCCGACTGACGCAGGTCCTCACCGGACACGGCAGCTTCGGGAGGTTCCTGTGTCGGATAAGGCGGGAGGAAACGTCCGGGTGTTACCACTGTGTGGATCGCCCGGAGGACACGGTGGAGCATACGGTGGAGGTCTGCCCGGCTTGGGCAGAGCACCGCCGTGTCCTCTTGGAGGCGATCGGCGGCAGAGACCTCTCGCGTCCGGCCCTGGTTCAGGCCATGGTACGGAGCGAGAGGGCATGGGCAGCCGTCACCTCCTTCTGCGAAGCAGTAATGCTCGCAAAGGAGGAGGCGGGACGGTTGAGGGAAAGGCAAGTTTCGCGCCCTCTCGCCCCTAGCCGCCGCAGGAGACGCTCAGGGCGTCGGGAATCCCGGGCGGATTTCCGGCCACCGTAGGCGCGGTTTTGCGGACGGTGAGCAATGGGTAGCTCATCGTCCGGTAAGGACCAGGCCCGGGTCGACGGCGCGTTGTATTCCACGCGCGCCTCAAAGAGATGTCGTCAGCACATAGTAGGGGTCCACTAGGGCCGATGCCTGCCGGGGTCGCGGGAAGGTACTTATGGGTCACCGAGGCCCCCGTAACACAGGCAACAAGAAGGAATACGGGTGGGTTTTAGTCAGTAAGAGTCTGACACACCCTCCCACTCCGCCCAGAGTGGGAGAAGTTATTTGATGATTTCCCACCCAAAAAAAAAAAAAAAAAAGCATGTCAACTATTGGGTTTGCTGGAGAACGATTCTCATTGGGATTTAACACTTGCGGATTCAGTTGTTTCATCAAATGCGTACCAAATACGAACGCTGTTCGCAATTATCATCACCACATGTTTTCCTTCACAACCAATTCAGTTATGGAACAAATACAAAGACGACATATGTGAAGATATCTTGCATCGCTTGCGCATTCAAACGAATAATCCTGACATCCAAATAACCGATGAAATCTACAATGAAGGATTGATTCTGATTGAGGATCAATGCTTGACTATTGCAAACAAGCTACTGATTGAAGTAGGAATGATTGCGCCAAATCGATCGATGCACGATGCATTCAATCAAGAATTAAATCGAGAGCTGCAATACAATGTTGATACATTACAGGAATTCGTTCGAAATAATGTGCCGTTGCTGAATGAACAGCAAAAACAAGTATACGAAACATTAATGCAAGCGGTGGACAATAATACTGGTGGTCTATTCTTCCTGGACGCACCTGGAGGAACAGGGAAAACATTTGTCATTTCATTGATTTTGGCCACTATTCGATCAAGATGTGACAAAGCTTTGGCGTTAGCATCATCTGGAATTGCGGCGACTCTTCTAGATGGCGGTTGTACTGCATATTCTGCGCTTAAGTTGCCACTCAATTTAAACACAATTGATACTCCAACATGCAATATTTCCCGATCCAGTGCAATGGGAAAATTGTTGATGCAATGCAAGCTCATTGTTTGGGATGAGTGCACAATGGCACATAAGAAATCACTTGAAGCACTTAACTTCACACTGAAGGATCTTCGACGAAATAACAACATCTTTGGCGGCTTGATGATATTGTTGGCAGGCGATTTCAGGCAGACGTTGCCAGTAATTCCCCGTGGAACGCCTGCAGATGAATTGAATGCTTGCCTGAAGGCATCACCTTTATGGAATAACGTAAAAACATTATTGCTAACCACTAATATGAGAGTTCAACTTCAAAATGATCAAAGTGCTGCACAATTTTCCAAACAATTGTTAGCTGTTGGAAATGGAAAAGTCCCAGTTGATGCGACATCTGGATTAATTACTTTTACCAACGACTTTTGCCGATTTGTAGACTCTCAATTAGCTCTTATTGAAAATGTTTTCCCAAACATTAGTGAGAATTATCAGAATTATGCTTGGTTAAGTCAATGAGCAATTCTTGCCGCAAAGAATAATGATGTACACGCACTGAATTTCACCATTCAATCAAAAATTGCTGGCGATTTGGTGACATACAAATCCGTTGATTCCATAACAAATCCAGATGATGTAGTAAATTATCCAACGGAGTTTTTGAACTCTCTGGAGTTACCAGGATTTCCACCACATAACTTGCAACTCAAAATTGGTACAGTTATTATGATATTGCGTAATTTGAATCCACCGCGACTTTGCAACGGTACTCGACTTTCGGTAAAAATACTTATGCCGAATTTGATTGAGGCAACCATTATTAACGGAAATTACGCAGGTGAAAATGTATGTATTCCTCGAATACCAATGATTCCGACTGATCTTCCGTTTGACTTCAAACGATTGCAATTTCCAGTTCGCCTTGCGTTCGCAATGACAATTAACAAGTCGCAAGGCCAATCGCTTAGTGTTTGCGGGATAAATTTAGAAAATCATTGTTTTTCACATGGGCAGTTATACGTTGCGTGTTCACGAGTTGGGAAACCATCCGCTTTGTTTGTGTTAACGTCAGACCAAAAAACAAAAAATGTGGTTTACCAAAGAGCACTTCAATGAAACGGATAATTTGCGGACACGTATAACGCTTCGATTCAGTATTTACTTTGGATTCACTTTCATTTACTTAGAGAAGTTCAACTAAATAACACTTCATTTTTGTAATCGAAATGAATTCATTACTGTTGTGAAATGAAATGAAATTTTTCCTTTTCTAATATAAAACAAAAAAAAAAAAATTCTTCTTCTTTTAATCACCAAACGAAATGTTACATAAAACGAAGCCATCTGGTGGCGAGACGGAGTTCGCCGGGTTTGCTAGTCTCTTTTTAAAATTGTGTATTGTGTCATTCTTTATTACGTCAGGTATTTTATTATAAATCGTAGGACCCATGCAAGTAATGTTTTTTTTTTAAGTAAAGCAGTATTACAGTTCTCAACATGTAGAAGATTTTTATACTGACTCCTGACTGGTCTTTGCCTCATTTGTTGTACTGTAGTGAAAAGGTGCATGTTCCGTTTAACGAACATTGCCATTTCTAGAACATAAATTGCCGGAAAGGTTAACAGTTTTAGGGATTTAAACACCGGAACGCAGCTATCTGTTGTCTTCATGTTCATAATTGACCTCAAGCAACGTTTTTGGGCTTTGAATACCTGTTCCCTCAGACAAGAATTTCCCCAGAAAATTATACCGTATCTCAGAGTAGATGCCACGATCCCATGATATGCAATCAAAGTTGTAGATATGTTCACTTTCTTAGCTAGATTGAAGAGGACATAAGCAGATGCATTTAATTTTTTGCAAACTTCTTCTGCTTGTGGTTTCCACGTTAATTGACTGTCGATAATTATGCCTAGGAATTTCGCTTTTTGTACTTGGTCTATCTTATGACTATCATATTCAATAATTAAATTTGGTAAAGATGTCCGTTGGTAAAAAGATATTATGAAAAATCTGAACATTTTCGCAGCCGCCAACTTGCTTTTTAGATTTGACCTCAGTATCGGCTGTAACACCCCCAAAAACCATGAAAACGATGAAAAATGTTTGTAGCCGCCATTTTGGATTTTGGTAAAACCAAATTTTTGTTTGACTCGCATTTAAAAATAAAAATTGGCAAATTAAAAAAAAACTCTACTTGACATTATTAACAGCTCCTCACGCGCAAGCGTGGCGTGATCTTATCACTTCACCCGATTCTCGTAACCATAGTAACCACTCGCGCCGGCTAGGTGAAGTGAGTCGGTAAGCGCGACGCGCGAGTGTCGTGATCTTATCACTTACTCGATTCTCGTTGCCATAGTAACATCACTTCACTTGGGCTGGGTGAAGTGAGCCTAACCGCCCGCCGCACAGTGGATCGAAAATCGGCTGTAGAAGACATAGGATCTCGATTTCTTAAATGTTATTTTTTTGCTGGAAATGACTTTTGCTGATCATTACTGTTCTATAAAAGTCATATGAAGTAATTGTGTGCACAAATGGAAGAGTTATAATTTTTATAAGAAAAAAATGTATGGAGCTGACATGAAAAATGAGGATATCTCTGGAATCGCAAGGTTGGCCGTTATATCCTTGCACACTGTTATAGTACTATTTATTTGTGAATTTTTGACATACTTAATATCGCGGCATCACTTGCGATTTTTTTTTTTTAATCTTCAAAATTAAAAAAAAAGTATATGATACATTTTAATGCTTAAATATGGCTATACCAAGTGTAATTTACAATATTTTTTATGCTTAGACCAAAACATTCTAAGAAATCACAAAGTCGTATTACCTACTTATTTGAAATGACATGGTAATTATGAATTACATAATATGTAATCTTGTCTAATGCCTCAAGTCCACATTAGCTAATGATTAATAAAACTTAATACCTATATACCTGTTAAAAGGATATGTACCATAATGATGGTAATTAGATAAACGTGATCATTAGTCAATAACAATAAATGGTAAACTATTGTATGATTAAAAATAAAAGCAAATTATTAAAAAAAAAAAAATTAACTTAACCTAACCTAACATAAACAATAAAAGTTAACTTATTTTATACTTCGTCACCATCAGAATCCACTTCAGAATCAGGCTCTACAATAGATATAACTTCTAAGAACTCTGTCGGAGCTTCCTGATCCTGAAGTTTCAGTAGTTCTACTGTTTCCTTAAAGTATGTCTGCCTCTTGTGGGCATTTAATTTTGGTCTTGTGGAAGAAATTAGAGGATCAGTAGAGACGATAAGCATATTGAGGATATCCTCGTTTGATGCTTGTCTACTCTTTTTCCTCGAATGGTGTTCTCTGAACCTCCTAAAGTCTTTGTTTCGGGCCTCTGAAGCTTCTTCCGAAAGACTTCCAATTGGTACAATAGCATTTTCTGCAATTATGTCCCCTCCGTGAATCAACAATTTGTGGACGGTTGATGACATGTAGCCATCCATGTACCAATCGTACAGTTCCACGTATTTTTCAGCGGTTGTTCTAGCGTATTCTTTAAATTTCTGCACGTCTACAATCTCTCCACATGTGATAGCTTGCAGAATCACAGCAAATCTGCGTATTAGGTCTTCATCTAATCCAGTGATCGCTGCAGTTTTATCAGGAAATTCAAAAAACCGCCTTGCTGTGTTCCCGTCGTTAGTTGTGCCTGATCCTTGCTTAACGATGTCAATCAAAAGGTTGAGATCATCTTTGAATCGATCTTGAATGAGTTTTTTTCGTGAATGCAATAACTCTTGATGACCTTCTCCTCTTGCAGACCACTTTTTAAAGTCGAGACGATACGCTATGTGTAGAAGATATTCCATCACATTAATGCGGGCATGAAGTGATGATAATCCGAACTCATACACACCAGAAGAAATCGCACACCTAGATAAAGAGTAGCACAACTCAAAATACCTCTTTTTTCAGGAAGTGCGAAAAACGTTTTACTCGTTTTCTATTTGACCGATTTAAATTATTGGTGTATGATGCTGTATATTATTTTACTAAGATATTAATTTGCTCAATTACTTACCTTCAAATACACGTATAACTTTTTTATTATTATTTTTCGTGTTATATTAGTAATCGTGACTAAATCATTGTTTAATATTTTTATCAACTGAAATTGATTCCATATTAGTGATTTTTTTCTAAATTAATCCTTTCTTGTTCTCATTTTTTTTTAAATAATCTTTACAGAAAGAGTAGTGTATCTAAATAATTATTTTGTATAATAATGAAGTAAAACATTATTTTCAGTTAAGACATATTTATTTTGTATGAATAAAAATTATAATAATTAAAGATAATCAAAAACACAGCACTTGTTTAGCAAATGTCTCGGAAAATAGAATGAACACCTTACATTATTCTAATTTGAGATCCATTAAACTTTGAACAGGTTTAGTAAAACGTTTAAGAAAGTAGACATTTTTCTTATAAGTAATTTAGGTATTAACATCTCTTTAATCAGTACTAGACCCGGTAAGTCTACTACAGGATTATAAAAAAATACAGCCCTTTGATAGACATCTTAAGAATAACTTAGTTACAATAACACGTACTTATTACTCCACTTATAACAGGCATGAGAAATGTAGGTACTAGGTACTAAAAATATCTGTTTTCACTTAATAACCAAAAAAAACTACATCAAAAAGGTAACATGAATAAAGGCATCTAAAACACTTAACTATTTTATTATTATTATTATCAGTCTCACCGAGAGGATTTTAAACATATGAGTTAAATCAGACTTTTATTTTCAACCTTTTACCTAATATCTAAATCATCTAAAACTATAATAATAATATATTATTACAGGCTCCCCGACAGAATTCTAAACTTTTTTTGCTTAATTAAATCGGAATTTTTATTATTATTATAAAGTTATCAAAAAACATAATTATTCAGATTTTCTTCTTAACAATACCTACAGACACCTACGTATGTAGGTATTATTTGGAAAAATTTCTGCGTGTAATTTTTATTCTATAAATCTAGTGCATTTTTGTAATAAGAATCGACGTAACTCTGTGGAATTATTTTCTTATTAATTAGTTCCGTAATATCCCGCTTTTTATTGGCACCCAATGGTATTTTTTGCCAATACGCTTTTCTCAAAGTTGGAGAAAATTGGTGATCTTGTGTGCGCCTTTGATTTCTAACAAACGCTTTTTTAAAAACCGTCTCTTCATAAGAAGTTTTATAAAAAAATGTCATCGGTTGCTGCTTTTCAACGCGAAGTTGTTTAATATCGTGCCATTTTATTTGTTCTCTGTCAACATTAACAGTGAAATTGTTTCCCCATTCTTCTTGAAGGGCTTTCAGATCATAGAACTTGTCATGTGTAAGTTCTTCCACATGATAAGGTTTCCCAGTCTTTTTAGCTGTTCTTATTAAAGTCGCGTATTGTTGTGGACAGTATATTGGGCCTGATTTAGTGTATCTTTTGATTTGTTTTTCGATAACGCTGTGTACATTATCGCCTTCATTTTGCGAATGACCACGAATTAAAAATTTATGAGTAATTGAGTTTACTCTCATGGCTGCAACAGCAAATGCGTAGGCAGACAGCAGATATTTATTTTTTTGCTGACCACAACAGTTGTCACTATAAAATATAAGGTCCAGTTCGGTACCTAATGTATTTTTCTCAACAAGCATCTGTATATATTGCAGTACGCAGGATCCAATTTCCACAGCACCACGTTTGCCTTCGATTTCGTCCCAAAAGAAGCATATTACATCTTTTGCATACAAGTCACTAATCGTGAAATTTAGACAATTTATTCTAGATTTATAAAAGAATAGGGACACTTGCCCTTTAGGCAATTGCATCACGGCTTGGAGATCGTAAACTGCAACAACTACGTCTGTCCTTTTCTTGTCAGCTTCCTTTTCTGATCTGGACAGCACTTTCTCTTTCAAATGTTGGTCATAGGCCTCACGCAGTTTTTGTTGTTCTTCACCGATAGCATTTTTGAATGTTTCACAAAGATCACACGCATCTTTTTTGGGGATGTGAAAAGAAATATTAAACTGTGTATTAAAAATACGATTAAAAGTTGATGACGAAGCAAATGGTAAACATTCATTTTCGCGTAGATCTTTATAATCTCGGTATAGATCCGCAAGTGATCTTTCGCTTGGAATGAATTCTCTTGTTGTTTGTGCTCGAAGGTAATGAGATTCTATTCTGGGGATAGACTTAATGAAAGTGACGACACTTTCTTTTATTTCATTATCTATGGTGGAGTGCTGTCCGTGCTTACCCCTCCGGTCATCTTCTATGAAACCGCCTTCTTGTCGTTTTGAAAGAGCTGTCCTAATGCATTGGTCGCTTATGTTTAGGGTAGCTTTAAAAAAAGTCTTGCAGACTCTAATACGAGTGTCTTCAACTTCAAAAAAAAATGCAGAATTAAGTGCCCTAAGATTTTGGGTACTGCTGTATCTATATTTAGGCTTAATTTCTTGTGTGTGCCTTACAATGAACTCTCTTTGCCGTTGAAGTTCGCCTAGTCCCCAAAATTTGTCGAACAAAGATTTGCGTAAGATTTCACCTATTTTAGATTTGCATTTCAATTTGCAATTATCGTGGCATGGAGGCTTGACCGCTCTTTCAGGGACGCTCTTATTAGTTGAACTTACATAAGCCTTTCCGGTATTTCGACGAGATTTCTTAACATTTGTGGACCAAACAGCTGGGTTTCTTATCCTTTTCCTACCCCTTTGAAGGCTTTCGGGATCAACAGACTGGTCTATGATCGGTTGAGAGGTAGAAGGTTCAGTAGGTGGATTTTCGTTTAAAAGATTGTGAGAATCCGGCATGGCCGACGGCACAGAGTTACTACCTATTTCTGTATTACTGCTGCTTGACGAACTGCTGGAACTACTAGATGATGAGCTAGAACTAGAGGAGGAGCTGGAGGAACGAGACATTTTTCTTGTCGTTTTCTTAGCCCTTTGAAGGCTTTCAGGATCAGCAGACTGGTCTATGATCGGTTGAGAGGTGGAAGCTTCAGTAACCGGATTCTCGTTAAAAAGATTGGCAGAATCCGGCATGGCAGATGGCACAGAGTTGCAGAGATGATTTGGTGGTGAAGTCTTGCTGGAACTACTAGAACTGGAGGAGGAGGTAGTACTAGAGGAACGATACCTCTTTTTTGGAACGACGAGAGATGGACGGTGAGTTCTCTCTTTGGGAGGTGGGTTGAAGAGCGGATCCGCATCTGAATCGTCTAAATCGCTACCTTCGCTGTTAACCGGTGATATATAGTACGATGGTTTCACCTGGGTGCTGGCTGATGGTGGTGCTAACGTTGCTGGATTCTCTTGTAACTCCATGGTGCCATTTTCTGAGATTTCTTCCATCACCTTGGTGGTCGTCGAAGGTGTTGTGGAATTCTCTTGAAGCGCTTTCTCCACATGACTGCTTTCAGGCTCATTTGAACTTGTCTCCATCGCCTTCTGTAGAAGTAAAAGGCCACGGCCCCTCATCATCTGTAGCAACAAAATACGAAGTTAATAAATTTCACGAATACTATATTAACTCAAAAATATTTTTATAAATTGCAGTATTTTATTAAAGAATTAAAATTTATAAAATCAATTTTAAAAATACAAAGGCAACTCTAAATATTCCTTTAACAAAATAAACAATAGCATTTATTGTTTTAGAATAAGAGCGAATTTAAATTTAACCAGCAATAACAGACCAACTCAAATAGTGTAAAATAATTTCACCAACACTAAACTATTATTAGTTAGTAAAACAACAATTACTTACATTTGTCAACAATACTGGGGTAAGTGGAAATAATTTGAAGAACACCCAAGAAACAAGACCGATGCAATCACGAATACAAAATCAACTCAAAATAATTCACGCTTGATTACTGCGGTTAGCCACGAATACAAAACTAAGTGGAAATAATTTACTCTTTGTGCGTATTGACAGCAACTTCCCTTGCGGCTGACATGTTGTAACTGGTGATGCGTTACTGTTGTTGGTGGGGGGTGACCGTGGGCTAATCAAAAAGACTGACTTACAGAGCCATCTAGTTTTTTATGAATGGAGTTTGTACACAGGTGTCTTTGGAGTTAGTGTAGTTTTCGACGCTGATTCCGATAATCGCAATAACTGGATTTTGTATTATTTTGAGTTGTGCCACCCTTCGTCTAGGTGTGCGAAATGGTTTTTGACGCAATGACATCTAACTTATTCTTTCCTGTAGGCTTAGCCAAACACAGGTAGCAGGCCGCATTTGACTTAGCTTCAGACAGATATGTACAAATTTTGCCGTCAATCATCGTCATCATTAATTTGTGACTAATTTCATGTCCTTGACATTTTGAGGGAACGAGACCTTCAATTTATACGTTATCCATTGCAGTTTTTTCATTTATGACGTCTTTGGTTTCTTTCACAAAACTAAACTGGACTGGACGGCAATACCTAGGTGAGCAGGGTTTTGGATTCACCCATACGGTATCACTGTCAGCTGTCAACTTGAATGGAACCAAAGAGGTCTTAAATATGATGGAATCATCTTGACCACTCTCTATGTTTTGCTTATATCTACTTTGGTTAGATGCACCGTCAAATCCCCACTTTGATATTAATATCAATTGTTTATCTTGTATCGCATCAGGACTACGAATAGTTTCAAAAATTCTATTCACTGTTAAATCTAGTAACGCTTGTAGTGCAATCTTAGCAGATGAATCCGTTACAGTCACAAATGTCTTCGGAGGGTAGCACTGTAGCTTAGCTTTTTGCACTTTATAGTAAGACGTATATATCTCCTTTGAACCTTCTCAAATTGTCGTTTCCCTTAATGTGATATATTGCCATTTTGATAGTTTTAATGAAAGTAGCAAACCCAGTGCTTTTTCTGGTGAAAATATTGTTGAAGGAGCTGGTTTGTTCAACATTTCCTTGATTTTTGCTGCTGCTTCTGGATTTTGGAGCATATGTTCAATAACAGATGCAATATCCTCACAACCATCTCCTTTCAAAAGTGCTGCAGCTGAATAAGCTACTTCATTAGGGTCATCGCCTATATGTTCATCAGATTGTCTCTTCTTCTGCTTGTTACTTAGATCTTCAAACGGCTTTCGAGATCTTTTTGTCATCGTTGAAGTTGATTTCATTGTTGAAGTTGATGGTACAGGTTCAGGTACAGGTTCAGTAGAAATATTTTCACTTGTTCATTCTTGAATGAGCAAATTGGTTTGCACGCAGTTTGGCCAGTCAATATTTGCCTTAAGCCAATTACTGTAATCACGTCTAAAAACTTCACTTTTCCTGTGGGATCGTAGCCATCTCTTTTGAACTGCCTGTGTAAATCTTCGACAAAATTATTTCACGGTAACACTGTCTTCATCTGAAAGGCTAGAGCCCAGTCGAATAACAAGTGTGTTGAACAATATTTCATGACCGAAAGACGAAGCATCCTGATTGCTCAGAATAACAAACAAATCCAAATTTGTAATAATGCTTTCCATTATTCACGATCACTGAGTAAAAAGACACGGTAGGATAGATGTTACTATTAGAAATGCTCTAAATGAACTGAAGTTGTGAATCCAATGTTTGACTATTTATTGTTATTGACTAATGATGGTATCACATTGAGCCTGAGCGGAACGCGAAAATACCTGCCAAGAGTGTGGCTTCAATTATTTCAAGGATGCAGCGTGGGAAGTCGCCGGGTCACGATGGTCTCAGTGTCGAACATTTTAAACATGCGGGAGTCCTAGATCTGCCTAGAGTTTTTTTTCACTTTGTGCCTTGGTCATTCCTATTTACCGGAACCACTTATGCGGACGATTGTGGTCCCTATAGTTAAAAACAAAACTGGTGACACATCCGATATGAACAACTATCGACCCATCTCACTAGCTACCACCTTGGCTAAAGTGCTTGACGGTCTGATGAAGGGCTTCCTCTCAGAACATGTTAAAGTGCACGACGCCCAGTTCGGATTCAAGGCGGGCGTGTCCACCGAGAGTGCTATTCTCGGTCTGAAGCACACCGTCAAGTACTACACCATGAGGAGGACGCCGGTATACGCGTGTTTTCTTGACCTGTAGAAAGCTTTCGACCTTGTCTCCTATGATGTGCTATGGGACAAGTTGAGGGGCACGGGTGTGCCGGTGGAGTACACAGCGCTTCTCCGGTACTGGTATGCTCACCAGACAAATCGGGTGAGATTGGTCGGTACTCTGTCGGATGCGTATCGAATGGAATGCGGTGTAAGGCAGGGGGTTAAGCTCCCCCCTGTTATTTAATTTATATGTAAATGAGCTCATCGAGCGACTGAGCAGCATACATGTCGGCTGTCATATAGACGGTATATGTGTCAATAACATAAGTTTCGCGGGCGACATGGTGTTGCTCAGTCCCTCGATGAGTGGCCTGATGAAGCTTCTCACGATCTGCGAGACGTATGCGGAAGTGCACGGCCTTAAATAAATTAAAAAAAAAAGTGAGTTAGTGTTTACGGCACCTAAACAACAGCCCCGTCGTGTACCTCCAGTATATCTCAACGGCGTTGAACTGAATGTGGTAACTCAATTTAAATACTTGGGTCATGTTGTCACCAGTGACCTACGTGATGATGGGAACGCGAGCGCAGGGCGTTGGCGGTGAGGAGCAATATGCTCGCCCGTAGGTTTGCTCGCTGCACGGCAGACGTCAAAGTCAGTTTATTTAAAGCGTTCTGTCAGTCCTTCTACACGAGCGGCCTATTGGTGTCGTATACGAGCCGAGCCTACAACGTCCTGCGCGTGCAATACAACTATGCCTTCAGGATGCTGTTGCGGTTGCCGCGACGTTACAGCGCGTCGGGAATGTTTGCTGAAGCACGTACGGATGGCTTTCACGCCACCATGCGTAAGAAAGCGGCTTCCCTACTGCAACGTTTGCGTAGCACTCGGAACGGCATCCTGAAAATGATTGTTAGCAGAGTGGACTGCCCCATCCAAAGGCACTGGGTAGAATTAGGTATAGGTTTATGTTAAATAGAATTAAGTACTAACAACAATAACATAGCATGTAAGCACAGTTTGTTTTAACCACTAACTACGTACGGACTGCTTAGGTCTGAAATAAAGATATTTTATTTTATTTATTTTTATTTATTGCACTCAATTCTCGTTTTATGTCAAATGTGACATCGCATAATATTATAGATTGATATTAAAAAGAGAAAACAGGAAAAAGGTAAAAACAATTAAGTTTAGTTCAGCGGTACATAATAATTTATTTTAATTTATATTTAACTGGCGGAATGTGGGTGTACAGGTACACCTCTGCCCAACCCTTCAGGAAAACAAGGCATGGTGTTATGTTATGATATTTCTATTTTGGAACTGATGGTTCTTTTTTCTTTAACTGCTTAGCGTCATAGTGTTTTAAATAAAATGTGGTGGTTAATTGGATCTTCATTTTAAGATAGGTTAGAAAGTGCCACAATGGTGCCGATTCCCTTGTTGACAAACTAAAATAAATTTAAGTTCAGTGCATCTTTTTCATTCTATTTCATTAAAAAAAGGACAGAAGATAAATTTTAGTTTAGTCCTGTCAAATTAATCAGCGCATGTCACTACTCTATACCAGTTTAGACGTGATTAAAAATTTGCCTACTAAAATTACGTCAATTTACGTCAAGCGCTGATTAATTTGTTAGGACTAAACTAAAATGTATCTTCTGTCCTTGTCTTAATGAAATGGAAAGAAAAAGATGCACTGAACTTAAATTTAGTTTAGTTTGTGAACAAGGGAATCGGCGCCAATACTGAGCCCAGGGTCCATAGAAATTGCGGCTGGTTTTTTATTTGATTTTACACTTTGTCATGAATTACGAGTATCTGTCACTCCAAGGATATTTCCTTATTAACAAGTTAATAATTATACCAGGGAAGCTACATGTGCAGAAGGAATTATTCCCAAACTTCCTGTATGTGGCGAACATATTTGTTCGCCACATACAGGGCAAAGTACTTCGGCAACCCAGGTACCCTCCGCTAGATGGTCAGTAACACCAAGGCGTTGCTGGCCTTCCTTGAGGAGCTGGGATGAATCGAATAATTGATTTCCCACCCGTACGCTAAATACGCGCATTGACGTGGAGTTGCGGACACCAGCCCGTATTACCTATTACCTATTCCCAAACTTCCTTGTCTTAAACGTAGTCTTTAATGTTATAATATGCTTTTCTGATAGGGACACGTTTGATGTGGGTTTTGAATTTCCATCGCTAAGTTCTGTAACCGACTTTGGCAACTTGTTATAAAAGCGGATAGTGTTGATAACAAATGATTTGCTTGTTTTTGTTACTTGATATTATGGAAATCGCACATATTTTGAAAAGTCCTAATTTTTTGCAAACATCAAGTTACTTTCTAAGGTATAAAACGAAGACAGAGTTAGTACATCAATTTCTTTGATATTTTTTTTAAGGGTCTCACGAGGACTCATTCTATAGAACGCGCGGATTGCCTTCTTTAGCAAACTGAAAATTGAATCTACGTCAGCTGCCGATCCCCACAGTAGAACGCCATAAGACATAATACTGTGGAAATAAGCAAAAATATACTAACCTAGCTGTGGCTATATCAGTCAGCTGCCTTATTGTTCTTGCTGGATATTTAGCTGAATTTAATCTACCTGAAAGAGTTCTAATGTGGGCACCCCATTGCAATAATTCAAATCTAAAGTAATTCCTAGAAATACAATTTTCGTAATAGCATGTAGTTTCTTGCCATCACGTTTTAAATTTAGAACCATTTGGGGTACATTTGGTAATGATAAGTTAAGGCATTTTGTTATGTTCGCATTCAGTAAGAGATTATTACCTGCGAATCATTTCGAAAAGATAGCCTGACTATCGTAGACATGTAAGACATCCGTATCTTTTCTATCTATTAAAAAAATATGAGAAGTGTCATCAGCGAATAGAATTATTAATCCGATATGCTAGCCATCATGTGGGGAAGATTAATATATATTTTTTTCCCTCGTTATCTACAATCGGCTGCTTAGCCATAATTAGATGTGGTCTGGGGTGTGTTTTTCTTTTTTTATTGCCTTTCCAGTAAATAGCACCAATTACATGTCAGAACACTTCAGTTCCTTTGGTCGAGGTCCAGTATGTGCCATCTTTTAAGGCGTTTTATGTGGTCTTGTCTTGAAGAGTCTTGTCTTTAGCTAACGTGTTGCTTTGTTTAGTCTTTCTTTGTACTTTTTGCTGTATTTGTTAACTTCCTCTCTTATGGTCGGCATTTCTAGGTATTCTTGTATCTCGGAGTTTCTTATAAACCAGTGTGCGCTGGAGACCGTTCTTAGTGCAACGTTTTGGAATCGCTGAAGTATCTCTAGGTTAGAATTGCTAGCAGATCCCTCTGTGCACTTGCTCGACCGTAGCATGTTTCTCCCGGAATCCAAATTGGTGATCGGGGATTATCTTGTTCTCGTCCAAAAATGGCTTTAGTCTGAACAGCAATATTTTTCCAAACAGCTTTGATAAAACTGGGAGTAAGCTTATAGGTCTGTATGAGCTGGGTTCTGTTGGTGGTTTTCCCGGTTTAGTCATCATACATATTGTTGAAATCTTCCATAAGTTTGGATAGTGATGCCCTCTAAATATCGCGTTGAATAACATTGTTAAAAATACAATCGCTTTTCTGGGCAGTTGTTTAAGAACTTCTCCCATTATCAGATCAAAACCAGGTGCTTTTTTGTTTTCTAACTTGCAGATCGTTCTCCTTAGTTCCCTGGGAGTTACGAGTGTCAAGGGTAGTGATAGTTGCTGATCACTCAGGAGCATTTCGTCTTCTTCAGGTTTGTTCCTAGTGTTATAAGTTGTTCGTTATCGATACTCTTTATAAGTTCTCGTCCTTTTGTAGTTATCAGTCTTGAGCCCCAATAGGTGTGTTTGCAGTTCCAGTCTCCACCACTTATGAATCGATTTCCTAGACTCTGAAAGTAGCGGAAGAACATGTTCTGTTTTGGGTTATGCTTCGGTTTCCTCATATATGGTTATTGTTGTGGCTTGCATCCAATCTTCCCATAATTGACTGTGTAAGTAGTGCTTAGTGTTATTTTTTATGATCACAGCAGAACCACCGTGGGACCATCGCTTCTAGACTAAGTCTGTGTTCTCGTGAGAAATTTTCACTCTGTTCCAGTCATTTGTTTTCTCTGAGGCACTAGGTCATCGTTATTTTTGAAATAAGTTCTCTGGGACTAAAATAAGTTCTCTGGGACTATGTGTTGTCTCCGTTGTTTTTGCATATGTTCTCTGAGTCTGTGAGTTGTCATTGTTGTTTCTCGTGTGTGATCTTTGAGGGTAATTTCCTACGTCTAGGTTGTCTGTAAGGTCTGTCACTTTTTCATTTGTGCATTGTTTATATTTAGGTTTTCCATTTTTAAGCGATTCACTGTAGAGTTGTAGGCATTCAGTGGCAGTCAGATCTCGAGCTTTACTTTGGACAGCTAGGTATTTTACAGTGTCTTCATATTCAGATGTAGCTTTTATTAGTATGTTTTTGTTAGTTTTAGGTAGTGTTGGTCTCTCTTCAGCATTATTTATGTTTACTTTTTGGCAAGTTTTAAGCTTGTTTGTAGAGTATTTTCTGGCTTAAACTTCCCTATATACTTGACATCCCTTATAGCTAGCGGGGTAGCTTCCTGAGCACAGTGTGCATATTGCGGGAGTGTTCGCGTCGACTGCACACATGGTAGTTGAGTGTGCACCAGCACACTTAACACACCTGTATGGTCGCATGCAGTTGTTTTTACAGTGCCCATATTGCTGGCATCTTTTGCACTGCACGACTGATTTTTTTCTTTTTGGGTTTTCTATAAGAACTCTTTGATTATAGATGAATTTTATGTCCTTTACTTGTTTATTATTTTCATGTTGGGCGACATTGACAAATAATGTATTTAGGGGTTCGGATTGGTTTATGGGCTGTTTCTACCTCCCCTTGTACAGAATTACCGGTTTTCTCAGTTGCTGCTATAATTTCATCTGAAAGTGTACTAAAGTGGAAGTGTTTGATAACAATTCTCATACATTTTTGGTCTTTCCGGGTGAAATAGTATACCTAAACAGTATACCCTATTAGTCCCTTGTTTCGAATATGTTCTATCATTGTCTTGTACTTGTCTACGGTGTTTGTTGATATAATAAGTTGTTTCTTTGAAACTATTTTATAGGTGAAGTCTTCTTTACCCACAACTTCTTCCATTGTTTGGGTGAGCTTACTCAGGTCATCAATACCATAGAGTATGATTAGTGGTGGTTTTGGTGTTCGTTTGGCTGGGATATCTGTGCTCAACATCAAGCAGTGCAAAGTTATTGCTTGTCTCGATATCCAAGTTAGTATTAGGTTCTGGGTTATTTATACCCCTATGTGAATTAGTTCTTTTCACTTGATTCATTTGGGAGTATTTTTAATCAGGAGAGTGGTTTTGCTTTTGTGTAGACATTCGTTGGTATGGTGCACTCAGGTTGCATTCCTTTCTACGGTCGGTTTTGGTTGTATCGCTGAGAGATAGAGATTTTTGGCGGTTGAATAGGCCTGGATGGAATAATTGTTGGGTCAATATATTCTTTGGTCTCTCCGTTATATTTTCCTTAGGTAGCAATACTATGCCCAAGCATCGCTCAGAAAAGGATTCTCCGCCGGTACCCTCTTGGGGTAGTTTATTTTCAAGTCTTGCTTCTTCCATAGTTGCTGTGATTTTTTCGTTAGGGTTGTCATCCCTTTATTTGGAGTGATTTTTTGTCTTCAGGGTTTCCTTCTCTTTGCTGTTGTTTTTTTTTGCCAGGGTTTTCTTCTCTTTGTCTCAATCCAGTTGATTCGGTTTTAAGGCGCGGAAGGTTTGCTTGTCACGCTTCGTATTTCGCTACTGCGGTCCTGAGGTAGATGGAAGAAGGGATGACCCACACCAATTAAGATGTGGTAAACTAGAAATAGGAAACGACCAACAATTGAACCTCGAGGCCTGCCCATCTTTACTAGAGACCCCAAGGACGACGTTCCGTTTACGTTTACTTTTTGATACAATAGCAACATGAAGATGGATCTTTCCATGAATATTACCATCGCTTAACTCGATGGTAAATAACATTGTGAACATAACACACAATACGTCGCACGTGATGTTACCCGAAACTGCAGAATTGGACGAAATCAACAAGCGATTAGCTATTATGAAAACACTAGAAAACCAGCTCCCATCAACCATTTCCACTCATGACATACACCAGTACGCCGTCTCTTATACCATTGTGAGAGTAATCGTCATTGTCTCTGTGGGATGGTTTGTAAAGTGATACGGATCATCTTGTAGCTCAAAACAAACTAAGAGCCATATAGCTATGAACAATCAGCTCGAAGAGATTGAACTGCAACCGATACAACACAGAAAGCAAGAAGAAAACATTCACACGGCGAGCCAAGCAGAACTACAAGCGGAACGTCCACGTTATGCAGACAACATCGCATTCAACTTCGAATAATTTAAATAATTAATTTTGTTTCTTTGTAATAGGGTTTCTTCTCTTGACAAGCTTTCATTTATCTTCCGTACATCTTTGTGGGGTTGCCAACATGTACGGTCTCATCAACCGTGCATTTACATTGCGAACACAGCAACCTACTTGGATGTCGTGCGTCACAAATATTACGCTATAATTGATAAAAACTAAACCAACATCAACTAAGTGATAGTGTACGGTGCCTACAACCATTGGCTCCTACAAACATTTTATGGATCTTTTAGTTGTCCGAATTAAAATGGTTTTATTTATTTATTTTAATGGTTTTATCTACGTGTAACTTGTTTATCTATGTCAAATGATACAAGTTCACCAGTATGGTCAGATCTTTTTTTTTGGGTTGGATTAATTTCATATTAGTTATCATATTAGTTATTTGGTCATTCAAATAACTTCTTCCACTTTGGGCGAAGTGGGAGGGTGTGTCAGACTCTTACTGACTAAAATCCACACGTGTTCCTTCCATTGCCTGTGTTGTCAGAGGCCACGGTATCCCTTTTGGACTTTCGTTGGTCAGATCTGACGCCACTAATTAAGGACGAGTCTTTCATTTTATAATTATTAAAACATTGTCTATGCATGAAGCTGAGGTTGCTGTTGTTCTAGTTGCTTCATTAAATATATATTTTAAATATAATGATTTATACAATGAAATAAGCTTACATTTACCCGGTGAATTAACGAATAGCCCAATATTTAGGTCACCACAAATGAAAACTAATTTATTAGCTTTAAAGAGTTTGCTTAGTATTAACAAATTATTAAAAATGATGACAAGTTTGACGCTGGTGGTCTATAAACACATAAGAAAGTACATAACTTTCAACCATAGCCTTCAACCTCTGCTTGGGCAGAACCATAATATGTTCCCGAAATACCAGTATGGTCCCTCAATTCACACTCATATGGTATTGTGCACCCTTTCCTTTGTACAATCTGTCGCTGTTCGCCTAATTTCTCTCCAAACAGTTATTGTATTATCCATTGTTTTTGTAACACCAACTGCAAAATCTATCGAAATCGCTTATTCGCGCATCCAAAGGCAATGCACATAATATTAATTTACCTAATTTTAATTTAAGTAGGGTGTCGACACCGTTAACTATGTCCCTTTTATTTAAACTCTAGACTGTTTCCAATTCTAGAGTTTAAATAAAAGGGAAGTGAAGTGTAATGCTGAGATATGTGAGTCACTGACAAACAATCTCATGTGTAATTTATTGTGCTCCCACTCCGCCACCACACTGTTACAGCATGTTGTTCCTACAGTTTTACTCATACCTGGTACTACATGGTACTTTAGAAACTGTCAACCCCACTCAAAGTAATGTTTCGGTCTATTCTGATAGATTAGGATCAGATTTTGGATCATTGTTGAATAATCGCTCTAAACATACTATAGTTAACTATTGTTACCATAACTTGCATTTTAATGAGCTTGTTCATAAAAAAAAACACACACAAATTAATGCTGCTAAATCATTTGTGTGTGTACGCATATGCACAAGCTACTGTAGTTATTTTAATTGGAAACAGTCTTTTTTTTTTGAGGGTGGGAAATCATCAAATAACTTCTCCCGCTCTGGGCGGAGCGGGAGGGTGTGTCAGACTCTTACTGACTAAAACCCACCCGTATTCCTTCTGATCCTGCCGGAGCTCCGTCCGCTGTGCCGCGATTTCTCGCGGCAACGGACTTACGCCCCGGCGTTTCGCCTCCTCGCGCCACTCCCATACGTGCGCAAGGACTTTTGCCTCCAGATCTCATGGCGGCAATCCGGCAAGGAGGCTCGCTACCTCACAGGAGACCGTGCGGTATCCCCGGACCATCCGGATGGCCATGACCCTTTACAGGAGCCCCGTATAGGGCCATGGACCGCACGACCCCCGCATAGAGCCTCCGGCAGGAGGCGTTTGGACCCCCTAGATTGGGCAGGAGCCGCTTCAATGCAGCGCCTGCCCGCTCCAGTTTGGGAGCCAAACGTCGGAAATGTTCCACGAAGTTCCACCGGCTGTCGAGGACGAGTCCCAGGTACTTCATCGTCGACTCGACGCCGATGGAAACCCCTCCCACCGATATTTGGGACCCCAAAGGTGGCGCATTCCGAGGACCATGAAAACACATGGCTTCGGACTTGTGCAGGGCCACTTCGAGTCCCAATTGCCGGATCCTTTCGATGATTGTCGCAACCCCGCGTGCCGCTAATTCGGCCACCGCCTGGTGCGACCTCCCCTGCGCCAGGACCAACGTGTCGTCAGCGTAGCACACTACGCTGACGCCGCTAGGGAGGTCGGCGCGCAGCACCCAGTCGTATCCGATGTCCCACAGATGCGGCCCCAGGACCGATCCCTGTGGGACACCGCACGACATCTCTTGCCGGTTCCACTCCCTGGTGACCAGGGTAGATGACGGCCCTGTCCGTCAGATAGGCCTCGACCACACGACAGAGGTAGGTCGGCATCCGGTGATACCGGAGTGCCTCCCTGATGCAACTCCAGGGCAGGGTATTAAAGGCATTGGCGATGTCTAGAGACACTGCCAAGACGACCCCTCCCTGGGCAACAGCATTCCCCGTCGTCAAGGCTCGCACGCGCATGATGGCATCCACCGTAGAGCGCCCTCTTCGGAAACCAAACTCTCTCCGCCAAATCCGGCCCCACCCGCACCAGCTGGCCGACGAGGCGGTCTGCAATTACTCATTCAAAGAGCTTGCCCACCTCGTCGAGCAGCACGATGGGCCGATAAGCGGACGAAGAGTCCGCAGGGCACCCTGCCTTCTTTATGAGGACCAGTTTCCCCGTCTTCCAACGAAGCGGGAACTGGCCCCTTTCCAAGCATGCGCTTAGGAGCCCCCTAAGTCGTAATCACCTTGCCTGTGGACTGGCATCCTACTTGTACCTGAGTCGAGCAACCTTACCTTCGTCAAGCCATTCTGGGAACTCTGTTGGGACTACGGAACTCCGATCGAGCAAGGTCCAAACTTCTAATCTACCTATCTACGAGTACGTGCTCCTGCCTACAAAAAGACTGCTGGGGCCTTATTATTAACTCTTATTTCCAGGCAGTTTACGGCGTAAACAGAACTGCCTTGCAATTTCGTATTATGAACTCGTCAAACAAGCCAGTCAGCAGTCACGTGACACCCTGGGCGACTTCTGCCCGAACATTGCCTGGCAATACCGTATTATGAACGTTCGTTTGACATTTCTTTTCATACTAGAACTGTCAAAAAGTAACCTCATAATCCATTCTGTTTACGTTGCTTCAGAGGAGCTTTTATTGAATTGTTTTGGGTTTATTTGGAAAAGTTATTCGAGTGTTTAATATATAAATAACGGAAATATCATGTGTGACGAATATGAACTGTTTGAGTTCCTAGAAAGTGACTTTTCACATCAAAATAGGGAATCAAGGAACAAAAGAAAACGACTTCGTGATCAATGTAATCCGTTCGATATGGATGATGCGCAATTCATACAACGATATCGACTTAGCAAAGATTTGGTACGGAATCTTTGTGAGGAGCTGAGACCGCACATGTTAGGGCCTACAAAATCCACGGATTTATCAGTGGAGACTAAAGTATTTGTTTTGTTTTTACTATGAGACCTTAACATATCATAATATTATGAACTTAGAGTTTTAACTAAACATTATTCTCTTTTTAGGTTTTGGTAGCAATGTCATTTTTTGCTACTGGCTCCTATCAACGCCCCACAGGTGATATAGGCTCTCATTCAATATCCCAGGCAACAGTTTCAACAGTAATTAAGCAAATCTCATCCACTGAACTATAATAATTACAATTGTATGAATATTATAACATGTTAAAAACGAAATATTAATTAAAGACACTGAATAACACTTACGCCATATTTTTGTTTATACTCCGGACCTAAGACGGCCCACTGACCAATCTTACGAATGCAAGTATGTTTTAAATAAACAAAGATAGTTTGTAAAACAATAATAATATGTTCTATTGAAGTGGTAGAATTTCCCGCTGAACTTCAAGTGGATTACGTTCGGAAACATAATCTCGCGTTACAATTTACAAACACAAAATTATGATATGAATTAATTATATAGCACAATAGGTATACATTGCGTTCATATTTTAACCTACTTCTATACTAGATTCATATTTATTTATTATTATTATCATAAAATACGTGATCTAAATAAAACCGTAACTTGCCGCTAAATATTTAATTGTGTTTCTGAACGTAACGGCAGAGAATTACAAGCCAGCCATAGACAAACTACCCAGCGTGAAGTCGGTCAGAATTAGGAACGTCATAATACGAAATCTAACCAGCCAGTGAAATGAATTGCCTGGAACTTGCCTGGTTTTTTAAAAGTTCGTAATAGGCCCCCTGGGATTAGCTGCCTGCGTATTTAAAGTGAGCTCGTTCCATCTTACTAACATACCTGTTGTGTTGTCCTTTAGCGGATTTAGTTTCTTGAAGTCAAGTGAAGTTCCTAAATTTCTATTTGTGTCTATTGTGCCTAACCATAATTATTTTCGAAAGAGATCTAAATAGTATAGGCAAAGCACAAATTAGCTTAATTAATATCACTTATCTGTAGACTTACCGCCACATTGAATTAATGCACATTTGATTACCTACAGTTTAATAATTCTCTTACCGTTACGCAAACCAAGTAATACCTAAAAAACTATTCCACTATTATCGATTCTTTATCCTTTTTATCACTCACTTCAACCTTTATATCACTTACATACTAAATATTTCCCGAGTTAACCGTAAACTTATGACCCGTGGTCGTTTCATCGTACGAGTAATTAGTTGTTTTTATCAGTTTACTAAGACGCACGGAATTAATTGGTCAAGGACAGCTAATGAGACAATTGATTTTCTATTGTTTGACTCCGAATCGGTGTCGCGCGGGGCTTAACAGGTTAACCGGTAAGTCCCTGTTGGCTCCGAATAGGGGTCACACTCCTCCAACCTTCAGGCCCCACTGACTCCGAATAGGAGTTTTTGGCCACGCGGTTTGCAACTCTATAATATATAACGTACAATAAGTGCTCATTCGCGGAACTTAAAAAAATATTAAAAATGGTAAAACACTTTAGTAAACCTATTTGTCATCATGAAATCTTTGTTTAATTTATCATAAACAGTATTAATAAAGTGAAAATGTATATAGTTTTTATTTTTAATGTTAAAGAATTACGAAAATATTCCAAGTTATTGTAAAATACTTAGATTAAGATACTCGTAATTTAAAACTTTTCATTATGTGGAATTTTAATTTATTTTTAAATAGGGGAAAAAATTGTATTTTTCTTAATATCTTTCGGAATTCGTTATACATTTTGGCACCCTCATACTTAATATTTCTAGTACCGTAGTTTGTTCGTGGTCTACTGGTAGTCAGATAGGAAACGCCGACCTCATCTAGTTTAAAAAAATATGTTTGACGTGTAAAAGTGTTTGTAAAAACCTACTTACAAAAATAAAATCATTTATCATTTATCGTCAGCATTTCTCAGTAACCGGGTCTGAAGTCCGAGAAAATTCTCGGACTTCCTTTCTTGCTTTTAATAATTCTATCTCTATGTTTTTTTCTTCTTCTTCCTTTTCTTCTAATGCAGTCGTATTGCGGGCACTTAAGATTTGTTTTCTTCTACTTATTGAATCGATACTATTTTTCTTTTCTGGTTTGTATTTGTGTATTTCCAGGTATATAATTATGTTTGTGATCAGACAGTAGAATTGACGATGGCTAGATGGAATATATTATTTTTGAGATTGGTGCTGATATGGTCAAGGATTGTTTTGGTACTCTGTGTCTCTTTTGAGCAAAATGTAGTTTATTTTATTCAGAATTTTAAATCTATTTTCTTGTAGTGTCATTTTGTAGTTGAAATCTCCGAATACGATTGCCCGTTTTTGTTTTTGCAGCTTCTGCGAGAAGATTTCTAGAAAATGTTCATTGTTAGTTCTCTCCGACTTGTAAATAGCAGCAATGTCTCAAGAAAATCTGATGAGATGTATCCATAGGAAATGGTTATCATATTCATATAGTTTTTCGATGAGGTTGTGCTGAAGACTGGTATGTACATAAATCGAAACGCCCCCTCTTCTTTCACTGGTGCGGTAATTGTAGTAAAGTGTAGCCCGATAGCAGAATACTCTCAGCTTCAGATTCGCTTTTTATCCATGTTTCCGTCAGTAATATTAAGTGTAAAGTGCTTGGGACAGATTGGATTATGCATTTCAGTTCGTCTAGTTTCTCTGGGCTGACTATATTGCGTACGTTAGCGTATAAACTTATTAGGGATTTCTTATTGTTGTTAATATTAGCGTGAGTATTCGAAAGTTGGTATGTGAGATTACTTAGGGGTGCATCTCTTGGTCTCCTGTGAAGCAGCGAGCCTCTTTGCCGGATTGCCATAGGATCTGGAGGCAAAAGTCCTCGCGCACATATGGGAGTGGCGCGAGGAGGCGAAACGCCGGGGCGTAACTCGGCTGCCGCGAGAAATCGCGGCACAGCGGACGGAGCTCCGTTATCTCATGTCGCCATGAGATCCCTCATGGCGACAGGTCCTCACCGGACACGGCAGCTTCGGGAGGTTCCTGTGTCGGATAAGGCGGGAGGAAGCACCCGGGTGTCACCACTGTGTGGATCGCACGGGGGACACGGTGGAGCATATGGTGGAGGTCTGCCCGGCTTGGGCAGAGCACCGCCGTGTCCTCGTGGAGGCGATCGGCGGCAGAGATCTCTCCGTCCGACCCTGGTTCAGGCCATGGTACGGAGCGAGAGGGCCTGGGTAGTCGTCACCTCCTTCTGCGAAGCAGTAATGCTCACGAAGAAGGAGGCGGGACGCTTGAGGGAAAGGCAAATTTCACGCCGTCTCGCCCCTAGCCGCCACAGGAGACGCCCTGGGCGTCGGGAATCTCGGGCGGATTTCCGGCCACCGTAGGCGTGGGCTTGCGGACGGTGAGCAATGGGTAGCTCACAATCCGGTAAGGACCAGGCCCGAGTCGACGGCGCGTTGTATTCCACGTGCGCCTCAAAGAGATGTCATCAGCACAAATGTAGGGGTCCACTAGGGCCCATGCCTGCCGGGGTCGCGGGAAGGTACTAAAGGGTCACCGAGGCCCCTGGCAACACAGGCAACAGGAAGGAATACGGGTGGGTTTAAGTCAGTAAGAGTCTGACACACCCTCCCGCTCCGCCCAGAGCGGGAGAAGTTATTTGATAATTTCCCACCCACCTAAAAAAAAAGGGGTGCATCTCTTAGGTCAACTTCTGTTTGCGTCAGTTTTTTGGTGGATTTTTGAATATTTTAGGAACACCCTTGATATATTTGATGGCAAGGTTTTCCTCACCTTCTTCTGTTCTTTTATTTAGTTCATCGTGTAATTTTAACATTTCCTCTTTCTGTAATTGTGTTTGATCGGAGTAACATTTGATGTTTTTAATATCTTTTAAATGTCATTTTTATCACGAAGTATTGATTTAGCCATATCCACAGTAGCAAAACAAACTTTTGTGGGACGTGATTTATTACTGTTGTACTTTCCCAATTGATAACATTTTGTAGTATCGACACAATCATTTAACTTAATGATTTTTATAACTTCTTGTTCGGCGTATTTGCTTCTTTCGGCCGAATCCCCTGAGTTTATTTCTTGTAAGCGACTATGTTTTTCTCCCCTTGGAAGCGCTCATGGATCTCAGAGATCACGTTTTTATGTAGAAAGATACACTGTAGACTGTATTGCCAGAGGTGGAAGTTTTCAATTTACGGACATAATTTTCCAGGTCAGCAATTTTATTCACCAAATCAATTTTTTAAGATTTGATTTGGCTAATAAATTATTCATCCTATTTTGTTCCAATAATAGTTGATCAGTAGTAATTTTAATTTGAGAGGTTTGTTACTATCGAAACTTGTTAAGATATTTTGTTTAATTTGTCAGTTTGGGACATATTAGTTAAAATCGAAATTATTTTAGTCTCAAATTGATGGTGGTTACGGGAGAACTGTCTTCGCTGATCGCTGCATGTACGAACTGAATACAATATGAACGTGCCAGCGTTCCTACAAGCTGCTATACTCCAATAATTTGTCATACACTGTTTAGACTATCCAAAAAAAAAATCAAAATGTTGCCTATTTCTATAAGACGGTGAACGGTAGATTGTAATATTAGGACTCACAATAGACACACACATCTCATGGAAGCCCCACGTAAAAAAGTACGATCAAAACTGTCTAAATTCACCTACGTACTTCGAGAAGTCAAAAAAACTACCGACTTGCAAACAGCACTTACTACTTATTATGCTTACGCACATGCATAGCTCAGCTATGGCATTATGATGTGGGGGAATAGCACAGACACGCCTACGCTTTTTATTCTCCAGAAGAAATTAACTCGGATCATTGTCAACATAGAGCAGACCGATAGCTGTAAACCCTTTTTTATAAAACATAAAATACTCACCTTACTATCTGTCTATGCTCAGCTATGGCATTATGATGTGGGGGAATAGCACAGACACGCCTACGCTTTTTATTCTCCAGAAGAAATTAACTCGGATCATTGTCAACATAGAGCAGAACGATAGCTGTAAACCCTTTTTTATAAAACATAAAATACTCACCTTACCATCTGTCTATGTCCTGGAAATATGCAAATTTGTAAGAAAATACATTAAATTTTTACAACCCGTGGCGATAAACATACCGACCGATCTGTCAGATACAAAAATATGTTAATACTATCCTCTTCGCGCATGAAACTACATTCCAATAGCCCCTATGTAATGTCCATAAAAATATTTAATAAACTACCAGATGCATTAAAAGATGAGATCAGCGATACGACATTTATAAGTAAACTCAAGCAAATATTAATTGAAAAAGCATACTACACAATAAACGAATACATACATGACAAAAAAAATTACTTAATACAAGCAGACACTATTCACGATTAATCATAGATTCATTTATATATACATAGATAAATATAATATGTTTAATTGACCTGACCAAATAATTAAGATGTATGTGATATATAACTGATCTTAACAAAACAAAATATTTTTTTTATATTGACTTACTTAATGTTAATAGTGTATTTAAAATGTTAAAAATTATTAATTGATATTTTTTTTTCCTAATTTTATTTTATTTTAAGAATTATTTTAATTTTAATTTTTTGTTGTGCCCGACAGGATCCGTACATTAGCTCTAAGCCTTTGTAACACGTTTAAAACATTATGGAATGCAAATAAAGATATGAATATGAATATGAATAACTCGTGCCAGTTTCTGATCTACATAACAGATCAGACAGGTAGCAAAATCAAAATCAAAATCAAAAGTCATTTATTCAAACTAGGCTGAAAATCAGCACTTTTCGAACGTCAAAGTTACATAAGACAGTCCCCCAAAAATGCCCGCCCGTCACCACTTCCTAGTGCTTTAGCTGGGAAGAAGAAGTGGTGGAACAAACTCCCCAGCAGCACGTCTGTCTGTTTAGTTATATAAACTTGATTTTATACAAATCGTATGCAAAGTAATTAACATTACGAAACACAAAACATTGGATTAAATTACACACTTGCCATACGTTAGCTAGCACGCGCCAGTATACCAACAAAACAATGAACAAACTGAGCATCCATAAATAAATGAGCATCCATAAATACTGCTTCAGTTATAAGTTTAACTTAATTGTCAATCTTTGAATTAACATATTTATTAATTACAACATGTTTCATAAAATTAATTGGTAATATTAAACGCAAATTAATACTAGAATAGATTTATTCACTTTCTATTACACTTTCTCACCAGCCTTAGCTCAACGTTCGAAAACGCGGGGACCTCGACACAGACTACTGTCAAACGTCGTAGTGACGTTCCGATAACGCGCGACAACTAGTGTTGTTTTACGTAGATCGATTTTCTTCATCTAACAGCTCGGCCATCCTGCAGTCCTTCGGTCCCCGAAGGAGATTGTCCTCAGCTTGGCACGCCAGCTCAGCCGCATGCTCGCTGCAGGATTCCACCGGTGATCTTCACCATTTTCGGCAAGAGATTTCAACGCTGTGAGGCCCCGAAGGCAAGCGTAAAACAAAGTTATGTTATAAGGCCCCGAAGGCAAAGACTGAATACCCGACAGATAAGCCCCTTAGGTAAGTCTTATATATTATGTGCTGTAAGGCTCCGAAAGCAAGCACGTTAGTAAACGCTGCGAGGCCCCGAAGGCAAGCGTAAAACCAAGGTTATATTATAAGGCCCCGAAGGCAGACTGTATACCCGACAGTTAGGCCCCTTAGGCAAGTCTTAGGTATTATGTTTGCAATTCAGGCCCCGTAGGCAATCGTCTGATGGTTGACGTATGTGTGCTGTAAGGCTCCGGAAGTAAGCACGTTAGTAAACGCTGTGTAGGCCCCGCTAGGCAAGCGTTTGATGGTTAAATTGCAGAGGCGCGTGCTATAAGGCTCCGTAAGCAAGCACTTAGGTGAACGCTGTGTAGGCCCCGTAGGCAAGCGTGATGGTAGAGTTGGAGATAATTTGTGCTTTAAGGCTCCGTAAGCAAGCACTTAGGTGAACGCTGTGTAGGCCCCGTAGGCAAGCGTGATGGTTAGGCCCCTGAGGCATACGTCCGTCATGATATATAAAAGGAAACAGATTGCATGGCAATCAATACAAGAGCAACTCACGACTGCTCTGCCAGATCCTCATCAGATGAGGAGTCCCGGCGTCTATGATACCAAATCTTAATTTTATCACGGGCAACTATATTTTTGTACGCTCGTTTACCCTTCGCGTACGATGTGACCTCATAGCGGTGGTTAGGTAATACAGCTGTAACCCTGTATGGCCCTGCGTATCGCTGGACGAGTTTTACGCTTGTTAGACCAGGACGTAATATTTTCCGCTCTAGCATAACCGACTGACCCATAAGTAGAGGTTCTACAACTCGCCGATCTTTATCATAACGTGTTTTCATCTGAGCTGCATTTGTTTCAATAGTTTGGGCAGCTTCGCCTCGAGAAGTCGATACGTTTTCACTGTAGACTGCCCCCTGCAAATCATTCGGTAAACGGGGTCTTAAGCCACACAGCAACTCTAAAGGTGACTTGCCTGTCCCTTGACTTACCGTCGAGTTTAAACCTAATTGAACCTTTGGCAAGTAGGCATCCCATCCTTTTTGATTATAACCCATGTTGGCTGACAGAGAATTTAATATCGTTTGGTTCAGACGTTCGACACATGTTTGATGGCGTTGTTGTCGCAAAATTGTCTGAACTCTTTACCCGTGAATGCTGTGCCTCGGTCACTATCAATTCGTTCGGGATATCCAAATGTGTGGCTCAGTTTACTTAACGCGGTAATTACGCCTTTGGCATTCGCTGTTGCAACGGCTTCTAACCACACGAATTTAGTGAATCCATCGATAACCGCAAAAATATATGTTTTCCCATTACTCTTACAAAAGGGGCCCAGGTGGTCCACATGTAAAGTGTGGAAGGGCACGGCCACCTTCGGGATAGGGTGTATTAAACCCGGTTGTTTCCCAGTTGGTTTCTTCGTGAATTGGCATCCTAGACAACTTGCCACATATTTTGTCACATATTTTCTCATCTTTAGAAACCAATATTTAGCTCGTATTGCTTCAAGACACTTTTCAGTTCCCAGATGCCCATGTTCGTCATGATAAATGTTCATAATATGGAATCTCGAACTCTTAGGTAAAACTGGTCTCAACTCATTCTCTATTACACGACACAACCGTCCGTCTACGACTCTATAATCTTTCGATAGTCCCTCCTTCTTTTCTTGTTGACCTCTTGTTCTAGTTTCAAATTCAGAAGCAATGCTTGAATTTCCTTATCGCCATCCTGTAACGCATCAATTAGATCCTTTTCCTGTATGTGGTGCACTGCCGTAGGGTTTCTGCTCAGGGCGTCTACGTGCACCATAGAAGTCCCGGGTCGGTGGTCAACTTCAAAATTGTACTCTTGTAGATCGATCCACCAACGGGCGATCCGTGGTGACAAGTCCCTTTTCATCCAAGCCATCCGTATGGCTGAGCAATCAGTCACGATTCGAAACTGAACGCCAGCAAGGTATACTTTGAAAAAATTGACAGCAAACACCACAGCGAGAGCTTCCAATTCGAAACTGTGGTACCTTTGTTCTGTTTCTGCTGTTTGTCGGCCAGCGTAAGCGACAACCTTCATTTCACCATTTGGTTGTCGTTGAAGGAGAACACCATCGAGTCCTGCTTTTGATGCATCGGTGTGCACTTGGGTTTCCCTGTCCGGATGATAAATTGCCAGCACTGGATCAGAGGTAAGGATATCCTTTAGAGTTTTTAGGGCTTGATCTTGTTCAGGTCCCCAGCGCCACTCCACGGCCTTTTTCGTGAGCAGGGTGAGCGGTCGTGCAATGCTCGCAAAGTTCCTAATAAATTTCCGAAAGTAACTGGCGAGACCGAGGAACTGCCGCATCTCATGCACATTTGTAGGTGTTGGAAACTGCCATAATTTTGTGAGGTGAAGGTCTTATCTCACCACCAGATATTTTCATGGCCCAAGTATTCAACGCTGTTCGTGAGAAATGAACATTTGGTTTTCTTTAGTTTGACACCTGCATTTGCGATCAAGGTTAGCATCTGCTCTAAATTAGCAAGACATTCCTCGGTATCCTTGCCCCAGACAATGACATCATCTATATACACCTCAGCGCACACATGAATTACCGGCTCCAGAATGTCGTTCATGGCCCTTTGGAATACTGCTGGGGCATTGCAGAGGCCAAAACTCATCATCTTATATTGGTAATGGCCATCCGGCGTAGCAAATCCAGTAAGTGGTCTTGAATCCTCCGCAATTTTGATTTGGTGGTAGCCATTGGCCAGATCTAAGCAACAGAATACCGACTGGCCCACCAAGCTGTCTAATAGGTCTTGTATGACTGGTAAAGGGTATCGTTCCTTTTCGGTGATCTTATTAAGTGCTCTGTAGTCTATGCACTACCGATGTCCTCCATCTTTCTCTTTCACAAGCACTACAGGGCTTGCAAAAGGGGATTTAGAGATTTCGATGAACCCCGCCTTGAGCAGTTCGGTAATGATATTTCTTATAATTTCCCTTTCATGGAATGACACTCGGTACGGCTTGTAATTTATAATTCTGTCTCTTGTTAGCTTTATGCTCATTTCTACACTGCAATTACCCAATGTCATTCCATTACCAGAAAAGCAGTGCTCATACTTGGTTAGCAGTTTGTTCAAGGAGGCCTTCTGATTTTCATTTAAATGGTCGCCCACCTTAATATTATCACAACATTGGGCTTCCAATTCTGCTCTGGCAACACAGTCCTTTTCTTTTAATTCCAGAGTCCGGTTTGTCTTGTTGATAAGTTTTATAAAAGCCTGACCATCATGTAATTCAACACTGTCGCCTATAACATCCTTCTCGCACAGTGGTTTTCTTTGTTCACTCAGCTTGATACACATAACACCATCAACAACAGGATCTGGTCTCACCAACACTTTGTTGACGCCAGGGGTAAGTTTTGTATCAGCTTGTGGATACAACCGTATCTTGCCAAAAGAATTACACAATTCAGTCACTTGAAATGTAATTTCATTTTCATATATGTTAAGCTCAGTTGGGGTTTTTACAACAACTACGTTCAGCGATTCTGTGAAAGGCTGTCCTATGAGTACATCAACTTCTTGTAGGTTATCTTGCACAACGTAGAATTGATTGACCTTCTCCACACCATCAACTACAAGAGAAGTTGAAACAAATCCCAATGGTGTTGTTAATGCGTCTCCATATCCCTTTATAACAGTTTCATCGTTGGGCATCAGCACCAAGTCCTGTCTCTCAAAGAAACTCTGTTTCATGGTATTACAAGAGCTACCAAAATCTATAAAAGCATTTGCCGGAGCTCCATTAACAAGCACACCCTTGAAGTACTTCCTGTCACAGCATACAGTTTTGACCTTGTTTACTAAACGGTTTTGCGAACCCGTTTTAGATTTCTTCCTGCATTCCTCCAGTGTGTGACCATCAATATTACAGAAGGAACAATGTTTGCTCTGATTTTTC